>CM060904.1:968838095-969438095 GCA_030737815.1 Allium fistulosum | reverse complement strand
TGTCCATTAGTCTGTGAGTAATATGCAATGCTGATATTCAAAGAAGTTCCCAAAGCTGCTTGTAAACTCTTCCAACTCACTAGCAAACAAGGGGTCCCTATCACTAACTATACTCATAGGAATTCCATGCGACCGAACTACCCCCTGATGCATATCTGTGCGAGAGAAGTGGCAGTTCTATTGTTCCTAACCGGGATAAAATGGGCACCCTTAGTGAGTCTGTCCACAACAACCCAAATAGCTTCATTACCCTTTTGACTTCTAGGCAATCCTTCCACAAAATCCATCTAATTATGTTACTATTTCCAAGTCAGAATTTCCAAAGGTAATAGTAATCCACCAGGTTTCCTTGCTCAGCTTTTACTCTCTGACATGTCAAGCACTTAGAAACAAACTCAGCTGCACTCTTCTTCATTCCATGCGAAAAGAAAATCCTCTACATATCCTTGTACATCTTATTTCCTTCGGGGTAAATGGTCATCTTCGAGTGGTGACACACCATAAGCACCTCTCTCAGTAAACAATCAACCATAGGGACATAAAGACGTCCATCCCTTCTTAATCATCCCTTCCCATCAGCTAAATACTTACTAACGTGGGGAAAATGCTCTCTTCTCCTCAACTTCTCCAAAATCTCTACTAACTTTTCGTCTTTCACTTGCTCAAACCCTATGGGATCCAGCAAGGCTAGTCTAATCTCCATAACTGCTAAAAAGCCTTGAATGGTTTTGTTAGCGGTTGGAGGTTAAAATTTGAGAGGAACTCCAACTGCCTCCATTCATATATATCACCTAGGGTAGCGTGCCTCAGACTAAGGGCATCAACAACTACGTTCCCTTTTCCAAGGGTATACTAAATACTAAAGTCAAATAATGCTATATATTCCATTCATATTTGCTGCTTAAGATTCAAATCATTTTGGGAAAATAGGTATTTGAGTGATATATGGTCCCTGAATAACTCAAACCTTTCTCCTAAATGATATTGCCTCCACATCTTCAAGGAAAAGGCGATAGCCGCTAATCCAAGTCATGAACTGGATATCTCTTCTCATGATTCTTCAGTTGCCTACTAGCATAAGCAACTACTTTTCCTTCTTACATTAGAACTGCTCCTAGCCCTATGCCATAAGCATTTGTGAAAACCGTAAATGGTTTGGTTCCATCGGGAATAGTAAGCACAAGTGCACTAGTCAATAATTCCTTAAGCTTCTTAAATGCCTTAGTGCATCTATTGTCCCAAGAAAATACTATGTTCTTCCTAGTCAATTGGGTTAAAGGGGCTACTATTCCTACAAAGTTCTTGATGAACTTTCTATAATAGCCTATCAATCCAAGAAAACTTCTAACCTCCGATGCATTTCTAGGAGACTTCCATTCTTGAACAACTTCCACTATGGCGAGGTCTACTGCCAAACCCTACTCAGAAACAGTATGCCCAAGAAATCTTACTTCTTTTCTCCAAAAGTGGCACTTAGAAAATTTGGCCTTAAACTGGTGTCTTCTTAAGGTTCCCAATACCTCTCTTAAGTGATCCTCATGCTCCTCTTTGCTCTTGGAGAAAACTAAAATATCATCTATGAACACACCGATGAATTTATTGAGTTGCCCCTAAACATCCTATTTATCAAATCCACAAAGCATGCTAGGGCATTCGTCAATCCAAAAGGCATCACTTTCCACTCATAGAGTCCATCTAGTGGGCGAAACGCGGTCTTCAACTTGCTTTCTTCTATAATCCTCAATCGATGGAATCCAGTTGCTAATTCTAATTGAGAAAGACTTTAGATCCTCCAAGCTGAACGAACAAGTCATCTATCCTAGTAAAGGGTACCATTTTTCCTTGTCAATTTGTTCAATTCCCTATAGTCAATGCATAGTCTCAAAGAATTGTCTGCTTTAGTGGTGAAAACAACAGGGGCTCCCCACTTTGAAGTACTCCTATAGATGAATCCTTTCTTTAATAGCTCAAAGATTAGCTTATCCAATTTCCTTCTTTCTTTAGGGGCCATGTGTCTTAAAGGCAGGGTGATTGGCTTTGCGTCCTTTTCTAAATCTATTTGGAACTCATTCTCCCTATAGGGTGGGAGAACCGAGACTTCCACAAAGATATCACAGAACTCACAACTCTGGGTATAGATGATGGTTCTCCAACAACAGATGGACTTAGTGAGTATAATGGCTTAACTCGACTAAATCTTAGGGTGTACAAAGAATTTCTAGGTCATGACGTCCACAACTTCTTAATCGTATAACCCTCTTATCACAACCAAGAATTGCTCCATAATATGCTAAACAATCCATACCCAAGATAAGTCCATACCCCTCAAAATTTAGAACGTATGCACTACATATGAAATCAACATTGCATATGTCCAACAATAGGTCTTCGCAAATAAAAGAGAGATGTGTCGAACCCCCAATAGGATTAGAGACCACTATTGGGCTGGTGACAATCTGGGTTTGAAGGTTCAAAAGTTTGCTACATTCTAGCTATAAAAGAATGCAATGCCCCTGAATCAAATAAGGTATGAATTGTAACCTTAGAAATAAGAGTTATACCCTCTAATGCTGCCTTCCCTTGGTCTTTCGCTGGCCTACTAGCAATAGGGACAGCTTTAATAGCATAAGCTTATCCGCTTGATCCTTCCTTTGCCAACTTAGGACATTGATTCTTGAGATGCCCTTCCTTGTGGCAATTAAATCACTTTTCTTTAAAAGCTTCCTTCATCATCCTCACCCTACAATCTTTAGCTTCATGGCCATTTTTCTGGCATCGCATGCACACCTTACCATCCTTCTTAAATTTCCCCTTCAACTTCTTGTTAGCCCAACAGCTTCCCTTCTTGGACCCTCCTTGATTTTAGGTAGGTGCAACCTTCTCCTTTACTGCCTCCTTATCGTCCACATTAACCATGTGTAGCATTTCTATCTCCACTAACATCTCATACAAGGCACCAATGGGTACTTGGGTCAATAACATTTCTCTCAACGGGGAATTTAGGCCCTTCACGAACTTTATGGCCTTTTTCATAAGTGTATCTATTAAGTTCATCCTAAATTTAGCCAACTCTGTAAACTCAGATATGTACTCCTTAGTGGAGTCTCCTTGCCTATGCTGAATGAATTTCTCCAGTTGTAGACTCACTTCTGCCTTAGACATAAACCTTATCTCAAATCTATTCTTGACTTCCTCCCACGAGGAAATCCTTACAGCATTTTCCTCAGTCACCAACTTCCACCAATCTAAAGCTTATCCTTTGAGAAGCCAAGCTACCATCCTCCTCTTTAGCTAATCTTCCCAACCAAGCTCTCTAAATATCCTCTTGTGGTCATTAACCCATGCTTTAGCTTCCAAACATCCTTTGGTTCTAGAGTATGTATTCACTTCCATATTAAGAAAGTCCTTACGCAACTTAGGAAAGTCAAAAGGGCGAGATGCTACATCGGTAGGTAGGGCAACATGAGCCACTGATGTAGCTGGAGGAATAGGAAGTTGCTTAACAGTCCTAAGATATTTTCTAAACCATTCAGGCATTCCACGAATAGGAGGTCTTCCGTGGGCAGGGATTCCAATTTTGAAAGAAGATTGATTATGAGCCATATCAACTATCTATAGATTAGATCTTCAGTGACGATTTCCTAGAGAGTATTATGTGCTAAAATAAAAATGGTTACCTAGTTTGTGCGCATATGTTCAAAGAAATGGGGGTGTGTGTGTGCGCGCGCACACACACACACAGATATATATATATATAGTAATAATTTTGAAAATCCTTTCTAAAAAACCTTTTAAAAAATAACAAGTATGCCACCCATACTTATAGTTTCCTGATCTTGTGACCTAAGCTCTGATATCAAATGTAACAACCCACCCTGGAACTAGCCTAAATTTCGATCCGGAAAAGGCCCATCAAAACTTAGATCCATTCTAAGGTTGGCTGTAGGTTGGAAAAAGAAATAATAGTATAGAGCAATAACTATTCTTTCAGAACTCAAAGTGGATAGAACAAAATATAATATCAATTGTACCCATTTATTTCAAAACCAATTGAAATGTCATAATACAAAACATCATAAAATTGCCACAAAAGATCTGTTAAATCATTTGTTCAAATGTATGGGTACAACATAAAAATATCATAAAAGGTAATAATAACTGCCACCAGCTTAAGCCACTCCATTTTCAAGCATCGTTGTCGTCATTACTCCATCCTTAACTTGTGTTGTAATGAGGGAGGAGTCGGAAAAGCAAATGTTTGGTGAATAAAAACCTCGAGTCTTACCATTCCGGTACTTGGGCAGTATAATTCAAAATAAGAATATGTCTACGTACATAAAACCATTTAATACTTCTTATAAGGAAAGGATGGGAGTCCACAATCAACCACTTAATACCTTCCGTTACCCAATATTTTTGGTAAGCAAAAACTTTCTGGAGAAGCTCCCAAAAGTCTATCCGTCTGTCGAATCCTCGCACAACCGGCTGGTTACCCTCATCAGCGGGCGACCAATCCGTCATCTTTAGTGGCCAATTGTGCTTGCTCTGTATCTGGAGACACCATGGATGGAAGCTCAGCCACCACTACTTCACTTAGGATCCCAAAAGAACGACAGGCTCCGAAGCGCATCTGCCCGATACAACATGGCCTCTTGCCACATCCTTTCCAGAATTTCTCGCATACCAGGCGGCCTGCCTTCCTCAACAAGGCACTGAGCGCTCCCAGCATTCTAACGATCCTCTGAAGCCGGTCAGCCAATCCCTCCTAGAGGCATAAGCCCAAGGTTGCGCCCTCGGGCCTTTTGTTGGCATCCTTTCCCTTAGTAGCCAGAGTCGTCCCCGACCTCTTCAGCACCCGCCCGATCTGGTCCTTCATCCCAATCCATGGGCCAAGTACTTACCTTTCATGCAATGCCATTCCTTAGCGGCCTTCCTCCCTCTATAAGGCCTGGGTCCGCCCTTGGCACAATCCTAGTATCAGAAGTAGTTCCGCTCTCATGTGACCGTCCGTCGACTTCACTCTCCACAAAGCTGCAACCGGGCCCTGTATGTCCATCTTTCGTTGGACGCCCGGGTTGTTCATAGCCGACACTGGACTGGCCATCTTATGTGGCCTAACTACTCCTACACAGGGATCCACCCAACCATGGTGGACCGACCGCCTTATGTCCTTAACAATCCTAAACCTACCAGCTAGGACCACTCGCTTAACCCAAAACAGCTTACTGCGAAGTACCTTAACCATTCCCAATCAAACTATTTCAAAGTACATGCCATCAGAGAAAAGCATTGTTCCTCTACCAATAGTACTTCACTCACAGCGCTTTCCTCTCCCTCGCCTTTCCAATAACCTATCAGAACACCTACACCCTTACCTATATAAGTCTACCCCCTTTCCTAGGTCTGCCATAGACCCTTCTTTCTAATTGGTAAGCAATCCGAGTGTGGGCTCGAATCTGCTTTCCAGCTAGCTCCCATCCTGCATCCCCTCCAACCCATGGCCCAAGCCTCTCCCACACTATTGTCCTACAATCTCGACTATCCATTCACACCCCCACATCCCCTATATATACCTAATGCCATACCATATGGCAAAGGGGCAAAAGAAAGAAGAAGAGGAAAAATACAACGACGAGCGAAACAATACAGAGGAGAAATCTCCCTCACCAACTCTCTCCTTCTCTAAAAGCCTCTCTAATGGTGGTTTCACCCACTTACATTAGAGAGAGTCTCTATTAAGCTCTACCACTCCACCTACCATGCTCTACCCACCAATCTCTACCACCATCATCGCCTCCAACATCAAGCTTGTCACTCCAGCTAGCGGCACCTCCTTAGCGCCTACCTTCCGACCATCGCCAACAACCCCTCCTTCAAGAGCTCTCCCGTCTCCGAGGCTTCTCCTCAAGGGATGGCCCTCCCGGTGGGCCTTCCTTCAGGTCTCCTCCATGTGAGACCCTTAGACTAGGACATTATACTCTTGTAATATTTAGTCTAGTCTCCTTTATTATTCTCTTGTAATGGTCTATAAATTATAAGAGGTCGATTTAGTAAGGGGACATCATAGTGGACGTAGGCCGCATAGGGATGAACCGCTATAAATCGTTGTGTATTTACTTTCTGTACTTAGCTTTCCTTAGGATCATTCTCCGTTGTCTTACGCCATGGGCAAGTCTCCCTGTCCGCTCCAGCCCATCATATTCCCTACCATGGACAAGTGCCTCCGTTCGCTCCTGCCCATCCCAATCCGCATTCCTCTTAAGCAATGGCCCAACAGCAAAGGGCCCATCCGGTCGCCCTTCTTCCGGGGGCAGTCGGCCTGCAACCAACATTGTGGCTCAAACGGGTTCGTTCGCTCCCTCCTCCAACGACGAGCCTCTCCTCCGGGGTTGACTTGTCCAAAAGTAAGCCTAGCGTCGGTGCGGCAATATCCTCGTCGGCGCGATTGCATTTCGAGTTTCGGTTGGATTTTCCATACTTGTGACAAAAAATCGGGTTAACGCCTTTCATTCCCTAAGTAGGTTTCTAAATCGCATAACCCAAATCCCATGTCATAAATGTCTAACAATGCGAGAGATAGTACCCAAGCCACTTAATACCTTTTATTGGAAAATAGGCAGACTTTGGATATTTAAGACCTCAATTGAGGCATACCCCATCATTTAATACATATTCCCAAGGCAGACCCCTCGATGGTAGCTATCTAGCTGACATCATATGGAATCCTTAAGCCACTTAATACTTCTTTATGGAAAGGCGGACCCTCAATCAGTCACTTAATACATTATCCCGAAGCGGACCCCTATCGAGATACCACCTAAAGTGCCTAATAACTAATCCCTCGGCCATTTAATACTTCATTTGGGGGAAAAAGACAACCCTCAAACAACCACTTAATACCTCAACACCACAAAGCAAGCTGCACGTATTATGACCGAATACTCATAATGACGTCTCATATTAGTTCGACTATTCATAGGAACTGGTAGCCAGATTAGCTGGGCAGATTTACCCTACAAAATTTAGGACTAACACTGTGCCATCATAAATATTTATCATAGGAGATGCCTCACATCAATAGGAAGTATACACAACTGCTAGTAGCCTCAAAGTGAAGGGCGGACTTCTATTGTGCAACTCTACTGACCTCGCATCCCTATGACTTAGCCATGATTTAAATACTCTCCATATATAATACTCATCCCACCTTTCATAAATAAGGCCTTATAATGAATCTTCCTTATTGCGCCTCAAAAAATCAATTACCTTCCTAAAGAGGGAAAATTAATGACAATTACTATCTAATTAACTATACAATTATACGCCATAATTATATGTTTATTACGCTATAGAAATAAATAAGTACGTATATATATATATATATATATATATATATATATATATGCGCCTAATCAATTCTAGTGTGTGGTTTATACATCCTAAACCAGCGTTAAATGTCAATTCTTTTAATCATAATACAAATACAAGTCCTTTTCCTTCAAATCCCCAAGATTTCAATATCTATACAAGGGACTAAATATTCATATCCAAAACTGCAATACATAGATTTACAAAAATAGAAACCTAATTTATTACATCAATCCAATGGTATATCCTAAACAATAGGAATTACAATCTTAACTTCATACTTTATTCAACTTCTCTCTTACTGTTTGCGCCAAAATTGGTCACAAACTCCAAATGTTGTGAAAGCACCAGTGTATGAACACAAATCAATAATATATGATCACAAATCATAGATCTAAATGATGTAGAGAATAAAAAATGAAGAATAATAAACTTAAAACGGAAAGAATCAGACAGAGACACAGGATTTATAGTGGTTCGGCTATCTCCGGCCTACGTCCACTCCAAAAGTTAATCTTTTATTGACTTTCCTTGTTGGTTACAACTGATTATAGCAGATTATAATGATAAAATTCGAGTACAACAGCAAATATGGAGTGTAAAGTAGAATCGGGCTGAGTCTGGATGTTGAAAAGCCAAAAAGACCCCTTTTCCATAGGCTCTAGGGCTCTATTTATAGATGTAGGAGGCTGATATCTCGCTCAAACATCGGGGGACTTCTTCTGGCACGTGAGTGGGCCTACGCGATCGATCCCATGGAGTTTCGACTCGATCCGTGATCGATACGAACCAATTTCGTATCGATCAAGATTTCGTCTTATGGAGTTGAAACTTGGCATGAACCTTCCTCGGCTTGTACGTAAGCTCCTGTAAAAATTTCACAGCGTTTGGATCTGTGGTTTAGGAGATATGATCGATACGAGATAGAGGTTTTCGGCAGGCAGTGTAGTTCGAATCGATAGGTTCGAATCAATCTGTTCGAATCGATCAGGGCACGTGCCCAGGTGATGACGTGTTGCGAAATTCCTGGATCAATCCATTTTGTGTGCCAAGTTGACCGAGTTATTTGTATCCAACACCGAAGCTTCGTTCGCATTGACCATTTATTCGCATCCATTTGCTTCAGTCCTTGTTCGAATCGATTATCGATTCGTCGTAGCCCTCGTTCGTATCGATAGTTATTGGCGTACTTCGTATCGATCGCTGCAGATACCATCGACATGAAGCGAACTCGCTTGAGCATGGTGGATACGAACAAGGACTCGTACGCTATCGATTCGAACAACCACGAACCGGATGGATACGAACTAAGCCTCTGTGATCGATACGAACTGAGTCAACCACTGATCGATACGAAGTAGTTCGATCATGATGGATACGAACTAAATTGATACGATGCTGCCACTTCTGGATCGATGCGAAGAGTCCAATTCTGGATGGAGTCGAACAACATCGATTCGAACAAAGCTCTATGATGGATTCGAACAACATCTTTTCCTTAACTTGTATCGATCATATCTCGGTCATACGAACTCTGATTGACCTGAAATTTGAAACGTAGCCTCTCTTAGCCCTGTTCATCATTCCCAATCGATTCTGTCTTGATCGAAGCTCGGCCAAATTTTGACGACATTGATCACAGCCTTGTTTCCAATCGATCTCCAATCCTGACATCCGTCCTTTCCAGATAATCTGTTGATATTCCGGCTTTGACCAAAAGGTGGAATAACATTTGCCCCCCAAAACATGCCTTGTGGTAAGAAGGTGTGTTTTGAATAGTCCAGAATTCGATATCTAAAGTCCATAGCCATATCATCCAAGTGCATCGTTCTTGACTGCTCCGAGTCGATGCCTGATTCCAAATCCAGTATCCAAAGCCTTAGCTAATTCCATATCCATCCGTACTCGATATCCGAGTCCCAATCCATCCTTATCTAATAACCAATAACCGAATCCAGGACCTCTCCAGGTCGATATCCAAGTTCTTTGCCGTTTACAGCCAATATTCATATCCGTAACCTCTCCGGGTTCTCGCCAAGCGCAATCCACACTTAACGACCGTGGCCCGGTGTCCCAGGGCGTTAAATAATTGCCATGGCTTAAGTCCTAAGCCGAATCCTGGTCGCTCCTGACCCTTGTCGAGCATAGTCCATACTCGACGACATGAAATTGTAACCGGTAGATATTATGGGGCCTAGGTCCTAGGCCGAATCCTGGTCCCTCCGGACCCTTGCCGAGCATAGTCCATACTCGATGACCTGAATAAGCCAATTCGCCTCGTTCGGACGAAGAGACTTAGCCCTTACCAGGCATAATCCATACCCGACGACCATTTATCAAAAACCAGATGAAAACAATCATCCAAATGAAAGTCCAAACCAGAAAACAAACAAAACTAGGAGTTCTAGCCAAACTCCAAAACCGAACCAGAAAAAGAAAATGTCCAAACCAAAAGAAAAGGCAGATTTCGCAAACCATAGCGTCGCGGTTTATCATCATTCAGAGCATGCCTAGGGGCCATCTCCGTCCCCGTACATGAGTAAATGATTTGGCCTTATCTTAATAGTCCGCTACTTATTTCATATCATCCCTGTTAATTGATAACCAATCGACCATCATTCCTGGGCGTCGCGCCCTCGTTATTTGAGGTAGACGGTGGTCGCCCCTGCTCCACTACCGCATTCCGAGCCCCGACATATTGTCGCAACTGTCCACTCCTTACATGCTCCTCAATTATGTCCTTCAGATGCCTGCAACTGTTGGTATCATGTCCGTCTAAATCGTGAAAAAGACAGTGCCTTCCTGATGCCCTTTCACGTTCTGAGGGCTCTTTCCTAGCCGGCCTTCGATAGGGAAGGCGATTCCGAGTTTCCATGAATATCTGTTCCAATGTTTCGTTTAATCCTGTGTAAGTGGAAAACTTTGGTTCCCTCCATCGCATCCTAGCTTTTCCTGATTCGTCATCCAGCTTCCTTTTTGCTTTATCTTTATCCGAGCCTCCACTGGATGGCCCACCATCCTCAGCTGCGTTCACCTCCTTTAACTTCATATCCGAGCATGCATCTTCCTGCCGAAGGAATCTCTCAGCTTCGTGAAAGAATTCCCCGAGATCCATTGGTGGGTCCCGTATTAGAGATACTTTGATATCTGAATCCTCTCTGACTCCTGATACTGCTGCTATTAAAACCATCGACGGATCCGGCCGATCCACCGAAGTAACCGCTGCATTGAACCGAGTTAAGAAAGATCTGAGTAATTCATCCGTCCTTTGCTTTACTGACATTAGCGTCATCACGTTCTTCGGCCTTTTGATATGAACCCGAAATTGCTTCAGAAATCTGTCCACCAATTCTGTCCATGTCCTAATAGATCCTTCTTCCAGCTGTTTAAACCACATAGCAGCTATATCCGTCAGGTACAAAGGGAAACATCGGGCCATCACTTCCTCCGATGCCTCCAGCACCTCCATATGTCGTGTGTACCTCATCAAGTGATCAGTAGGATCGGCCTTGCCATTGCATACTTCTAGCGTAGGTAGCTTGAATTCCGGTGGATTCCGAGCCATTCTGATGTCATGAGTAAACGGACTCCTGTTTACTCCTTCCAGATTTCTGTTCGTCAAACCTCCGCGCATAGTTCGCCTGATAATCTCAGCCAATCCGGCTTTGTCTGCCAATGGTTGCCCCTAAGTCCCCGAGGGAATTCAAGTACGTACTCCTCATCCCACGCTCCTACATTCCTGCCAGCATCTTGTTGTGTAGTGTCAACTGGAATTCCTCCATGAACTGGTCCATCGTTGCGGGCGGTGTGCCCCCGAGCCTGGATCCATCCAGATTAGCAGTTGTGTGCTGATCAGGGGTCGTGCCTTGTTGAGCTACTCCATTAAATTGCCTGTTGGGTCCTACCGCTCCAGCTCCGTGGATCTGAACTCCTGAAGCTCCAGTTGTTCCTGCTTGTCCAAACTGTCTGAGGAGGTTCTGCATCATCTCCTCCTACCTTTTTAGAAACTCTTCATGCATAGCTCCCATCATCGTCTCCATCTGGTCTCTGGTGATGAAAGCTGACGTTTGATTAGCCCCTAATGATGCCTCCTGGCTCCCTTCATGCTAACTTCTCTAGGCTCTTTGTATTCAACTTGATTTCCTTGTCATAGCTCTTAATCTGAACTCCAAATTCAGTATAGCGGGCGCTAGTCGTTCTCAGTGAAAGCACCAAAGTGTTTAGGCCAAAATTGGTCACAAACCCCAAATGTTGTGAAAGCACCAGTGTATGAACACAAATCAACAATATATGATCACAAATCACAGATCCAAATGATGTAGAGAATAAAAAATGAAGAATAATAAACTTAAAACGGAAAGAATCAGACAGAGACACAGGATTTATAGTGGTTCGGCTATCTCCGGCCTACGTCCACTCCAAAAGTTAATCTTTTATTGACTTTCCTTATTGATTACAACTGATTATAGCAGATTATAATGATAAAATTCGAGTACAACAGCAGATATGGAGTGTAAAGTAGAATTGGGCAGAGTTTGGATGTTGAAAAGCCAAAAAGACCCCTTTTCCGTAGGCTCTAGGGCTCTATTTATAGATGTAGGAGGCTGATATCTCGCTCAAACTTCGGGGGACTTATTCTGGCACGTGAGTGGACCCACGCGATCGATCCCATGGAGTTTCGACTCGATCCGTGATCGATACGAACCAATTTCGTATCGATCAAGATTTCGTCTTATGGAGTTGAAACTTGGCATGAACCTTCCTCGGCATGTACGTAAGCTCCTGTAAAAATTTCATAGCATTTAGATCTGTGGTTTAGGAGATATGATCGATACGAGATAGAGATTTTCGGCAGGCAGTGTAGTTCGAATCGATAGGTTCGAATCAATCTGTTCGAATCGATCAGGGCACGTGCCCAGGTGATGACGTGTTGCGAAATTCCTGTTAGTCCATGAGATGATGGTTTTGATGACAACAACCTTAGAATAGATTATAAAATATAAATACTAACATTACAAGTTTAGATATATATGTATATGCAGGACCTAACCATGCAGGTATCAAGAATGAAGACTGTACAGTATAGAGATTCAAGATATAGAGATAGAAGACTCATGAGTATCAAGATTATCAAGAGTTCAAGATTTCAAGGTTAAGTTTGTTTTATTAGGAATATTTGTTAAAACTCGTAGAAAAGCACTGGCATCTTAATATCCAATTTATTCGTGGAATGGAATCCACTTCGAGCCCGTTAAATGGATGGAACCCTAAGTAGGATGGAACCTACGAAAATCTAGTGGGACATTGTTTTGTATCCACTAAGCTTAATTCAAATGATTTTTCAAAATTATCTTGTTTTCGAAATGATTTCAAAACTTTCCTTTTAAAAAGATTCAAAACCCTCGATTCCGTTTTTAAAATAATTTTAGCCTCAAAACATCTTTATTTTCAGAGTCAAAATTTCTCCTGATTTTAAACTATCTTTTCAAATAATATATTTAACTTTTAAATTATTTATACTTTGATTTAAATTATAGTTAAATAATATATATATATTGTTCTTTATATTTACTTTTGAATTTCAACTATATTCAAGTATATTTATAAAGTTTTAATATAAGATAAATATTATTTTTATAGAAATTCAAAACATCAAATTTGGCTGAGGGATGTCGACATGCCCATAGGCACCATGTCGACATGGTGACAATTTAATTCAAAATTCAAATTTCAAAAGAAGTTTCTATTCGCCATAACTTTTCATGAATGGTCATGGCTGTTGTTCTTCTATATATAGGGTTCAGTTTCAACGAATTTTATAATACTTTTCTCTGATTTAACTTCTCTTCTTCTTCTCCACTTTCTTATTTACAAATTACACCATTACTCTACCGAAATCAATATCGAATCTAACTAGATAATTTCTAGTTTTGATTCTCTCCACTATCTCTACAAGATCCAAGTGCTAATCTGAGTTATAGACTTTTTGTAATCAATTGAGTGAGAGAAGGTGTGATTGTAGCCCTGGAAATCAATTGGGTGAACTTGTTGCCCCGGAAATCAAGTATCTCTACCCAGAGGATTGTGATTCTGGAGGGTGTACCTCATAGCCTTGAAACCGAGGGTTGTAATTGTTGAATTGATTTTGAAAGGAAATCCGTTCTTAGTTGTGCAGGACTGGATGTAGGGTAACTCCGAACCAGTATAAAATCCGGTGTGTTCTTTCCTTTACTGCTTTTACTTTATATTTGCATCTGTGTTTGATTCTGTGTGCATATCTATGTCTGATTAGTGTATACATTGTTAACAAAGTAAGATAAACTCAAAAAGATTAACAAATTTCTTAAAACACTATTCACCCCCCCTCTAGTGTTAATTCTAGCCTTAAGATCCTTAATCCGCATTTCTCACATTTGGTATCAGAGCCTTGTTTTCAAAAGTTTCATTATTTGAATTTTGAAAAATTTCAAAATGGCTACTAACACTAGTACTGTTATTACCTCCAACACTAGTTCATTTGTAGAAGGTCAGTCTACTGCCAGACCACCACTTTTTAATGGTAGTAACTATGCATATTGGGCATGTAGGATGAAAATATATTTACAATCTGTAGGATTAGATACTTGGAATATCACACAAACTGAATATTCTGAACCCACAACTAATTTTGCACAGTGGACCACTGAGCAAAAGACTGTTGCACAAAATAATTCTAAAGCAATGAATATTCTGTTTTGTTCACTTGAAAGATATGAATTTAATAGAGTGTCAGTTTGTAAGTCTGCATATGAAATCTGGAAAACTTTGCAAGTAACTCACGAAGGAACAAGCAAAATTAAACAGACCAAAATTTCCATGCTCACAAATCAGTTTCAGTTATTTAAAATGAATACTAATGAGTCTATTTCAGATATGTATAGTCGATTTCAAGATATTGTGCATTCTTTAATATCTTTGGGAAAGGAATTTTCAGAAGAAGATCAAGTCAGAAAATTTTTAAATTCTCTCACTCCAGAATGGGATCAAAAGACACTTGCAATTGAAGAGGCAAATGACATCAGTACTTTAAAGATAGAAGAATTGATTGGAAATCTAATGTCGTTTGAAGTTCAAATGATCGGGAGAAGAGAAAGCAAAGCATATGAAAAGAAATAAATAGCATTCAATGCATTAATCGATGGATCAGACTCAAACAGTGATAATGATGAAGAGATAGCATTTATGACCAGGAATTTTCGTAAATTCCTGAAGTACAGAAAATTGAATAGTTCCAAGAGAAACAACTTTAAGAATTCCGGTAATCAGACTACAGTACCAAACTTTATCAAATGCTTCAATTGTGACGAACCAGGTCATATCAAAAGAGACTGTCCGCATCCAGATAAGCAAAACCCTCCTACAAACAATGATTCTACAAAGAAACGGAAACGTGCATTCACTGCTTCTCTAGATGACTCTGACTCATCCTCCAGCGACGATGAACAGAAGAAAGATAATTCAAATATGTGTTTCATAGCAATTCTCGATTTAGTCAATACCAAAGACACGAAATTTGAAAAAGGTACACGTTTACAATACATTGGATGAAATTGCATGCTTGAATTGATTGATTGATTGGTTGTTTTTGAATTGATTGATTGATTGATTGATTTTGAATTGATATGTTGTTTGAATTTTAAATTTTATTTTCTATTTTTTACTATTATTTTATTATTATTTTTATTATTTTTGACACATTCTGAAATATATTATAAGTACAATAATATTTCAGAAATATAGACATTAATAATAATATTTATATATATGTATATTAGATAACTTAGGAAAAATCATGCCATGAAAATTCAAAGCCACATGTCGACATGGCCCCTACTATGATGTCGACATGCCTACCTGAATTTGAATTTCAAATTTTGAATTCAAATGTTTGAATTTCCCTCCACCTTTTCACTTCATTTATTTCTCTGAAAAGATACCTTTTGACCAGAGAATATGTCCTTTGAAAGTCTATTTATTCACTATCTTTTATCATATCTTTTCACTTTCATTTTCAAATTCAAACTCTCTCTTCATATCTTCAAGCTCTCTACTCTCTACTCTAATGGCTTCTTCAAGCAACCCCTCAACCATGAGAATTTCTAGAAAAATCAAAGAGCAATTATTCAATGATCCGGAGGCAATTAAAGCATACATCAATTATGCTAATTATGCCAAAGTCCATTCCGGAAAATTTGCTATTTTTCAAGATTTTTCTTCTTATGAAATTGATTCTCTTTTTGCAAACAATGGTGTTTTAAGTCTTATTGACTCTTCTCAAAATGATTTTGTTTGCTATCCTAATCTTGTCAAAATCTTCTATGCTAATTTAAACCGTGGTTTTTATATTGGAAATGAGAATGAAATTTGGAGTAGTGTCAAAGGCAACTCAAATTGTTTTGAATTGTGATCTTTTGGGTACCACTCTCAATTGCAAAAGCACGGGAATGGATCTTTCTAGTTTTCAAATCAATGAACATGATCGTGAGACATTTCATCATATTTTTGAAGGAGATGAAAACTTTGAATTTAAAAACCGAAACTTTCGTCCTAAAGCAAGAATTGTCAATCTTCTCTTACAACATACTTTGACCCCAAGATCGGGAAATTTTAACAATCCTACTTCAAAAGTGTGCAAAGCACTTTTTGCTATTTTCGGAAATTATGATATCAATTGGGCGCAAGTTATTTTGGATGAACTTCGTCCTAAAAATTTTGAAATGGGAGAAAACACTTTATATCATGGAATTTACCTTACTCGGATTTTCAACTATTTTGGAGTAAATTTCAAAGGAGAAGAATTTATTTCAAGAAAAGTTTTTAATATCTCAAACATTTCTCTCATGAAAATCCCATATGTTTTTCAACCTTATGAGACTCTTGCCGAAAAGGAAGAGCGTTTGGCTCATGAAGAAATGGAAGAGGAAGAAGAAGAAGAAAGGGATGAAATGGAAATTGAAGAAGAAGAAGAAGAAGGTGAAACCTCTTTGGAAAGCATCGAATATCCTTCCAATCCATCCAACAAAACCCTTCTCAAAAACCAAAAAATAATTGTGGAGAATCAACGGATTTTAAAACGATCCGTTAGTAAGAAGTTGGATAACATTTCTTCGAAGATGAACAAGTTCTTTTCAAAAGTCAGCAATAAACTTGGACTATCTTCATCATCTTCATCTTCTAACTAGTTTTATCTTTTAGATCTTATTGTATTTGTCTTAGTTTGTTTTTCGAATGTTCGTGTAGTTCATTATGCTTAATCTTTGTATTATCGTAATGAAATGAAATTTCCTTTCTGTTATCTATCTTATCTTATCTCTAGAATAAATGTTAGTATATTATATAAATATATACATATACACAATTATTCACAAAA
Organism: Allium fistulosum; assembly: GCA_030737815.1. NCBI lineage: Eukaryota > Viridiplantae > Streptophyta > Magnoliopsida > Asparagales > Amaryllidaceae > Allium > Allium fistulosum. The sequence continues at coordinate 969,421,318 of CM060904.1, read as the reverse complement.
TCAAAGTTGTCATAAATTTTCACTAACCTATGTCGACATCCCCTAGAAGACCATGTCGACATGTACTGGTCAGAAGTGATTATTGATTTTGAATTTGAAATTTGAATAACTACCAAATGTCTATTCATTTCAAACGAATTTCTACACCTATATATACCTTTTTCTTCCAGAAATCTTCACTGAAATTTATTTCTCATTATCTATATCCTTCATTTCTTTCTCTAATTCAATTATGGCCAATCCTATTCACAATCTATCTGAAAATCTTGAAGAAACACTCAATTCATTCAAGAATATTCTCTCTTTTATTCTACGAAACCAGCGTCACTTAGAATTGAGTCAAATACAGATAATCAAGGAACAAGAGAGACACTTCAATGCAATACGATGGATGATCTCCTCTCTGCACAAGGATGATAATGAAGCATATCCTCTTGTCTCTCTCACCAATGACAATGAGAATTGGGATGCAATTAAAGCAGACCCTATATTTGGAGAAGATGGATGGGTAGATGTTCCTCGTAACGTTTAATTTTCTTTCTTTGTTTGATTTGTTTGAATTAATTTGTTTGATTTAATTTGGTTTGAATTGATACTTTGTGTGGATTGATTTTATTTGGTTTGAAGTTTGGTGTGTGAAACATATATATACACTGAAATGAATATAGTCTTTAATTAAGTTATTATGCTCATAAGTATCATTATTTCTTAATCTATATATTATATATTCCGTTGTATAGTTTATCAATGCAGGTACTGAAGTCCAAGAATAAGGGGGAGTAAGTTTTTTGTTGATGACAAAGGGGGAGAAATATAAAATAGGGTAGTTAGGCATAGATTAAGGGGGAGTTGTTTGTTTTAGGGGGGGTTATTAGGATAGAAGGAATATTTTATAAACAAAGGTTGTCATCATCAAAAAGGGGGAGATTGTTAGTCCATGAGATGATGGTTTTGATGACAACAACCTTAGAATAGATTATAAAATATAAATACTAACATTACAAGTTTAGATATATATGTATATGCAGGACCTAACCATGCAGGTATCAAGAATGAAGACTGTACAGTATAGAGATTGAAGATATAGAGATAGAAGACTCATGAGTATCAAGATTATCAAGAGTTCAAGATTCCAAGGTTAAGTTTGTTTTATTAGGAATATTTGTTAAAACTCGTAGAAAAGCACTGGCATCTTAATATCCAATTTATTCGTGGAATGGAATCCACTTCGAGCCCGTTAAAGGGATGGAACCCTAAGTAGGATGGATCGGAACCTACCAAAATCTAATGGGACATTCTTTTGTATCCACTAAGCTTAACTCAAATGATTTTTCAAAATTATCTTGTTTTCGAAATGATTTCAAAACTTTCCTTTTAAAAAGATTCAAAACCCTCGATTCCGTTTTTAAAATAATTTTAGCCTCAAAACATCTTTATTTTCAGAGTCAAAATTTCTCCTGATTTTAAACTATCTTTTCAAATAATATATTTAACTTTTAAATTATTTATACTTTGATTTAAATTATAGTTAAATAATATATATATATATATATTGTTCTTTATATTTACTTTTGAATTTCAACTATATTTAAGTATATTTATAAAGTTTTAATATAAGATAAATATTATTTTTATAGAAATTCAAAACATCAAATATGGCTGAGGGATGTCGACATGCCCATAGGCACCATGTCGACAAGGTGACAGTTTAATTCAAAATTCAAATTTCAAAAGAAGTTTCTATTCGCTATAACTTTTCATGAATGGTCATGGTTGTTGTTCTTCTATATATAGGGTTCAATTTCAACGAATTTTATAATACTTTTCTCTGATTTAACTTCTCTTCTTCTTCTCCACTTTCTTATTTACAAATTACACCATTACTCTACCGAAATCAATATCGAATCTAACTAGATAATTTCTAGTTTTGATTCTCTCCACTATCTCTACAAGATCCAAGTGCTAATTTGAGTTATAGACTTTTTGTAATCAATTGAGCGAGAGAAGGTGTGATTGTAGCCCTGGAAATCAATTGGGTGAACTTGTTGCCCCGAAAATCAAGTATCTCTACCCAGAGGATTGTGATTCTGGAGGGTGTACCTCATAGCCTTGAAACCGAGGGTTGTAATTATTGAATTGATTTTGAAAGGAAATCTGTACTTAGTTGTGCGGGACTGGATGTAGGGTAACTCCAAACCAGTATAAAATCCGGTGTGTTCTTTCCTTTACTGCTTTTACTTTATATTTGCATCTGTGTTTGATTCTGTGTTCATATCTATGTCTGATTAGTGTATACATTGTTAACAAAGTAAGATAAACTCAAAAAGATTAACAAATTTCTTAAAACACTATTCACCCCCCCCCCCCTCTAGTGTTAATTCTAGCCTTAAGATCCTTAATCCGCATTTCTCACAATTCCTGGATCGATCCATTTTGTGTGCCGAGTTGACCGAGTTATTTGTATCCAACACCGAAGCTTTGTTCGCATTGACCATTTATTCGCAACCATTTGCTTCAGTCCTTGTTCGAATCGATTATCGATTCGTCGTAGCCCTCGTTCGTATCGATAGTTATTGGTGTACTTCGTATCGATCGCTGCAGATACCATCGACACAAAGCGAACTCGCTTGAGCATGATGGATACGAACAAGGACTCGTACGCTATCGATTCGAACAACCACGAACCGGATGGATACGAACTAAGCCTCTGTGATCGATATGAATTGAGTCAACCCCTTATCGATACGAAGTAGTTCGATCATGATGGATAGGAACTAAATCGATATGATGTTGCCGCTTCTGGATCGATGCGAAGAGTCCAATTCTGAATGGAGTCGAACAGCATCGATTCTAACAAAGCTCTATGATGGATTCGAACAACATCTTTTCCTTAATTGTATCGATCATATCTCGATCATACGAACTCTGATTGACCTGAAATTTGAAACGTAGCCTCTCTTAGCCCTGTTCATCATTTCCAATCGATTCCGTCTTGAGCAGAGCTTGGCCAAATTTTGACGACATTGATCACAGCCTTGTTTCCAATCGATCTCCAATCCTGACATCCGTCCTTTCCAAATAATCTGTTGATATTCCGACTTTGACCAAAAGGTGGAATAACACTTGCACAAAAATAAACGAATGAATTTTGAGTGGAATAAGTGGTGTAAACTACGAATATAATTCGTACTTCAAGCCTTTATTTTATTACTAAATATTCATAATTTGAATCAAAGAAGAAGGAGAAGCGGAATAGACTATGAAATTATCAAAAATTATAGAACAATATTCATCAAATTAACATAAATAATTGAGAATCTCTATCTAGAATTGACATTTCGAAATAAAAAGGATTTTTAGGGGATTTTTTCTATCGTATTTTCGCAATCCCAAAATCCCTAAGGCATATTTAGATCCATAGATATATACTAATCAATTACTGAAATAAAAACGCTAAGGTTTCCACTCACAGAATAGCCTTAGCTTTGCCTTCCTTGAATTTGCACGCCTCACAATCTCTTCTGAAATCTCTCTTTTTCGATATACATACACACAATAGGGGAGAGGTATATATATTTATTAAATTCAAAATAGTTGGAGAAGAATAAATAAGAATAGCTTAGAGAGAGAAGAAATAAATAGAAAATAGATGGATTCTTACCTGAATTCTTTAAGGAGTTTCTGAATCTAATTTGGAGAGATAGAAATATTAGAGTTTCACTGAATTCCCTAAATAATATGAATAAAAAGTGGAGAGGATAGGGTTCTATTTATAGGGGTTGAAATGCATCAGAACCGTAGGATCGAATTGGGAGAAAAATGGATAAAATCTAGAGCGTACAGCTCCTCACCACACGGTCAAAACCCTAGTCGCCATAGCTAGGAGCGGTCAACCGCCCCTATAGCACCAGTCGGCTGCTAAGGGTCGACCGATAGAGGTCTAGGGGTTAACCTCTCCGGTTAATTCGAGGAACATTTGATTTCTCCATTACACGATTTATTTTCTGCCTTAACTAACTTTTTAATGTTAACCACTAATTAAACGTTTACTTAACCCCAAGTAAACTTACAGTTAATTTTAAAAATTCAAACCCTTAATTTAAATACTCATTTGAATTTGAATCCAAACTAAATTTAATTTAAATCTGAAAACTTCAAACGCTCATAACTTCTTCGTTTGAGCTCCATTTTCAACATACTATATATGCAAACAGATCAGAATTTCACTAGGAATGCACCGGAATAACTTTCATGGTCAAATTCCAAACTTTTATAAACTTTTCATTTTCTATCCTATTACATATAATTCAATTTACTCCATTTATTTATGATTAATTTTATGGAGTGTTACATGTTCAATTAAAGATTCCTTTGATTTAAAATTCATACCGATTCGAGGGACTTTCTACACACATTTCAGTCCAAATATTTCATCGGAAAATTAAACTTCTTGCGTATGTTTATATAATTGTATCATTGCATTGGTCGTCCTCTAACGGTTCTTCCATATCGATATGCTCACCAATGTTATTAACTTCCTTTCGAATATCATCTAACGGAGCATCATTATTAACATTCGTAGCATCTATCCATGTATCATATTCACCAAGTGATGTAGCAATTTCCATGCTATCCAAATGTGATCTAACATTATCAGCATATCCACCCTCTATATCTTCAGTTTCAACATTTTTATCTTTATTGTCGTGTACATATTCATTTGTCATTTGAGTTAGAATTGACTGCGGAGGATACGACATGAAATCATACCTGGATGACTGCGGTGGATATGGCATGAAACCATAGTTGGGTCTCTGTTCAACCTGTAAACATGCAAATAATTGTTAATTACATAAATATACAGAATAAGAATGAAACATACATGCATCACATGAACCATACCCTGGTGTTTATGTGTAAACGTTTCATGGCTGATAAGAATAATACGGGTAATACATTTGACTTTGCTTAGCAGTATTACTCAATCCAAGTTAGCTTGCATAATGTACGATGTTTGCTTGTAGTTCAGTTGTTTGTACCACCCCATCCTTCTTAATGTACAACTCAATTACTAGCGAGATGTCTAATTCAGTTGAATTAATCTTTGTAGCTTTGTAAATTTCCATTATCAACTCAAGACAATTACAACCCTCCCTCACTTTAGATCTTTTATGCTTTCTGCCAACAATTGCCTTTAACTCGGTCTTCATCTCCAGGATCTGCAAGAACATCATTAACTTCGTTCGAATGAGGTATAGCCCTTGAACCTAAAATAAAAGAAGTATTGGCATAAGTAAGTAAAGCTACTTGAACGAGATGAAAACTTATTTAATCATACCAAGTCACTTTTCATGGGTCCTCGTAGAGCATATCTAGGTAATCTAGTAGACGATTCTTTAAGAAAAAATCATCGTGTTATATGCCAGTACCAATTGTAGTATTGTTCAATGGTCACCTTTGATACGCGTTCAACTTACACATGATCCAACATGTGATCCTATTTGGCTACATAAGTGTTATACAAATCTCTATTCTAATCGTTCGGGAACACTTGCTTGGCTGCATCCAAAATATGTTGATTGAGGCCAAATTGCCTCATCACTCTATTTGGGTAGTGCATGGCCATTCTTTGCTCGAAAATGATTGGGGTAATTAAGTACCAAGCTTGTTATCCATCCAAGCAAACTGGCGACAAATCCTATGCAATCTTAGCTGTATATGGCATCCAATCAAAATTATATTGCTCCATAACATCGAGCTCATGCAATAGAGTGTGAGATGACGGGCTGGATTATCTCTTCAACGTCTATCTTCCATCCATCTACAATCAATAAACCAAATAATGTGTGAATATTGTACTAAAACATAGAGTTTTCAATAGAAATTACTAGCAGTTTTTACCTAGCCTCGTAAGGTAATCTAGCAGTGACATTGGCATGGACATTTGGACGACCAATAGAAATACGCATCCATGACCAAATCTGCACATTATCAGTGTTAAACAAGTTCTTTAAAATAATAGTAAAATTATCAAGTAAAAAATGTTATACATATAGAAGGGTTAGGCAATCGACTAAGCCGATCGACTTCTTCAGCGCCATATTATCCAACTCCTTATAAAAAGTGCATAAAACAGCGCTATCTACGAATAATCATAAATAGTGGCAAAGTCCTGCAATAGGTATAACCATTTGAAACTCACTCGACCCTTCGAATGGTTTGGAAAAATATGAGATGCTATAAGAAGCAATATGACAGCCTGTGTGAACTGTTCTAGCTCCTCAACTGATGAATCAGGTGTAATGTCCCGGCCAATTATAAGGTCGTTTATCCATCTGACCTTCAATTTTCTTCTACTAAACAACGCTTCAAGGGGTGGAATCTCACCAAACAAATGGTGACAAACTTCATCTACGTCCACATTACCAAAGTAATTCAGTACGACGTCTTCTACAGGAAGGTCGAGCAAAATAGGAACATCTTGCAAAGTAATTGTCATTTCTCCATTAGAGAAATGAAATGTACTAGTCTCGGGCCTCCATTTATCGCATAATGTTGTGAGTAAAGACCTATCAAATTTGATATACTTTATCTACATGAAATACCAGAAGCCCACTTGATGAAGTAAATGCTGAACTCGATGGTCATCAACTATCTCCATTAGGTCTTCAAAACCCTGAGAATGGTCCAGACAGTCGACATGTTTTACACTCTACACAACAGAGAATTATAACGTATAGTTAGTTTAAAATGCTAAAATTCTTCAACTATTTACTATACTTAGGAAATAAAAAAATCACCCTCATTAAATCTTTAGAATTTGTGCGGTGATTATCCTGCAAATAAAAAACGCTACCATTGCCGAGTCTGCTCTCCGGTTCTAAAAGTGCATGCAAACCAAACGCAAGTTAATAACACCGTTTACAAGCTAAGATTGATTCAATGGTAAGAATTGGACTAAGATCATCAAGTAAAAGCTATTTGACAATGTTTATTACAAATAGAAACAAACAATACGCAAATTAGAAATTAACAAAAAACCTAGGGTTTAGAGAATACCAAAATCATATTGTGTTGAAGAAGATTCGACTTCCATTTTTATAGATTTGTTCTACTCATAGATTGGTAAAGAAATTTGTTAATTTTGAGTGGAATTAATGAAAAAAGCAAGATTTGAGGTTTGGGGGAGATGGGCTCGAGCTGCAAAAGGGGAGGAGGAAGATGGATTTGAAATAAAGTGAGGGGGTGGGGTTGCTACTGTCTGTTTATACAACAGCAAAACCCATGCTGGCGCAACTATGAGTTGCGCCTTTATTAAAAATTTAGGCGGCAACTCTTAGTTGCGCCACATTGCATTTTGGGAATTTTAAACAAGGCGCAACTACGAGTTGTGCCTAAAATAATTTAGCATAGGTGCAACTCATAGTTGCGCTAAAACGTTGGCAGTTACAAAAAGGCTGATGTGGCTGCTGATTGAGCGTAAACCAACTCTGTTTGGTAATAAGTTTCAAAACTAGTTTTGAACGCGAAATAGTTTTAAAAATTAGCCCACTTCAAAATTTTGTCCTTATTCAAATCACAGACCTAATTTTAAATAAATCAAAATAGGTAAGACTTTTGAACAAAATAATTTTCACAAGTACATCATAGATTAAAAGAGCACAGTTCATAATAAAAGAATTCTTGAAGAAGAGGAAGATGAAAGAAAAATTTAGATAATATTTGAACACAAACTAATGACACAACATTCAACACGAACTATCTCAACCATTAGATCTCTTCTGATTTCAACCTTCCATGTAAAGATAGAGTAATCTAGTAGCCAATATTTATTGTGTTAAAATTTTATTTTATTTTGTGTTTTAATAGCCGCTCCCATGTAAATTTATATGCCACTTTGCCAAATTTTAGAAATGCTAACATTAAAGGTCTGTTGGCTTCAAAACATGTGTTTTGATTTTTGCATGTTCAATGCAAGAGAAGAAGAAAGTAGTGGAAACCCTAATCATTACAACAAATAGTAGAAGATGAGAGAAGAAGATACTTTCTAGTATTATCCAAAATGAGGAAAAAACAGGTAAAGGTTGTTTTCCGTTTTATATGTTAAAATCATTTTTCGTCAATGACTTTACCTGAAGTAGTTAGAGGTATTACGCTTTAGACATAAGGTTCTGGTGGTAATGTGTTCAAACCCTTGAGATTAGGGGTGAGCGTTTGGTTGGTTTAGTTTATCCGATGATGAAAAGCGTTAAATCAAACTAAAACCAAGAAAAATGAAAATCAAACCAAACCAACCGAATTAAGTTTGGTTGGTTAGTTTGTTTATCTGATTTAACCAAACTAAAAATAATTCACATTCTATTTTTGGATTATCCATTGTACATTAAAATAAAACATAAATATATGATTAAAGTATTTTTATTTAGTATTCTTATGTTTTTAAATTATAATTTTAACACATATATGATAAATAAAATTTATTTAAACCATTAAACTGATCTAAAATGATCATTATAATATTAGTATTTTTGACAATATAATAGAAGTTCAGTTAAATTGGTTGAACCATAACCGAACTAATTTTTTTACGGACCAATTAGAAACCAATGTAGTTTCCAAGTCAAATTAAACCGACCGAAAGAAATTGGTTTGGTTTGGTTTATTTGGTTTAACCAAATATTGATCACTCCTACCTAAAACGTCATAATTAGTACTCTGCTTGAATAAAACATCACTTTTGTTATTAACAAAAAAATGCTAAAACCAGTTTTCTAATTGACTGTTTTCAAATATTCTTATCTTTTGTTCAATTTTATGGAAATGGAAAATGTGAAATTCATTTTCAAATCAAACTGACCCTAGGTTACCGAGTTTATAAAATCGTGTAAATGGGAGAAACATGTATTGACTAAAGCATATTCCATAGCTTTTCACCATTTTGGGATGCACTAAATAAAGATTATTTCAATGATGTAATTCTTGCGTTCAATTTTGGAAAGACTGTGGATGCGTTCTCGACGAACGGTAACGGAGAATCTGAGCGGGGCATTTGAACGGAGAATTTAGGCGGGAAAGTTGAGTGAACGGGGATGCGTTTGTGTGCTGTGAGCGGAGGCGGAGTATTTGAACGGAGTATTTAAATTATGATTTTTAATTTAATTGATTTACAGTTAATTAATTATTTGTTTTTTTGTGTAATATGCATTTAATTAAAATGAAATAACGGTACAAAAATCGAAATACATACATAATACTTAATGTTATACGTCTAGTATACCAAAACAGAGATTATCAATAATAAACTCGTCTCACAAGTTTACAAATCAGATTTCCACTACTTTGGAATTCTGTATTAGCTATTTTTATAATAAGTATGTTGTAATTAATTACAACAACAAACTAACAACTATAGTAATAATAACTATAGCGATAAATCAAACATTATACTATTTAAAGAAATAGTACAACGTAGAAACGAAAAATGATATATATATATATAAATCAACTAGAAATCTAACCGGTTGAAGAAAGAAATTTCGTCCGAGGCTTGTCGTAACAATTTCCTTAAGACTTTATTCAAAGTCTCCCAAGATACAACAGACGTAAGCTTCTCGAGATTGTGGTGAGTATGTCACTCTGTGATTGATAATTAAGATAGCAGTAGGAGAGAGAAGCAGAAGAAAAAACCCGAATTCAATTCGATTGAGAATATGATCAGTATTCCCCCTATTTATATTTTCGTCTGCACCCCTTCGAACAGCCGCGTCCGCCTGACGGGTTGCACCCGTTGCCTTTCATTGCTGCTGTTTGTTAACGGGCCGCACCCGTTGCTGCCATAAGTCGCACTCGCTCGCGTCTAACGGGTTGTACCCGCTTCCGTCTGCTAATGGATGCATCTGTTCGCCAAAAACCCGCGCCCGCTTTCGGAAGTCACACCTCCTCAGTCAAAAACCGTGTCTGCATCCTCACAACAGATCTACACCCGATTGCACAGCCTAATATTGTTTTTTTTAAAAACCCGGCGCAGTTTCAAATAAAAATAGGATCATGTTAGACCCAAACCCAAACACAAACCCAAACCCGATCCCGGCCCGGTTCGGTCGGACGGACGGCGGCGGCGGCGCGCGCGTGTGGTGAAGCATGACTTCCCTCCTCACAACAAAGCACACATTTGGGAGCCCCAAGGCCCCAACCTCCTCATGAGAAAGCTATTTATATACTTAGCTTTGTTTTTTAGTTTTGGTGATGTGAGACAAGTGTATTTCATTTACACTTACATTAGGAATTCCAACAATTACGGGTGCAGATCTGTTGTGAGGATGCGGACACGGTTTTTGACTGAGGAGGTGCGACTTCCGAAAGCGGGCGTAGGTTTTTAGCGAACAGATGCATCCATTAGCAGACGGAAGCGGGTACAACCCGTTAGCCGCGAGCGGGTGCGACTTATGGTAGCAACGGGTGCGGCCTGTTAACGAACAGCAGCAATAAAAGGCAACGGGTGCAACCCGTCAGGCGGACGCGGCTGTTCGAAGGGGTGCAGACGAAAATATAAATAGGGGGAATACTGATCATATTCTCAATCGAATTGAATTCGGGTTTTTTCTTCTGCTTCTCTCTCCTACTGCTATCTTAATTATCAATCACAGAGTGACATACTCACCACAATCTCGAGCAGCTTACGTCTGTTGTATCTTAGGAGACTTTGAATAAAGTCTTAAGGAAATTGTTACGACAAGCCTCAGATGAAAATTGCTTCTTCAACCGGTTAGATTTCTACTTGATTTATATATTTATATATATATATATATATCATTTTTCGTTTCTACGTTGTACTATTTCTTTAAATAGTATAACGTTTGATTTATCGCTATAGTTATTTTTACTATAGTTGTTAGTTTGTTGTTGTAATTAATTACAACATACAGGAAATTTTCCTCAAAGACACGTTTTTTGGCTTTTTGGATGAAGGACGGCCCGCTAATATTTTTCTCCAAAGGACAAATTATCGTTTTTCCCTTTCCAGCCCAATTTCGCGCGCTTATTCTTCTTTTTTCTTTCGATCAAATTTTTTCAGTCGCGATCAAATCTCTTTCTCCCAATTATAATATCGATCAACTTCATTCGTTTATTTCAAATCCGTCCTTCTGAAAATAAAATCGATCACCTTCGTTTGTTTATTTCAATTCCGTCCTTCTGAAAATAATATCGATCAACTTCGTTCGTTTTTTTCAATTCCGACCTTCTGAAAATTGTACTTCATCGATCATTTTTTTTTTACGTGCGTTTGTTGATCTCGTTCTTTTGATATTTGTACCGTGATCTCGTTCTTTTTAGGTATGCTTATATTATTCTGTTTTTTGTTGTTTTTCTATTCGAGTTAAAAAAGTTTGTCTGTGCTTTCTATTTGTGTTCATTTTTTTGAATGATATGCAGTGTTGTTCTTCTCATTGTTTGTTCGTTCGTCGATGGAAAATTGTGGAAGTAGCAGCAGGTTTTTTATTATTATACTCGTTTTTTTATGCAGTGTTGTATTCTAGTTAGCTTTTCATTTAATTTATCTTGCATTTTCTTGCATTAATGTTGGGATGATTGGAAAAGTATCGTTGCTTGAGTTGTATATAAAGTTGTGATATAGTGGAAAACTATTGTACTTTAGGTTCAGTTTCTAGGTATCATTTTTATTTTTTCTTAGTATCATTTTTTTTATAAGTAACTAGGTATCAGTTTTGTATACGGTAGGTATCAGTTTTGTGAAATTGAATAATTAATGTTCTAAATTGAATGTATTTTTACTAATGTTTATTTTTTATTTTTATTTTGACAGTGGGGATAACAGTCTTCTTTGTCTGTTTGTGTTGAATAATAACACTTTTAGCACTCGATTGTCTATTGATTGCTCTTTGTATGATTTGAAGAATGAGATATGTCGATGTTGGTCTCAATTAACTCCTCTTTCTATTCAGATTTCTTATGTACTTGAGAACAAAGTTATTATGGTTGACACTGATTCTGATATTCAGAGTATAATTTGTTTTCAGTTATACAAGAAAAGTTCTTTTTTTGGTTTTACTGTTAAGGTTAAGGGTTCTGAATTGGAATATGTTGATGGTGCTTCTATTTCAAGTTCATCCGTTGTTCGTGCTTCTTCATCTTCTATTGTATCTGTCTGTTCAAATGTTGTTGTTAACGGTAAAAGTTATTTAAAAGATATGTTAAGGAGAGGGTCGACATTAAGCATTTCCAATTTTGTTGGTTTTTGTTTTGGAGGAGCTGAACATTTTAGAGAGTTTTTGATGGCATATCAAATTCAAAAGGGGTATGAATTAGTATTTTTGAAGAATTGTGCTACAAGAGTTACTATGATTTGCTCTTCATATAAGGATGGTTGTCTTTTCAAAGTCCATGGTTCCTGTGATTCTGGAGAATTGAAAAGGTTCTTTATGAGAAATTTGGTTCCTGATCATTCTTGTGGGGCTGGTCTTAGACATGTGAATAATCCACATATATCTAGTTTGTTTGTTAAATCGATGATTATTGATGAGGTCCGCGATTGTTCAAGTAAAAAGCCTAAGGATATTATACTTGATTTTAAAAGAGAATACAATTTTCAGTTGTCTTATGGTTATGCTTATCATGGGAAACAACTTGCATTGATGGAGTTTCACGGTAATGATGCTTTGTCTTATAACGATTTGAGTTGGTATTTGGAAGCAGTGAAGAAATCTAATCCAGATAGTTATGTTGATATGGATGTTGATCCTTGTAGTAATGAATTTGAAAGGGTGGTTATTGCTTTTGGCGCTTATTTACTTGGTTTCAAGTTTTGTCGTCCTATGATATTCTTAGATGCTACTCACTTGAAGGGACGTCCTGGTGTGTTGATGGGTGCTACTGCAAAAAATGGTGATCAAGGTATGTCTTTGTTTTCAGATTTCAATTATTTGTATTGAGATCATAATACTTGGCATAATCATTAATATACATTTTTTATCATAATTTGTATTCTGTTGGTATCAGTTTTAAGAAATGTAGTTTATAAGTAGCAAGTTTTTAGTATCAGAATTTTCATTGTATTGAATTGTAAGTTTGTATTTGGTATAATAATTTCATACTGCTAAACAGGAGATTAGTATCAGTTTGTGTATAATCTTAGTATCAGTTTCAAGTATATTCATATATGGTATCATTTATAGTTATGTAGTATTGAAATTTCCTTTGTATCATAATATATGTCAATTTTTGTTTCTTTGTTGTTTTAGAATGAAGATTACTGTGCATAATGTTGTGGTTATTAATATTTTTTATAATGGTCATATCAGGTTTTAGGTATTAGTTTTGTTACTGTCAGTATCAGTTTTATGAATTATTTTATATTTATGGTCGTAATTACTTTTAGTTTTTTTACTAATTATTTTTACATATGCAGGTTTCTTCCCTTTAGCTATGAGTGTAGTTTCTGTAGAAAATGTGGATAACCGGACATGGTTTTTGAACCATTTAAAACAAATGCTTCAAGAAGAGCGTACTTTAGTTTTTATGTCAGATCGCCACCAAGGTTTGCTTTCAGGTGTTCGTGATGTTTTTCCTTCAAATTATCACAGTTATTGCTATTTGCATATGGAACAAAATCTTCTTTCAGCAGTGAAAGCCAAAAATGCAAATGTGTCTATTGTTGATCTATTCAAAATGTGTTCTAGAGCTTCAAATCTATATGAATTTGAAGGAGCATATTCTAAGTTTTGTCAAATTGGTGGTGTTGCTGGTGTTAATTTTTTAAAGGATAAGTCATTTGATAAGTGGGTGGATTTATCTTTTCCAGGGAAACGTTATGGCGAATATAGTTCCAATGTTGCAGAAAGTTTTAACAGTTGGATTTTAAATGAACGAACATTGCCTATTACTTTGTGTTTAGATGGTATTCGTGTTAAGATTATGGAACGAATGGCTAGAAGAAGAGAAGAATGTCGTTTGTGGAGAACAAGTCTATGTCCTTCTATGGAGTTACGTTTAGATAAGTTGATTGAAGAAGGATTTGGATGAGATGTATATAAATCTTCTGATTTTGCTTATGAAGTGAAATCTCCAAACTCTTATTGTGTTGATTTGAAGGAGCGGGTTTGTAGTTGCAACCAATGGAAAATTACGGGATTTCCTTGTGCTCATGCTATAAAGTGTATGAACAAGTCTAAGTTGTCTGTATATGATTTTGTCGAGAAGTATTTCACTGTTGATGCTTATCGATGTTCTTATGCCAATGCTATAAATCCTATTCCAAATTATGATAGGCCTATTGTTGATGGTAGCATTCAAGATGTTATCAAGCCACCAAAGGAGAAACGTGGTGCTGGTAGACCATCAATCAAGCGCAAAGGAGGATTTTCATATTTTCAGAATAAGCAAAATAGATGTGGCGAGTGCAAGCAGTTTGGTCATAATAAACGGAATTGTCAAGCTTCAAAGAGGATTTGATTTTACATTTTGAATTTGTTTAGATTAATAAGTGGTTGTGTGACTTGTTTTGATGGTTTACTGTAATTGAACCTTGTTATTAATTTGTGTTCAGTATAGCATATTATCAACTTGATTTTAATTTCAGCTATGTAGTATAAATGATAGTATCAGTTTTAGTATTAGTTATATGTTTTTACAGTACCAGTTTTGGTGTTTATTTATTTATTTATTTCAAACATTTGTTTTGATATTTGTTGCATACTGTTAATATCAGTTGTTTAGTATCATGTTACGCATTCTGTTGGTATAAATTATGGTATCATTTTTTCTTTGTGTGATATCAGTTTTGTTTAATTTTGTATATTTTAGTTATTTATAATAAAGTAGATATTATAGTATATGGGATATGATAATCATTGTGTAATTGATTGAAGAAGATGATTGAATTGATACATGCTTTCTTTTGGTCGGAGATAATGTTTGTTTGATTGGATATAAGGACTTTAGTATCAGTTTTGGTTAGTTTTTAGTATCAGTTTCGTGTATTATAATACATTCTACAATAGACATTAGTACTAATTAATAATTATAATGATATCTTGTGTTAGCAAAAACTGACACTGGCGTTAATTGTTGTTTCATAAAGTATGTTGAGTGTCAGTTTGAGAAAAACTGATACTATTAGTTATTAAAACCGATACCCAGTTACTGTTTGCTATTGATATATGATATGAAATCTTATAATATTATTATACAACCGGTAGTTGAATCATAAAACTGATAATATTATGTAGGATCAATAATTGCATGATAGAACATTCACTGTATAATCTTGTTATAATATAAACTTCAGGTTAAGAAATGAAAATCAATTACAGCAAATCATTCCACCAGATCATCATTGTTTTTACAAGTAAGATCAACATTGTTTTAAGAACAGAACATCACCAGAAATATGTTCATAGTTTGTACAACAAATTGTACTAATATAAAGCATTGATTGTACCAACATTAAAACAGAAATTAAATTCAACTACATATAACAAAATATCTAAAATGTACATCAGTTCATGTGAAAATAGTAGCACTTTTTGAAAGTTGTTTGATTTGTTCATTTATCTTTCTTCTTCCAAACTTGACATGAATTTGGCTAAGCTCCAGCAGTGCTCTTTGTTAGTTAATATCTGATGTGCAATTCTTGCTCTTGATTTCAACATTTGTTCAGGGGCTATTTTGAGTGGTATTTGACTTTTGTTCATTGATATGATGAATATCATCACGTATATACCACAGTCAAGTCTGTTTAAAAGAATATTAGAAATATTAGTTTTGTCAGTTTAAGTGTCAGTAGGTATCATTTTGAACAACATAAACAACTTACGTGTCTGATCCTTGTTGTGCACAAGGTATCTGATGCATTTCATTTGCCTTCACCTCCTTATCCTGTATGTTTTTCTTTTTCCAAAGTTCTTTCAGCATTTCTTCAATTTTATTTCTCTATTGAAGACAAAACAATACAAAGTTAGTTAATGTTCGATTTGTTTAATTAAATTATTTTGTTTCCTAACAAAAATATATCATACCAATATCATTGCCTGCTTTAGACTGGGGTTGTTTCTTTCATTAGAATTCCTTCTTGGACGTCTAGAATCTAGATGACTCCATTGCATTGTTGGGTATGTCAAAGTTACTACTGTCCAATGGAATTCACAATGCAATGGAAAATATATAGCATCTGTGTATTCATCATCCACAATTTGTTCAAGGAAAGGCAACACTAAAGATTTTATAATTCCATGTATATTGAAAACTATAGCTTGCTGTTAAATAAAAAAATAAGTTAGAATTCAATATATATTTAGCATTTATCATATTACTATATATTACAGTTTTATTTACCGTCATTATTGTTGTGAATGCATAGTTGTGCTCTTTCAGCCCACATTTAGATAAATACCAGTCAATTATCTACATTAACAACAAGAAAATGTAATTTTTTGTTACTGGTGAAGCAATATTCAATGATAATTAGTATCTTTTGTTTAAATAGTGGTAATATATATTACAAATTACAAGAATAATTAAGCATGAAATATGATGAAACAGCTTCTGGGTATCATTTTTGGACATGCTATTAAATCAATTGCTACTAGAAAACAAAAGTATGAATTTATATCAACTGCCACTATGAATTAGTTTTGCACTATTTTGTTATTTATTTTGTCATACATGATAGTTAATACATAATTCAACTAATAGACCACCACTTTGTAATAAATAGTAATTATGTATCATTTTTGGTTATAAATAGGTATCAGTTTTGGTACAAATAGCAGTGGACATAGCTATTACACATTATTTTTTGTAATTATTTTTATTGGTAGCAGTATTATTAAACAAAAAAAAAGTGTGTACCGATCCATGTGTGGCATTTTCTTCAAGAAGTTCTTGTAGTACTTTTTTTGTTATTGTACATCCTCCTCTAATTATGTCATTATCTGTCCATGCTATATCTCTGTTTTAAGAAAATAAGGCACATATCAATTATACAATGTTATTTTAACCAGCAAAATTAGTATATATGTTTGTATACTTACTCTTTTGATGATGTCATAGCAAAGAAAGTTTTGATTGTATTTTGTTGTTCTATATTCAAGTATGCCAAAGTTTTGCTGCAGTGTCCTAGTCCTAAATTTGAAAGTGTTGGCTCTATTACTTGAATTGGCATTGGGATTGACTCTTCTGCACTTTCTTTTTCATCATTTTCTTCCAGTTTTTCATCATTTTCATTTGCTTCAGGTTTTGGTTTTTTTGCTGTTTTTTTCATTCTCTGACCATATTCAAAGCTAGGGTTTCCTTTTTTTTCCTTTCTCTTGTTTTTATTCTTTTCACATAAGAAGATGGCTTATGAACTATTTGTTTCCTTTTTCGACCAGAAGGTTTTGCTGGTTTGTTTTCTTTGTCCTTTTCTGTTATTCCCTCTTGCAACTGTTGTGTGATATTGAGATTGAAAGATGGAGGTGTTAGGTCTTGTACTACATCACTGTATTGTGCAACTTTGCTCTCTTTATTGGTATCTTCTTCCAATTTTTGAGCCACTTTTATATCTTTTTTCATTGTTTTATCTTCATTTGTTTCCAACACTGTTTCATTTGTTTTGTTCAACACTGTTTCAGTTGTTTGATGAACTTGTTCTGTATTAGTGTTAGTAGTTGTGTCTTCAACTTCTTCTACATTTTTTTCAGTTGAGAATCTGTATTAACAATAAGAAGCTGTCAGTTTTTGTTATTGGTTAATGAATATAATATTATTAGTATCAATAATGTTAATAGTGGCGGTTTATGGGTATCATTTTTGCATAGATATCAGTTTTTCAAACACAAAGTAAGTATCATTTTTTCATACATATAGGTATCAGTTTTGATTTATTTCATAGTGAAAATTGTTTGTAAAATAACCAACCATCAGTTATAATCAAACAACTGATACATATAAATTGTGCATTATTTTGGTATTAGTTCTCTACTAAATGATGGTGAACATAAATAGTTCAATTTACATACCATTATGTTATAAGCAATGGAACGTAGGTATCATTTTTTAATACATTTAGGTATCAGTTTATTTTAACTTATACTCAGAATTATTTATAATATTTATAATATAAGCAAGCATGAATTTGAATCAAACAGTGTTATTTTCAATAGTAAAAAATCATGTACCTGTCCATTTGTGTTATTTTTGCTTGACACTTTGTAGGTTCTTGTTGACACTCTGGATTTTCTTCTTTAATATTTTCAGCTGTGAATGTTTTTTCTTCATTTTGGGCTTCTATATTTAAATATTCATCTTCATTTATTTTAGTTGCTGTGTTAACTTTTTCCATATGAGGCTCAGCATTTTTGTCTTCATTCTCTTCTTCATTGCTTTCAGTTGTGGATTTCTTTTCTCTGTTTTCTATTTCTGTTTCTACATGTGCATGTTCATTTAGAATGTTGTCAGGTTCATCTTCCATGTGCTTACTCTCTAGTTCAACTTCTGAAATTTTCTTTTCATTTTCTTCTATTCTTGATTTGAGTTCTTTCAATTGTTCTTTCAATTTCAAATTTTCTTTTTCAACCTTTATCCTCAACTTCTTTTCTTTGTCTGATTGCTTCTTTGTCTTCTTACCTTCTTCTTCCAAATCTTTAATGTGCGTTTGCAAAACATTAAGGCTTACAAAATATTCAAAAGATCGAGCACTCTGTTCGGCTTCTTCAATTTTTCTTTTTTTTTTCTTTGGTTTTCTTTTCTTTTGTCACTTGATTCTTCTTTTATCGATCCTGTTTGGAGTAGCTTATGTTCATATGGAAGAATATTGCTTATTTCTTTCACCTGTGTAATTGAAATAGTAATTTTGTTTTAAAATTTAAATGAAAATGTTTTATGCTAGTATGTTGTAACTTATAAGTTATAACTGACATTAATAAGTGATTAGTTTAATAGAATAAAATATAGTAGTAATGAAATTGATACTATGTACACTTACTAATGATTGTGTGCAGTGTTAAAAATGATACCAAGTATTATTGTATATTATAATTGATACTGTGCAAAATGACAAGATGTACTATGCTGAGGAAAAATTGATACTAAACAAAAATTTAAAGCTACAAATTGAAACTGATACTAATCAGAAGCTAAAGTGATACTGCAAAGAGAAATATGTGATACTATGCAGAGACAAATAATTATTCTAAGTGTTGAAACTGATACTACAGATAGAGAGAACATAGAATGTACACTGATAATTACTACTGTAAGTAAGAATTAACTTTAACTTACATTGCCAACTTTTATATCATTCAACAATTGTTTCACAACGATGTCTTTAAGTTTTCTTACATCCCATCGTGCAAATCTGGGTAAATCTTCAGTAAGTTGCTTTCTTGGTTGAATAAGGTTCATTTTCTCATAGATGCAATACTATAAAAATTTAAAGATATAATTAGATAAGAATGTTGAATATAACAATTTTTTTAAATTAATAATATTTTGCATAACACATCTTACCAATGGAAGCATTGAACATCCAGACATGTTTCTTGGCTTAGAGATAAACTTTTTGACAAATTTATTAAAAAATTTCTCTATTGTTTGTGGTCATCAGACAGTTTGCATTGTTTCACTGTCAATCAAATAGGGTAGAATTCCCCATCTCAGTTTTTGTTGGCTGTTGGGAAAGAAAAATGTCAATAATATTTTCATTACTATCAACAAAGGGAGATCTTCTTCATTTTCTTTTTTCTTTTTTGATATTTCTTGTTTTACTCTTCTTTCCACAACATTTCTTGTTATGTAAGTATTTGTGCCAAAGTTTCTAGTTGCAAAGTCTTTGCAGTCTGGTGGAATGGTTCTGCTCGTTAATTTTTTTGTCGGTTCTATGTTTATTCCTTTTAATGGCAGACCAAACAGCAAGCTTATATCTCTGGCAGTTACCTTCATTTTGTCTTCTCCTAAGATGAAGGTATCAGTTTCCATACAGTAGCAGTTGTATAAAGCATCCAAGTTTTGTTGATGCTTTTTGCACTCTTTCATTGTTATTTTTTCTTCATAGATGACTTTGAAGAAGTTGTAAAATGGTGTCTTCTTTAAGATGTCAAATTGCTTTTTGGTCAATCCATTTTTTTCTTTGACCAGTTTTAATATCTTGAAGATAGCTTGTAAGCCACATCTATAAGCAGTTTCTAGCATAACATGTTCCGATTTTTGCTATCTGTTTTGTTGTTTGTTCTGATGTTGCATGCATGCTTTTACGACATGGATTGACAAAATCATCATCGTCCTATTTCATGAAAATGTGGCATTAAGTTGTTAGTGAAACAAACAGCATTGAAACAAAACAATATATAACATGATATACCGGTTTCAGTTTCTACAAACATGAGATAAAACATGGTATTTTTATTTAACTAAAATTTGCTATCATTTTTGCTAAATGTAGGTATCAATTTTTTAATAATTATGGTTGAAATACTTCTAAAATTGGTACATAATAACTTCAAAAGAAACATACTGCATGTATAATTTTTAGCTTATATTTGTGTTATTTTTGTTGCAAATTACAATGACAGTAATTTGTATAATTAAAAGTACAAAGTTTACAAAAGATAAAGTGAGTAGCATGTTTATAAGGTGTATGCATCAGTTTGGTTCTAACAAACAGTATATCAATTTTAAGATATGATGTCCATAAAAACAGATAGTAGGTATCAGTTTTTCATTTCATTGATTTCAATTTTATATTTGTGATAGTGGGTATTGTTTTATGAATATACCTATATCAGTTTTGTTATAAAGTATATAATTTTTTTTTTAAAATTATGAAGTTTTGTCTTCAGTTAAACAAACAATAGGTTCATTTTTTGAAATATAGGTATCAGTTTGTTATACAGTGGGTATCATTTTATGAATTATAGGTATTATTTTATTGAAAAATTACAACATTATCAAATGAACTAAAACATTTTATACAGTGGGTACCATTTTGTAAGAATTTAGTTTCAGTTGTACTAGAAAAAAGGTGGTGAAATAATTTGTAAACTAAAATGAGACAGCTACACACAATTAGACTATAGGTATCACTATTGCAGTATGTTGGTATCAGTTTTTATTTGTGTGCTTAATTTAATTTTCCTAAATACAAAGTATCACATTAATTCTAACAGATGTTTGGTATCATATTTTCAATATATTAGTATCAATTTTGTAACAAATAGCAATGAAATCTATTTTTAAACCAACTAATCTTTGACTTCTACCAAACAAACTATAACTATCACTTTTTGAACATGAAAATCTTTATTAGTGATATGGCTTGTACATTTACCGTGTTCGCTTGTTCGTCTTCAGATTCCTCAACAGCTATTTGCTTTGCCTTATTTGTTTCTGCTTTTCCCTGTTATACATATTAACAATATTAAAATACATCTAAAGATTAAATAGTATCAGTTTTATAACTGAATGGTATTAATTGCCTTTTGAAGTTGCTGCTGAATTATTTTCTCATTTTTTTTCTTCGATCTTAATTCTCTTTTTTGCATTTGTTGTCCAGTTGATTTGTCACCAGGTTTTTTTTCCTGCATGGTTTCTTCATTCTTCTGTAAAATAAGTTCAATAGTATCATAATCAATGTACAATGGATTTGTTATGCTACATTTAATAATATCATTTACCTTTTCTTCTGTTCTGTTTTCTTCATGTTTCCTTTTTGTTCTTCTTTCCCTTTGTTGCTGTATATCTTCTTCTATTAGCCTTTTTGATAGTTTTAATTTTTTTGATTTCTGCTGCGTCTCAACTGCTAGGTTTTCAATTTCGTCTCGATTCTTAGATTTAGTTTCTTTGTTTCCAGATTCGAGCTGATGATCAAAATGAGGCGCTAGGGTATTAGGTTTTTGTCGAATATCATATTGAGGGGATAAGGTATCAGATTCGTTCTCAAACTCTGCTTGTTCTTTATTTTCTGACGAATGCGATTGAGATGGAGGTAGCGATCTTGCTGTGGTTTCGTTTGCCATTTTTTCTTAATTTTAATTTTGTACCGTGAAGATGAGTGTGGATTTCAAAATTGCACTGGAAGACGAATGAACGGAATGGAAATATGTTTTGACGCGCGAATGGGCTTTGGGTATGTCCTTTGGAAGAAAATTTTTTGTGCCGGTCCTTATGAATAAAAATTTTAAATAATTTGTCCTTTAAAAAAAATTCCCCTTACAACATACTTATTATTAAAAATAGCTAATACAGAATTCAAAAGTAGTGGAAATCTGATTTGTAAACTTGTGAGACGAGTTTATTATTGATAAGTCTCTGTTTTGGTATACTAGACGTATAACATCTTAAGACTTTCCTGTTTTCACTAAATCAGAGATGGCAACAGTTGAACTATCAACAAAGGCTACTACTCACAACAGGTCTGATCCGTTCAAAGGAGATGGTGATGACTTCTTAACATGGCAAAATCAAATGCTGTTTTATCTCACCACGCTAGGGCTGCAGAAGTGCATCGAGGAGGATGAACCAAAGCTTAAAGACGGACAAACTAGAGAAAAAGATGCAGCTCTTTTTCTCGGAATTGACTCATGGAAGCATTCAGACTTCCTGTGCCGAAACTACATTCTGAATTGTCTGGATAAAGTACTATATAAAGTATATCAGCCGCACCAGACAGCAAAATCCTTATGGACTGCACTTGCACATAAATAAAAAACGCAGAATGTCAGTTTGAAGAAGTTCATCGTAGATAAGTTTATGGAATACAAAATGGTTTACACCAAATCCGTAACTAGTCAAGTGCAAGAACTCCAATTCATAATTCATAAACTTGAAGTAGAAGGACATAAAGTTGGAGAATCTTTCCTTGTTGAAGCAATAACATGGAAATTATCACCATCCTGGAAAGACTACCGCAATTATCTGAAACATAAGAAAAATAAGATTTCCTTAGAAGGTCTTATTTTCAGACTAAAAATTGAGGCTGATAACCGCGGAGTGACAAAACAAAGAGAAGAGGCATTTGTGGCAGAAGAGTCAAAGAACAAAGGGCATTTCAAGAAAAACAAGAAGAAATTCCCGCTGAAGAGAAAAGCGCCTGAAAGCAAACCCAAAGACAACAAACGAACCAAGAAGTTTAATGGCGAGTGTTGGGTTTGTGGAAAAGCAGGACACGCCGCTAGAGATTGCAGACACAAAAAGGAACGCAACTCAGAGGCAAATATGGTGGATAACATGGAAGTAGACGAGTCTAACTTTTCAGCAGTTATATCTGAATGCAATTTGGTTCAGAACCCTAACCAATGGTGGGTGGACATAGGCGCTACTCGTCATGTTTGCTCTGAAAAATCCATGTTTTCTACATACTAGTAATTCGATCGGGAAGAAAAACTCTACATGGGTAATTCTGTAGTTTCCATGATCGAAGGCAATGGCACAGTAATCCTCAAGTTTACTTCTGGAAAAACTGTCAAGTTGAATGACATTCTCCACGTTACATACACAAGAATCTCATCTTTGGTCCAGTGCTATCAAAGAAAGGATTCAAAATGGTCTTCGAGTCAGACAAGATGGTTCTGTCCAAAGCTGGAATGTATATAGGAAGGGGATATTTATGTGATGGCCTATTTAAGGCAAATGTAGCCGTTGTCGGCAATAAAACTATGTATTCTGATTATGCTATTAATAAAATTGAAGTTTCTTATTTGCTTGAGCACGAAATTTTACTATGGCATGATAGATTAAGACACATAAATTTCCAAAAAATGAAAAAACTATCAAACTTGGGATTAATTCCGAAATTCCAAGTAGATAAAAACTACAAATGTGAGACATGCGTAGAAGCAAAAATGGTCAAAAAACCATTTCATACAGTTGATAGAAGCACCGAACCACTAGGTTTGGTTCATACTGATTTATGTGATTTCAAATCATTACCTACAAGAGGTGGGAAAAGGTACTTTATTACCTTTATTGACGATTATACACGATATTGCTATGTATATCTTTTAAATAGCAAGGATGAAGCAATTACATCATTTATGAAGTACAAAGCTGAGATAGAAAATTAGTTAAATAAAAAGATCAAGATATTGAGATCTGATCGAGGTGGAGAATATGAATCACCATTTGAACAATTCTGTGCCGAAAATGGTATAATTCATCAAACAACAACACCATATTCACCACAACAAAATGGTATAGCCGAGAGAAAGAATAGAACATTAAAAGATATGATTAATGCGATGCTCTTTACTTCTGGCCTACCGACGAACTTGTGGGGGGAAGCCTTAAATATGTCTAATCACATATTAAACAAGATTCCTCATAATAAAACAAGAACAATTCCATATGAGTTATGAAAAGGACACATACCAAGTTTTAAATACCTCAAAGTGTGGAGGTGCTTGGCAAAAGTTCCAGTTCCGCCTCCCAAGAAAGTCAAAATTGGACCAAAAACAGTAGAATGTTACTATTTAGGGCCAGCCTAAAATAGTAGTGCCTACAGATTTTTGGTATTCAAGTCTGATATAACTGATATTCATGTAAATACAATCATGGAATCAAGAGACGCGTCATTCTTTGAAGATGTGTTTTCGCACAAAAGAATTGAAGAAAATAATGTCCCCAAAAGGACAAGAGAAGAATCGAGTAAATCACATGAAGAAGAAACTCATTGTGAAATTGAGGAAGTTGAACCAAGAAGAAGCGTAAGGGAAAGAAATTCCAAGACATTTGGTTCGGAATTTTTAACATATATGTTAGAACACGAACCTCAAACGTACAAGGAAGCAATGTCATCTTCTAAATCCTCATGTTGGAAAGAAGCAATCCAAAGTGAAATTGATTCAATTCTGAGTAATAAAACTTGGGAAATAGTTGATCTTCCATCTGGAATAAAACCAATTGGTTGTAAATGGATCTTCAAAAAGAAGATGAAACCAGATGGCTCCATAGACAAATACAAAGCAAGATCGGTAGCCAAAGGATATCGTCAAAAAGAAGGTGTAGACTTCTTCGATACCTATTCACCAGTAACACGAATAACCTCTATAAGAATGTTAATAACAATTGCATCCATCTATAATTTATAGATTCATCAAATGGATGTAAAGACGATATTCTTAAATGGAAATCTCGATGAGGAGATTTACATGGAGCAACATGAGGGTTTTATATCCAAAGGAAATGAAAACAAAGTATGTAGATTAGTCAAATCATTATACGGACTAAAACAAGCTCCAAAACAGTGGCACGCAAAATTTGATAGTGTCATGATGAAAAATGGTTTTCATATAAACGAATGTGATAAATGTGTTTATTACAAACAAATTGGACAATCATTCGTGATGATTTGTCTATACGTAGACGATATGCTAATCTTCGGTCCAAATACTAAGGTAATAGAGACCACTAAGCAGATGTTAATCAACAATTTCGATATGAAAGACTTAGGAGTTGCAGATGTTATTTTGGGAATCAAAATAATAAGAACGCCTAATGGAATTGAATTATCTCAGTCACATTATATAGAAAAAGTGATTGAAAAATTTCAAAATTTTGGAATTAAAGGTGTACAAACGCCATATAATCCATCAGAAGTACTGCATAAAAACACTAATGAGAGTGTAATGCAACTGGAATACTCTCGTGTAATAGGATGTCTCATGTATCTCATGAATTGCACAAGACCAGATATAGCTTATGCAGTAAGTCGATTAAGCAGGTATACAAGCAACCCAGGGAAGGAACACTGGAAAGCACTAATGAGAGTGCTTGGATATATAAAAAATACCACAAACTATTCCTTACATTATGGAAAATATCCTGCCGTCTTAGAAGGATATAGTGATGCAAACTGGATTGCTGATTTAGAGGAATCAAAATCAACGAGTGGTTATGTATTTACCTTAGGAGGGGCAGCAGTGTCATTGAAATCTACTAAACAAACATGCATAGCTCGATCCACTATGGAATCGGAGTTCATCGCTTTAGATAAAGCAGGCGAAGAAGCAGAATGGCTTCGTCACTTTTTAGAAGATATTCCGTTTTGGCCTAAACCTGTACCGGCCGTATGCATACATTGTGATAACCAAGCAGCATTAAGCAGAGCGCAAAACTTTGTGTATAATGAAAGTCACGACACATTCCTCGACGCCATAACACAGTTAGGCAGTTACTCTCAAATGGAACTATTTCCATAGATTATGTGCGAACAAATGATAACCTAGCGGATCCATTTACTAAAGGTTTATCAAGAGAGAAAATTAACTGCGCATCGAGGGGAATGAGTTTAAAAGACTAAACCAACATGAGTTATCTTATACGGAAACCTATCCTAGCGACTGGAGATCCCACGGACTAGGATCAATAGGCAAACCAGTTCTGCATAACTCAAGACGTAATGCATTTGCTTGGACATAGTCCTACTCCATTCCTATGGTGCACAATATAAATGCATGCCTACAAAAGTATTTAAAGGTTAAAACTATGTTTTTTAATGATGGCCATATCTTGAATATAACAAGTGGAGTATATGTAGGATACTCTTAATGGTTGCGATCACCTATGTTAGTGTGAGCTGGGTCGGCTCTATGAGAATATTAAAGGCTTATATTTTCTATAAACACTCGAAGAACCAAACACATTTGTTCAGGACCAAAATGAACACAACCAAGAGATTGGATGAAAAGGGAATCAATGCTTCGTAAAGCTTATTGTCTGGATATATAATGAAAGGCCGACGGTTCAAGATGAAATAATTCACCGATTAGCCAAGTAGATCCGATAAGCTTTAACTAGGGAAAGTTCAAAGTGAAATATCTACTTATCCACGATAAAGCATTATTCCATATGTACTCTGTGATATTTCGCTTTGTGTGGGGGATATGTATATTATCATTCATGTGGGGGATTGTTGGAATTCCTAATGTAAGTGCAAATGAAATACACTTGTCCCACATCGCCAAAACTAAAAAACAAAGCTAAGTATATAAATAGCTTTCTCATGAGGAGGTTGGGGCCTTGGGGCTCCCAAATGTGTGCTTTGTTGTGAGGAGGGAAGTCATGCTCCACCACGCGCGCGCCGCCGCCACCGTCCGTCCGACCGAACCGCCTCGGGCTCGGGTTTGGGTCTAACATGATCCTATTTTTATTTAAAACTGGGCCGGGTTTTTTAAAAAAAAATATCAGGCTGTGCGATTGGGTGCAGATCTGTTGTGAGGATGCAGACACGGTTTTTGACTGAGGAGGTGCGACTTCCGAAAGCGGGCGTGGGTTTTTTGGCGAACAGATGCATCCATTAGCAGACGGAAGCGGGTACAACCCGTTAGACGCGAGCGGGTGCGACTTATGGCAGCAACGGGTGCGGCCCGTTAACGAACAGCAGCAATGAAAGGCAACGGGTGCAACCCGTCAGGCGGACGCGGCTGTTCGAAGGGGTGCAGACGAAAATATAAATAGGGGGGATACCGATCACATTCTCAATCGAATTGAATTCGGGTTTTTTCTTCTGCTTCTCTCTCCTACTGCTATCTTAATTATTAATCACAGAGTGACATACTCACCACAATCTCGAGCTGCTTACGTCTGTTGTATCTTGGGAGACTTTGAATAAAGTCTTAAGAAAATTGTTACGACAAGCCTCAGACGAAATTTTCTTCTTCAACCGGTTAGATTTCTAGTTGATTTATATATATATATATATATATATATATATATCATTTTTCGTTTCTACGTTGTACTATTTCTTTAAATAGTATAACGTTTGATTTATCGCTATAGTTATTATTACTATAGTTGTTAGTTTGTTGTTGTAATTAATTACAACATACTTATTATTAAAAATAGCTAATACGGAATTCCAAAGTAGTGGAAATCTGATTTGTAAACTTGTGAGTCGAGTTTATTATTGATAAGTCTCTGTTTTGGTATACTAGACGTATAACACTTAACATACCTTAAAAAATACAACGATACAGTACACAGAAAATACAACAGAATTACAAAATTTTAAAAGTCCTATTTGTTGGCACCATCTTGGTTTTTCAGATACATTTGGTACTCTTTTGCATACCATTTTTCTGCAATCGCTGAAAGTTTGTCTACGATTATCGCGGCCATAAGACTATCGTATTTATGTTAGATTTTGACTTTCTCTATTAGTTCAACATACATAATGCTTCTACAGCTCGGTTGAATTTTTCCGCTTTGACTTTGTGCACTTCTTTTTATTACTATCAGAGGCAACATATTATTCTACAACACATTTCAACATAATCTGAGTAGCGTTGGACGTCCAAGTAGATGAAACTTTTTTGGATCAATATTATGAAAATACAAAACTACAAAAGTATTCAAAAAATTATTAAAAAATGTATATAATGTAGACACGGAAAAATATAGACAGAAATGTAAAAATATAGCTAAATAGTATTTAGGATTTACTAATAAAAAATTTTATTTATTAGTTTGAAAGTGTGGAGTTAGAGATGATATGAAATATATAGAAGGGGGAGGAGAAAGGAGAAGGAGGATCCGATGGAGTAAAATAGTCATACGCATTCGACGCGTCCGACGTGTCGAATGCCAACGTATCTCCACCCTCCAACGACTCGAATGGACTTGGTTGGGGAATGAGACGTCCCGCGTCTTGACGTGTCCAACATATCGGATGTGTCATAAATGGTAACGGGCAAAAAAAAATGTCTGCAAATGCCTTTGTATATGTTGCAGATTAGTTATCTATTAGGAGTTTTGATGGAACGCTTTGCATAGAAATTATCGCCTTTGATTCTGTATATTATCTAGAGCTGTTATGGTAATGGTAAATTTCTCATTACCATACCATTACTAGTCAATTGGTTATTATTTTGGATTGAAATTGGTATACCAGTTTAATCGGTATGGTAACGGTAAATTTACTATTTTCTACAGTAAATTATCAGTAACATCTCTTCAAAACCAGCGGTAACGGTAATTTTACCAATCGGTGACGGTAACGGTAAACAATTTTAGCTTATCAGGAAAAATGGTTCGATAACGGTATTTGGAAAATGATAATGGTAACCATTACCATAATCACCAGTATTATTATAATACAGAATTAGGGCCAATAATCAAAAGTTTATTTTTATAATAATATATGTATAGCGAACCTGATACTATCATGGTGCCGTGGACACTGGTTGTTTGGAAAATTGGATGAAGACGGAGAAGAAGAATCATGTCAGCTGAAAGCAACATCTAAATAAACAATATGTTAATCAAACTTGTCACGGTTATTTATTATAGTCAGAAAATTTGTAGCCAAACAATCTAGTCTATAGTTGAAAATGAATAATTTTAAAACATGTCCAACTTCATCAGATATCTATTTTAAACCTTATCCTCCATTTTTTTTCCTTTAAATAAGAAATCTGTTTAGATGATAAAATTGTATCTATTTTTAATTTCTAGGCCACTGACAGTAGAAGTTAGAGAGCACGCCATCAATGCTATTGCATTGCATAAAATGTTACTTAGAAGGCATCATGAAACATATATATAATTCACCTTTTCGTATGACAAAAAAAATACACACACACAATCGTACTGGATGGTAGGTTGTATCTTGTTCATTAATTCGAAACTATTCTGTCATAATCATAATTTCATTGTTACCTCGTATCAAAAACATAATTTCATTATTACCTCTATTATACAACTTTTTCCATGTATCCCCATCTTTTTATGATTTACTTTTCAATCAAGCACCTCCAAGTTTAATTATCAATGGATCATTATCGTTTTCTTTTTTAGCTTTTAGCCTTGTGTTCTGAATTTGTTTTTCATCGGATAAAACAATAAATCGTTTGATTTAGTTTGATTTACTGTGCTCTTTCCATAATAGATTCATTTTAGGATTAGTGTCCTTAAATTATATTGCCTTTATTAAAACTAAAATCACTTTAACGATATCCAAAAATGATTGTTATTATCGAAACCAAAAAGCTATTGAAGTTTGTCCTTCAAACAAGTTTCAAGCTTTAGAAATATCATTTTTACCAAGTTGCTAATTTTCAATCATTAACAGCTAGTACTAATACAACTAGTATAGAAAAATCGATTATTAACGGTAAGTTTTGTTAACACCCTTTTAAAGTTTTAAAACACGAATTTGTTCTCGTCAAAAAAAAAAATTTCATGCAACTTTCTTGAAATTATTTTTAATAAAATTTAGTGTTTTCAATTCAAATATATGCACTGAAAACCGCAAAAAATTTTGCATAAAAAATCTGAATTTTTGCTGTCAAATAAATAAATAAAAGAGTGTCGTTGGAGAGGCGTAAGCAATGTTGGTTTCCAAATAAGCAGTTGGTAGCTAATTTCTTTATTGATTCATACAGCTAGGAAAGCGTGACAATTTATTAAAGAGTTGGTAAAAAACATTACTAAGTACTAACTACTGTATGAGTATTATATTTGTTATGTATGAGCTACTGTGATTCTACACCAATTTCAACAACAAATTATTTTTGCATCTTCTGGCTATGCAAATAATAGATCGATATATAATCAAAAGATAGAAACATGTGACTATTAGTCTTGATTATTTGCACATGAAATAATAGAAAAGTAACAGAGTATGATAATTTTAATAATGATCGATTGCTAACCACTGCGGACGAGTAAACCAGAGTATAATATTATTGTCCGCAGGTGCGGCGCAGTGGAAAGAAGGCTTGGGTTATGGTAAAAAGACACAGGTTTGATTCCTACCATGCGCTTCCCTATCCTATATAAATTTACTCGGAGGTATGGGGGCTTGGATCAGCGGACGGCTTTACTATACCCTCCTCAGGAGTTTACCGGTCCGTCGGGTTCTCCTGGGTTTTCAAAAAAAAAAGAGTATAATATTGACAAAAGATTTAGATTGTGGTTAACAAAAAGATCAATATGATATTTGTTAGTGACTTATTATTGTTGTTGTTGTTTTTTCCAAAAGATTTAGATAGTGTTTGCCTACAAAATGCATTTTGTATTTTACGTTTTCAAATAAGCATGCCAAGTGACATGGAGAGGAGGGGTTGGAAAATCGACCTCTTCCAAGTTGTTGTCACCGGAGTCACCATCCATATATGTTAAACTGATTAGGATTTGAAACTCTAATTTGCCATTCGATGTCTACTTCGTCGTCGACGCTTACTGCGTCATGAAAGTTCGTTGAGTCTGTTTTCCATGGCTCAAGGTTCATTGTGTGAAAATTAAGTAAATCATTATAGCCTGAAATTGTTGTAGCTTGTTGACCTGTTTTTTGACCAAATGGACCTTCAACCGGAATTAGAACATCAAGATGAAGATGAAACGATTCACGGACTTGGAACATATTTGAAAAAGCAAAAAGATCATACTCAAAATGTTTCAAGGGAAAAGGAGTAAAATGAACCACTTGATATCGAGAGATTTTTTATATTCCGTTTTGGGCCTCCTAAATCACTTGTACTCGAAGCACTATCTCAAGTGTTTGCAATGAAGTGCTTTTCTCAAGAGATAGACTAACAATTCTAAGGATTTTCTGGAAGAAAGCAAATAAACCAGAAAAAGACAAGCAAAATCAAGAAAATTATTAGGAATAACTTCATCTTCAAGGAAAAGCATTTGAAATGTAACGGATCGAAGGTAGGAAGCAAAATGGAAGAGAAAGGGAAAATTTCCACCAACAGATACCTCTCGGGACCGAGTGGTTTCAATTGATGATGGGGTCGATTACTATTCTCATACACACATGGGCTTGGATCTGGATTTTGTGTTTCGTGGGCCTCCGGTTATAATAAGTGGTTTCTCTATAAATAGCAAACTACCTGCAACTTAGAGGGAACTTCTTATTCTTAGACTTTTTGGAACTTGATTTCTCATTTATCTTCTTTTTCTCCAAACACTCCCAAATCCGAGATTCACTAGATTGTGGTTGGATTTGTGTTATAAACGTTGTATTCTAAAGAGAATCAATCAAATAATAAGATTAAAGTGGACGTAGGAAGGGAGTTTTTGCGAACCACTATAATTTTTTATTTATTTCTTTTACATTATTTACTTCATTAGATCTGGTGCTTTCAATCGATTTTGGGATGTTTGTGCCATTTTTGGTACTTTCACTGAAACAAGCTAGATTTAACAGCCTAAAGCTTGGATCTAAGGTTTGAAGAAAATGAAGAGGCTTAATACCAGATCTAAGATTGGAGAGAGTCAACCAAAGCATGGGGACAGTCAGGAGGTGTTCTCAAATTCTAATCGATCCATTTACATGACCAAGGATGAGATGGAGAGAATGATGAAAGAGATGCAAGATGAGATAATAGTTCAACGACAGGAAATGCTAGATAGATTCTTTAGAAGGATGGATCAGAGAACCAGAGCAGGTGGTATTCAGAACCAAGAACCAGTAACCAATGTAGAAGCATCTGGAGTTAGAGCATAGAAAATTGGAGTAATGCCCCCACAAGCAGAACTAGTCGGTACCGACATAAATCGAGTTGGTACATATAGGAATTTACTCGGCAGTAGTGTTGGTTTGAACTTAAGGCGAGTTGGAATGCCTGGAGCAAATAATGCTGGAGCCTAAAATGCAAGTCAGAACATGAACGCGCAACAACTAGAGGAGTACGTGCCAGAGCTTTCCCATAGGAACAGGAGGCAGAATGAAGCTATAGGTGTGGATCAGAATGATAATGTGCAACCAGAGGTATATGTACCGGAGTTTTCCCATAGAAGCAGGAGGCAAAACATAGCTATGGACCGAAGACTACCATTAGACGACAACAATCAAATAGCTGAGATGATCAGAAGGGTAGTGAGAGGTGGACTTCCAAACCAGAGTTTGGAGGACGTAAACAGGAATACATTTACCCCTAACATCTGATATGCGAGGAATCCACCTGATTTCAAACTTCCAAAGTTAGAAATGTACGATAGAAAGACAGATCCAACGGTTTATTTAATGAGATACATCTGACATATGAAGGTATTGGGTGCTTCTAAGGAGGTGATGAGACGATGCATCCCATTATATTTAATAGATTTAACAATAATGTAGTTCAGACAATTTGAGAATGGGTTCATAAGCATGTGGACTGAGCTAGTGAATAAGTTCATGAGACAGTTCAGATTTCACATGTCATTACCAAAGAATGCGATGACGCTATCAAGCATGAAGCAAAGGGCCGGAGAGACTTTGAGGAGTTACTTGACTAGGTTTAATGTAGCAGCCGCTGTAGTTTATAGGACGGATCCATCGGCAATTCTAATAGCGGCCGTTTCTGGAGTTACGAATAAGATGGACATTAAAATTGCCTTGGAAAGGAATCCACCGATGGATCTTACAGAATTATATCATGAGGTAGAGAGGTACTTGCGTCAGGAGGATGCTGATGCCGAGAACGCTAAAATAAATGTTGTAGATGACGGAGGATCGTCTGAAGCAGAATATGGTGGAGACAAAGGAAAGTGGAAAGCTAAAGATAACTTCGAGGGACTGAAGCGACCAAGGAGGGAATTAAAATTTTATTCTTACACTGGCCTAACTGAAACCCCGGAGATGATTTATCTCGATACTAGGGGCATATCCTTTGTAAAAAGCCAGCTAAGTGGGAACCAATGGATCGGGAGAAAAGATCTGGAAAATGTTGCCTTTTTCATGAAATGGATGGACATGGAAAAAAATAGCGCTGACACCTTCGTGATTTGATAGACGAGCTAGTTCGTAGTAAGTAGCTACAACGGTACATAAGGAACCAAACTGCAATGATGCAGCTGAAGCAGCCACCATATGCAGTGAATGCATCAAGACGCGACTAGGGATCTGGGTCGAGATTGGTAATCTCGTAATCGGGATG
Source organism: Allium fistulosum (assembly GCA_030737815.1). Lineage (NCBI taxonomy): Eukaryota > Viridiplantae > Streptophyta > Magnoliopsida > Asparagales > Amaryllidaceae > Allium > Allium fistulosum. The sequence continues at coordinate 969,387,464 of CM060904.1, read as the reverse complement.
GACATGAGTCGGGTTCATTTCTCATGCATTGCTTTCCATTTTGAATAGTTAAGATAGTAATAACCTCGGACCGCTTACACGTGTACGGAACCTCGATTGGTCTCTAAGAACACTTTGGATCGAATGTCTGAGATGAATAATTAGAATGTTTGCTTGATTTCTTTGATTTGATTATTTGATTTTTGAAAAACCATTTGAACATAATGACTGACATGGTCCCATTCAGAGAGGTGGAGTGATGACTGCAAGGTGCAAGTTCTCTTGTCGGAGAGCGAGTTGATGAACTTGTATAGAAAAGTAAGTCCCTTTACCGGAGCGTAAGTGGATGGACTTACTTTGACGTTGGGCCCCTCATCGGAGAGTGAGGGGAATGAGCTCAGCAAGAATCCGAAGAGATCAAAAGTAAGTCCTATAACGACCCACTATTTTGTACCATTCAAATCGACAATAAATCCACACATGTCGGACTTGAATAATTCAAAACAATATATTGTAAATAAAATTTGGAAAAACTCAGAATATATAGTAAATAAATCACAAATCATAGACACAGGGTAATATGACAATGCAGCGGAAGCAAAGAAATAGTAGTTCATGAAGCTACTATATATGTACAACAGAAGTAACAAGATACAACAGAAGTCTCAATATGATAATCAAGTATAAATCAGAATACATCACTGGAATCAACTGGATAACTGAAAGCGAAATAGAAAGCTGGATCTCCAAGAAAAGCTCCAACTCCAAAGGTGAGTCTCGAATACTGGTACAACTCAGTCTGACCCGAGCGTAAAGCAAAACACAAAACACTCGAGTCATGACATACATACTTATACAATGTAAACCAACTCAAGTGAACTGTAATATAAAGGTACAAGTAACTTAAAGAATGCTTGGGATCGCCCATTCTTTAAGGATCCGTTAAACTATCTATTATGTAGTAATATTCGCTATTATAATAATGTCAATAGTAAAATAAGCTTACTTTAAAATAGCGTTAAGGCTTTACATTTTCCACCTTAACACATAATAGTCCCAGTAGTCCATCCAGTATCATGGTCCCTCCTGATCGGGAAGCCACTAGAGGATACTCCACGGGCTACGACACAAAACCAAAATCGTACAAGACTCGCTAGGGTAGGTGACACGGCACAACTAGGCAATGCCAGGGTAGATATACTAATCGCTATCCGGACTGGTGGTGACGCATAGCCGCAGCTACCGCCCACCTCGAGCCACACTCCCAAAATCAAAGGTGCGCACCATATCAATCATAAGGTAATAGAATGACATACGAAGAAGTGTGTCCGATCAGAGGGGCTACCTCATTGGCCCGAGAATCGCTCCTGTTTTAGCCACCTTATGCCAACTCACGGGAGTCGGGTCCACGTATATACGTCAATAGGATCGTCGCCACCATCCTACTTCATTTTGGAATCTCCACCACGTACACGGTTGTCAAAGTGGTTTTCGGTATCGACAGAGAGTATGCCCATATCCGATCCCGGTCTCTTTGCCAACCAATCGTTATTATAACCCATGGATATTTATTTCGAAATAATTTATACCTCCAAACAAAATATCATATCCATTTGAAAACTAGTTTATACTTCAAAACCCAAAAATATCATATTCAAAACTAGTTTATACTCCAAAACCAAAATATCATTTGAACCAACCCAAATTCCAATCACTGAATATTTCTTTCAATTTATTTAAACTTGAAATATTCCTTTTTAAATTATCTTAAACCAAAACCACTTTATAAAGTCATATTCTTAAATCTTCAATTGCAAATCAATATATTTAAAGAAAATTCTTAATTAAATACTATTTCAAATATTCATTTTCAAAATCATAATACTTTCAAAGTTATAACACCTTTGAAACCAAACACTTTGAAACCATATCAATTTAAAAATGTTATCATTTGGAAATCATAATACTTAAAAAAAATCATAACACCCTTAAAATAATATTATTCATTACCAAAGTTATAGCATTTTTAAGTTCATTCGTCCAATTATACCAATTTCGAAAACATTGTATTAACTTATAATTTCAAAATGGTTTATATTACACCTCAAAACATATTCATTTAAGCCATTTAAATTCAATGTCAAAATCTTCCAAAATAATATTCATTTCCAAAGTTCATTGAAATTTCAGCCGCAACAGCACTTATAAAGTGTTACGGTAAATATATTAACATTTCAAAAACATTGTCGAATTCAAAACAACAGCACCTATAAAGTGCTACAGTAGGTATTAATATTTCAAAACAGTTTAGTTTCAGAAACAACAGCACTTTTAAACTGCTGTAGTAAAGTATTTTAGTATTTCAAAAACCTAGTTTAATTTCAGAAACAGCAGCACTTATAAAGTGCTGTAGTATCATAGTTATTTCAGAACATAGTTAAATTTCAGAAACAGCAGCACTTTGGAAATGCTGCCAATACAATTCCAGATTTATTATAACATTTCAGAAACATTAAAACTATAATTTTAGCCATTTTTAACTTATAAAACATATCTCACATTTTAGAAATATTCATTTGGATATCATTTAACTTATGATTTAATAAAATAAAATTTTTATAAATAAATATCCAATTTAAACCATAATTCATTTATTAAGTCAAAATACACCATTTTACTTAACCTTTATTTTTAACCACTAACCTAACACTTTATTTTAAAATACCCATTTCATAAATAAAACTAAATTTCTATTTATTTACTTAACTTAAAATTTCCATTTGAAAAACCAAATTTCCAATTATCAAGTTAGGTCATAATTAAAGTTACATTTTTCCATTTAAAAATCATAACTATTTTTTTTTTACAAAACATAACATTTCACAAAAGAATATTTTATCACAGTTAATATAACAATCATTTTTTTCCTTTAGATCTATTCATTTAGACATCAATTAACTATGATTTTCTAGTTAAATAAATTTTATTACAAAAAGTCCAATTAAAACTGTATTCCATTTTATCAGCTCAAAATACATTATTTATTACACAAAACATGTCTGTTTCATAAAGTAAAATTCATAACAATTACTAGGTTAGATCTAAAACTTCCATAATAAGTCAAATTCAATTATTAAGTTATTTATCATCAATAAAGGTCTTTAAATAGCAATTTAAAACCAATTATTGATATATAAAGATTCCAACTTATAGAAAACCAATATAACTTTATAATTTAAATCAAACCACTTATTGACTTAAAAAAATTCCATATATTTAAAATCATTGAATCGAATTTTAAGTAAAATTTTCATATATCTTAAAACTTAAAAATCCTAAAAAAATTTCAGAAAATATTATTAAATATATAACCATGGGTGTGTATAATATTTTCTAACCTAGGTCAAGTGATACGGATATGTATCATTTCAATCCGTAATTTAAAAAGAAAAATCTGGGTTCTATCATTTCAAACCCGCAATCCCAAGTCAAATAAAATACAATAAAAATCACTCGAGCCTATCATTACAGCTCATAATGATTTTTCCTTATTCTAATGTCCATTCGGGTATGTATCATTTCAACCCATAGTGATAGGGAACTTGCAGTGTGAGAATCAGTAAATAAATGAACAGTAGAACATATAATCATATCAGATGATGTAACAAATATATAAACAGCATTTAACATCATATAATCATATCACAGGCATATATGAACATATTAACATAACATGTAAATTTTCTACAATTCACATGCCATTGTTTCACAATTATAAAAGTACGTATGTCGAGAGTGATAAACTCACCTTTTAAAAGCTAGAAATCAAATTCAAAACACACATCCAGATTCTGCAAAGCACGAAAAGGCACGACATAGCACGACTATATTTTTGAGTGGATGAAGAGTCAGATCCAAATCTTGTATGCAAACAAATATCACAACATAAGAATGTGATTCAATATAAAAGAATAGAAATTGAAACAAGGAAAAAAAATAATGATTTAAATGACATAACTTGCTTTACCCATCAAGTGGGCTCGGCTACACCCAAAATGGTTTGACCATCTTCATGTGGGCTCGGCCATGACTTGTTTTTGGTATGCTAGGCTCGGCCAAAGGTCAATAGGTACGGCTATGGTTGTGGAAAAATGAGGAGGTGGAAGTTACAAGTGTGAAACGCAAAGAGGAAATGGGTTTTGGGTCCTATTGGTTCGGCCCTAAGGCAAACATGGTTCAGCCATGGCTTGGTTTGGTCAAGGCATCATCTAAAGGCACGGCTATGTGGTCCCTAGGCATGGAGGAGGTGGTGTTGTGGTTTGTGGCCGAGGCAAATAGGAGAAGTAGATGCATAGGAAGGCTCGGCTATGGTTGGAACAAAGAGATGGTGATCTATTTTGGATCTAGGGTTTAAGGCATGGCTTGGTGGTCACGGCCTTGGAGGAGGTGATGGAGAGGAGTGTGGTCGGTCATAGGTGATGGGGTCGGCTAAAGCATGGTGGCCGAGCATGGCATGGAGAAAACACAAGAGAAAAATAAAAGAAAAATGGGAAGAAGGAAGGAGAAGCCATGGAAAACTTACTGTAATTTTTTAGGAAATAAAAATGAGAAGTGAGATGAGGAATTGAGAAGTTTTGTACGTGAATTCCAAAATGAAGTGGCGGCTAGGGTTTAGTGGAGGAGTGAACGGCTAAGATGTGGAATAAAAAGGTTAGAGAAAAAAAGGCTTGACTTGATTTCCAAGAAAAGAAACCTAAGTCTCTTAGAATTTCCAAAGCCATTTATCTAAATGAAATCCAATAAGTAAATCAAAGTCTAAACAAAATAAAAATAGAAAATAAAATAGAGAAATGAACATAGGAAAATAGAAAACAAAATACAGAAAATCATTGCGTGTAAAACGCTGTAATTTATCAAATTTAAAAAGTACAAAACAAAATTTGACGAAACGAAAAGCAGGACAAATATTAGAATTATATTCTGCTTCAAAGAAAAAGATTAGAAATTAAAATTTCAAATTTAAAATTTTCAACTGTGGTCAAATTTTGACTTTCAGTTGACCAAAATATAAAATTTCAGAAAATATTTATTTTATTATATTTGGAAAATAAATTACAAACAAATTCCAAACTTACTTTGGAAAATTCTAAAAATTCAATTTTAAATGATTTAAAAATCAAAGTTTTCAAATAAAAATTAATTAAAAATATTTACAAAATTATGGGTTGTTACAAGTCCCTTCACAAAAGAGTGAGCGGATAGACTTGCTTGGACGTTGAGACCCCTTATGGAGAGCAAGTAGATTGGACTCAGCAAGGATCCGAAGAGACCTATAACACCCCTTAAAATGAACCATAAATAAATGAAGCAAATTGAATAAAACATGATAGGGTTGAATATGGAAATTTTATAAAAGTTGAAATTAACCACAAAAGTTATTCTGTTGCGTTTGTAGCGAAATTCTGATTTGTTTTTCAATATAATATGCTGAAAATGGAGCTCAAGTAAAGAAGTTATAAGCATTTGAAGTTTTTAGATTTAAATTAATTTATTTTGAATTCAAAATCAAGTGAAAAATCAAATTTAGGGTTTAAATTTCAAAAATTAGCTCGGGGGCTAAGCAAATATTTAATTAACGTTTAACATTAAATAGTTAACTAGGGAATAGAATAACCGTGCAACCGAAGAAAATAAACGTTCCCTGAAATAGAGGAGCGGTCGACCTATATATGTCAACCAGTCGACCATAGTGGTCGATCGGTTGCACTTAGGCGGTCGATCGCTTGGCAACGAATGTTGCCAGTGCGGCTAGGGTTTGAAGCTATGTTATATTCAGTTGTACGCTCCAGATTTACCCGTTTCCTACCTACTTCCGTCATACGGTTCTGGTGCGCTTCAACCCCTATAAATAGAACCCTATCTTCTCCACTTTTTATTCATATTATTTTGGAGAATATGACGAAATTCTACCATTCCTATCTCTCTCTAATAAGATTCAGAAACTCCGTATAGAATTCAGGTAAGAATTCAACTTATTTCTTATTTGTTTATTCTTCATCCAATCTATTCTTATCCTATTATTCTCTAACTATTCTGAATCTAATGAATATATATACCTCTTCCCTATTGTGTGTATCTATATCAAAAGAAAGAGATTTTGAAAGAGATCGATAGGCTACGAATCCATTTAAGTGAAGCTAAGGCTAATTTGTGAGTGAAAACCTTAGTATTTCTTTTCAACAATTGTGTAGTGTATTTCCTTTTGGATTTGAATATGCCTTAAGGACTTTGGGATTTCGAAAATATGATAGATAAAATCCTTCAAAATTCCTTTTTATTTCGATATGTCAATTATATGATTGAGATTCTCAATTATTTACATTAATTTAATAGAATTTGTTCGTTTATGCAATTTTCGATAATTTCATAGTCTATTCCACTTCTCCTTCTTCGTTGGGTCAAATTGTGATTCTTCAATACAATAAGGGATTTAGATTATGAATTATATTCGTAGTTTACACCACTTATTCTTATCTATTTCTTTGTAAAAGAGGAGTTGAATAGAATATGGGGTTTAGATTGCAATTTCTATTGTTTAAGATATTCCATTAAATTGGTGCAATAAATTGAGTTTCTATTTTATTTACAAGTCTGATATTGCAGTTTTGGTTATGAATATTTATTCCCTACTTTGGATATTATGATCGTATGAAATCTTGGGAATTTGAAGAATAAGAACTTGTGATAATAATTGGTTAGAGAATTGACATTTAACACTAGTTTAGAGCGTAAAATCCATGCGTTTAGAACTTATTAAGCATGAATATTTATTTATCTCTATTTATGTAACTAACGTATAATTATTGTGTATGTGGCGTAGCTAATTAGTAATTTATTTACATTTATTTCCCCCATTAGGAAAGCAATTGATTGTGAGGAGAAAATAAGAGGAAACTCTTATATAGCCTAATTATTATTTTAATGCGTAATAAGGAAGATTCCTTATATGGCCTTATTTATGAAATAGCGTGATGAGTGCATGTATGCGCATACACACACACACACATACACACACATATATACATACATATAAATATACATATATATATATACACATATATATATACACACACACAAATATATATATATATAGTAATTGATCTATGGCTAAGTCATAGGGATGCGAGGTCAATAGAGTTACATGACGGAGGTCTGTCCTTCACTTTGAGGCTACCAGCAATTGAGTACACTTTTATTGATGTAAGATATTCTTATGATAAATATTTGTAATGACGCAAGGTTGGTTCCAAATTTTATAGGGAAAATCTACCCAGCTAATCTGGCTACCAGTTCCTACGAATAATGGACTAATGTGAGACGTCATTATGAGTGTGAGCCACAAGACGAAGAGCCTGCTTTGGGGTTTTGAGGCATTGAGTGGTTGGACCCACCTCTTTTACCCAGATGAAGTATTAAATGACCAAGGGGACACGTTATGTGGTATATCTACAGGGGTTCGCTTATGGAAATAGGTCTTAAATAATGGGGTCTGCCTTAATTAAAGTATTAAATGACCAAAGTCTGCCTATTTTCCACTTGGAAGTATTAAGTGGCCTATGAGATTCTATATGGTGTCATCTAGATAGTACCATTGAGTAGCACGTCTTGGAAATAGGTATTAAATGATGGTGTCTGCCTTAATTAAGGTATTAAATGAACAGAGTCTGCCTGTTTTCCAATAAAATAAAATGTATTAAGTGGCTTGGGTACCGTCTCTTACATTATTAGCATTTATGACGTTTGATTAGGATACGAGATTTTAGAAACCTGCTTCTAGAATGGAAGATATTAAGTGGTTGGACCCGCCTTTTTTCCTTATAAATAAAAATTAAATGATTTTAATGGTTTTATATTCGTAGACATATTCTTATTTTGAAATATACTGCCTAAGTACTGAAAATGTAAGGCTCGAGGTTTTTATTCACCACACACTTGTTGTTATGACTCCCTCCTCATTACAACACATGTTAAGGATGGAGTGATAGCAGTAACGATACTTAGAGATGGAGAAGTTTGGCTTGTTGCGATTGCTTTTTCGTGTACCCATGTATTTAAACAATTGTTATAACGAATATTATATTACGGTTTTTATGGGATTTTGTGCTATGACATTTTTATGGTTTTGAAATAAATGGGTACACTTTGCTATTATATTTTTGTTCCATCCGCTGTGAGTTCTGAAAGTTTAGTTATGGCTCTGAAATATTATTTCTTTTACTACCAACAGCTTAACTTAGAATGGATTTAAGTTTCGATGGGCCTTTTCTGGATTGAAATTTAGGCTTGCTCCGGGGTGGGGTTGTTACAAGACCAAACCCTAGATTGGATGATAAACGATCTGGAGAGATCGAACACTAGATCAGATGATAAACGATCTGAAGAGATCGAGTCCTAGATTGCATGATAAATGATTCGGTGAGATCGAACTCTAAAACGGACATTGACCTACTATAAGGATTTGAACGACTTGTAATCTGAGTACAATAGATAAATCTGACGATTTTGATATATAATACGATACCTTCGAATAAAAGATGGGCTGATCATGATTCGTGCCTAACCATTAAGCAAGAGATGAAGTCCTTAGCTATAACGGATCTGGAACGACCTTTGGTTTGTAGGAGAGTCCGAAAGAACGAGATGATTCACCAAGATTGGGATCGATGGATGGTTGGAGAGCTCAACTACCGAAGATTGACTACTGTTAAAACTCATTTTTCACCAAAGTACATATTACATTCAAAAGGCGTGCTTTGAGGGGCACATGTTAACCGATTCATTGATCAAGCAAATCTTCAACTAGAATTAGAACGTCAATATGAAGATGAAACGATTTACGGACTTGGGAACATATTCGAAAAAGCAAGAAGATCATACACAACAAGTTTCAAGGAAAAAAGGAGCAAAGTGGACCACTTGGTATCGAGAGGAACCACTCGGTACTGAGAGCCTTCCCTTTGGACCTCCCAAATCACTTGTACTTAAAGCTCTATCTCAAGTGTTTGCAATGAAGTGTTTTTCTCAAGAAATAGACGAGAAATTCTAAGGAATTTCTAGAAGAAAGTAGAGAAAGCGGGAAAATACAAGCAATGTCAAGGAAAAAGAATAACTCCATCTTCAAGGAAAAGCATTTGAAACGTAATAAATCAGAGATAGAAAGCAGAATGGAAGAGAAAGGGAAAATTTCCACCAGTACATACCTCTCGCCACCGAGTGATTTCAATTGATGATGGGCCAACTACTGTTCTCCTACATCTATAGGCTTGAATCTGGATTTTATGTTTCGTGGGCATCCGGTTCTACTAGGCGGTTCCCTATAAATAGCAAGCTAACTGCAACTTGGAGGAGACTTCTTCTTCTTGGACTTTTTTTAGCACTAGATTTCTCTTATATCTTCTTCTTCCTAAATACTGCGAGTATTCTCAAATCCGAGATCCACTAGATTGTGGTCGGATTTGTGTTATAACCATTATATTCCAAAGTGAATCAATCAAATAGTAAGATTAAAGTGGACGTAGGTCGGAGTATTTGTCGAACCACTATAAAAATTATATTTTCTATTGCTTTTACATTTATTTTATTAGATCTAGTGCTTTTAATCGACTCTGGGGTGTTTGTGTCATTTTTGATACAAACATAGCTTTTATAAGATAAGTTTCGACTTCCACTCTAAATTTTGAAAAGCTTTGTTCTCTGCACTAAAAAACGGTTCAATATTAGAAGCGGTCGTATTTTCGATAATTTTAAAAATGCTACGAAGAGTGTCAAAAAATTTTGCTCCCTCGTAACAAAATCAAATATAATTTCATTTTTGTCTATGTTTTGCAACTTTTTTGATGGATACTCGTCGTATTATGATTTTCTTTTTGATCAAGCACCTCCAAGTTTAGCTTTCTATGGCTCATCCATCATTTTTTTTAAGCTTTTAATATGGTGATGCCAAATTTGTTTTGCATCAGGTCAAAAGAGTAAATCGTTTGATCTATTTTCAGTTATAATATCTTCCCTATAACAATTTTATTCTACGACACGGTCTTTCTGAAATAATAATACTGAAGCCTAAAAATGATTGTGGTTCGTCCTTCAAACAAGTTTCAAGCTCTAGAAATATCATTTTTACAAAGTTGCTAATTCTCAACCATTAACAGTTAGTACTAGTACAACTAATATGAAAAATCTATTATTAATCAAGGAAGTTTTATTAAACACCATTTTAAAGTTTAAAAATACATTTCTGCCCTCATTCAACGAACAAATTTCATAAACTTATTTGTAATTATTTTTAGAAAAATCAAGAGTTTTCAGTGTGAATATTTGCTTTAAAAACTGCAAATATTTGCATTAAAATTCGTGAATTTTTGCTTTAAAAATATTATAAAAGTATATCGTGAAATTTGTTCTGGTTCTGGTGAAAGACGGAAGCGAAGATGGTTTCAAAATATGCAGTTGGTAGCTAATTTATTTATTGATTCGTACAGTCTAGGAAAGCGTAAATAATTAATTGAAGAAGTTGGTACTAACCACTGTATAAGCATTATACTTGTTATGTATGAGCAACTAAGATTCTGCACCAATTATATTTGCATCTCAGCCAGGCTATGAAAATAATAATAAATTGATATATAATCGTAAGATAGAAAAGAACGGCTTTTGCTTGCACGTGAAATAATTGAAAAGTAACGAGTATGATATTTTTAATAATAACGATCGATTGCTAACCACTGCGACTAGGAAATCACAGTATGGTATTCAGGGTGGTCCTCTGGTAAAACCAAAGTCATTGCTTCTGGTCCATTTCATGCTAGGATATTAAAATAGAAGAAAAAAAAATTAAAAGCAAAACGTAAAAATTTATAGTAGACGTCAACAAAACTATTATACGAAAATAAAAGTAAACGCTAGGTACAAAGAATACAAAAATACGATCATAATTCATCCTCTGTTCCTTCCATACATAGTTTCTAAATCCAAAAATCACAATTTAAAAAAATCTCACAAATTCATAATTTTCTACATTACTTTCATTGAAATCAATTGAAAGCAAAGAATAGAGCATCAAATCAATTTTAGAAATCATAATTTTGCATAGAAGGGTAACCTTTTCATTTTTATTTTGAACTAATTTTATGTTATGAATTTATATTTAAAGAATGTTAGTATGATCTAAATGCTAAAATCCATGTTGAACAAGGTTTTTTGCTTTAAATTTAATGATTAACATTTCTAAAATGAATCAGTTGCTAAAAAATAATTTTGTTTTTAACCGTTATCTGATTTGAAGTATTACTATGAAGACATAAGTATTTTTTTGTCACTCCATTTGTTATCGGCAAACTCTATTTGAACTCAAGAAAATGTTGAGTAGCCTCCCCTATAAAAATTTTAAAATTAAATTTAACAAAAATGCATCCATTGAAATACCTGCATCGTATTATTTTTTTAAACGTTTTCGACCACCATGTATAGAGCATATGTCATACATCGTAGTTGCCTTACGTGGTATAAAAGCTTACCTCGTAGGCAACTACGATGTATGCCTATAAACCTTGTGGTAGGTAAATAAACCACACACTTGCTCTACGTGGTTATGTCTGAATCTATGTATCCACCCCGCGATCTGGAACAACATTCTCGTAGGCGCTGTACGTGGTGTTGAAAATAAAAATGTATAAGTCAGAAATTTAACTGTGAGCATTTCTGTTCAATTAAATTTTATAAAATTCAAGAGGGGCTGCTCAACATTATCGTATGTTAAAATAGAATTTGCCTTTGTTATTTATACCGTATATAAATGACGTTGATGTTTTAATTTTATTAATCTAAGACTAATTCTATTCATATATCGTTAATCTCTTAACATACACCATAATGTGTAATAAATTAATGTACACCAAAAATTACTTTGCATACATCATCTCTTTTACAAAATTACCATTGTTTTCATTTTGATCATCTTCTCTCTTTAAAACTTAAAACTCATTGACACAAAACTAAAAATTTCTAGCATTAAATTAAGTTAAAATTCAATAAAATAAACTGTAAATTTTGGTATTAATTTTGCGATTTCTTTAATTCTTTAAATAAAACTCTCAATTTTAATAAAATCAATTTTAATTTTAGAAAAAAACAGTAAGTACTTTTAAATTTAACTAGTGCGAAAATTGTCTTAATTGATATTTTATGTTTCTTGGTAAAAAGTTTATTAACTTCTTCACAAATAATATAAAGATTTCTTCAAATATCATTAATTCTAATGTTCTAGTTTGATGGTTATAAGAAAAAAATTAAAACGTTATTAAAAAGAAAGATAATTTAGTAATAGGTTTTTTAGAAAAAATAATGGTTTATGTTAATTGATTTTTAATATATGAATAAAATTTGTTTTAATCTAATTAGGAAGCGTGATATGATCTTGACTCATAACTACCTTCAGGCAAGGCCGGCCCAGAGGGCAGCCCACTAAGCCCATGGACTAGGGCAACCCACTGGGTCGGGGCAAAATTTACTAATATTTTGAGTTATAAAGTACTTAAATATAAAGAACTTGCTAAAAAATAGAAGTGTTGGAAGTTGTAGTTCAGTGGTAATGCCCACTGTTTGCACCATTATTTGCTGGGTTCGAGTCTTGAAAGGGCAACAAATTTTTAACATAACCGTTTTTTTCATCGAATTTTCATTTTGGGCTGGAGCAGTAAATTCTTTGGGCCGGGCCTGCCTTCAGGTATTAGAACTCCTAAGATCGGGTTGATGGTATTATTATTTTGTTAACTTATTAATTATTATTAGTCTTTTCCAAAATATTTAGATTATCCCTGGACTAGGAATTCATCTTACCGTGTTTTCTTTTTAATAAACCGAATAATAAAGAAAGTTTGGGTTGGCGACAATCAGTTACGTAAACATAACAATTAGTACACTGTCAATGTAGGAACTGAACTTGAGTGCAGAATTGAAGGTCGTTAAGATTGCAGAAGAGGTAGATTATACATGCTGCTGATTAGGATTTGCAATTGAGAGTGATGGTGAAAGACGGTCAACTAAGTAACTAAGAAAACAGAGTAGCTTTGATGGGCCAAACCAAAATTAATCATATCTATTTATTTCTTTCTACTTCAATTACATGCATGTTACTGGCAATGGCGGCCCAATAGGGTTTTTGCTGTACGCATTTTTTTTATTGCCCTAGGAAAAGTAAACCATGAATTAATTGATGGAAAAAAATTCATATACGCACCTGATTATAACTAGTACAATCGCACAACCGTGGAAAACCAAACGTTGAATAATATAATTTTCGTAAAAGAAAGCATTTGCGACAATTTTTCATTGACTAACCATATAATGATAAGACTCTAATTTTTTCTAATGTGGATTTATTATCTTTTTTCAAATATTTAGTTTGTTCAACGAATATCATAAGTAAAGATCATTGTTTAATGAAATTTAGAACGCACAATAATTGAAGATATTTAGTTTAAATTATACATAGTCTCACTATAATGTCCATATCAAGCTTGGGTGTAATACCTTTGTTACATGCATACCAAAAAAAAAAGGTTCGTCTTTTGCTTGCTTGGTTAATGATATCATTAAATAGGGTGTTATGTCATTGTCATACCAGTATCAGCGTATTGGTAATCAATATTGAGCTATTTCGGTATTTCAGTGCTATCGATATAGTAACGGTAAATTTATCATTTAACATTATTAACAATAAATATAGCGATAAAGAAAAGTCAAAACCAATGTTAACGGTAAATTTACCAGTCATATTAACTTTGTTTTTACATTATTTAGATTTATCATAACTACGTATACTTTCAATTGTAGTATCATATTTAAGAAGTTGTTTTTAGTATTATTTATGATGATGTTTGTTTTTTTAATTAGGTTTGAAGCCTAATATTAGCAATGCTATATATTGTTGTATATAATTTTTGATGAATTAAGCAATTTTTTTATGTCAATTAAAATAAGTCAAAATGCTGATATAAATATTAATGGACTTGGAATAAGAAATAAATATATACTTTTTTTTAATCATTATCAAACTTTTAATACAATAAAATTATAATGTGTTATATGCTGATAAATTTACCATTATGAGTCAATGGTTTAACGGTTTATCGGTATACCATTTGATCATTTACCAACGGTAACAGTAAAATACTAGTGGTCATTTTTAACTTACCAGTAGTATCAGTACGATAATAGTTTTCTCTCATACCGTCAACTGTTACCATTACCATAGCACCTCTATCATTGAACACTTAGTAATTCACGATCCTTCTCTCAATTCAAGAAATAGCAAGAGTGAAGCACATATTCGTATTTTCATATTCAATCAGTATATCAAAATTACTAAAAAAACACTCTTAAATTCAAAAAAGTTGAACTATTATATTCTTCTGTAAGATATATAAACAAAGAAAAAAACATAAAAGTTTACACAGAGAAACAACAAGTGTGGAAAATGTCAAATACCAAAGTATTAAATACTCATCAAATTTTGTAAATTGAAACCAACTATTGAAAGTTATTGTGTAAAAATGTATAATCTATTATTGTCATTATAATTTCACCCCATAGTAATTCATTAGACAATACAATAGGTTTCAAGTAAAGTAGACAAGCTGCTTCATTGGTATAATTAGTTCAACCAAAAAGGAGTTGAACAAAATCAGTCTAAGCTTATTGCAGAACCATCAAACAAAGTACGCTTCATAATATTTCTTTGCGTACATTAATCAGTAATTGATTGCTAAAACTTTCATGACAAACAAAAGCAGAACATTGCCCTTATGACATAAACTCAAATAAAACTTGAACCAAAATAGTCATAAAAATATATTAAAACAGTTGCAAATTCTTGAACATCTTAACAAAATGCAATCCACTTTCTTCATTATGTTTCTTCTCTTTTGTCATAGCTGTTGCTTGTTCTTCCTCCTCTCCTACGAATTCCTCTTGAGTTGAAGGATTCATGTAATCTCCTGGTATAATAAGGTTAAGTTAAAAATTTCCAATTGGCCACCTTTTCACTTGTCACTTGATGATGGCCGTAATAACCATATTCTTTTTTCACTAAATAAGTCAACAGAAATTTTAAACCCATCAGTAGTTTCTAAATTTTTTAAAAGGTTTATATATGAGACTATAACTAACCAATAGCATTTTCCAATCTTAGTTTATTTTACAAATTCTATTTGTGGCAAAATCAAATTATTTAAATATATACTTTTGCATCTTGGGTTAAATTATGTATCTCATGTGTAATACATTTGCATAGTGTTAATTATATACAGCCTATACTTGCTTACCTTTTTACCTAAAAACGGATTTACTTTCTTTCCTATTTTAACAAATACGTTAAATTAACATAGCTTAGCCATTTAAATAAAGCAAAAAATGAAACGAGGAACTCTATTCAAGCAAACCATCTCAGGGGTCGAACCCATGATCGTTTGAATCATTATGCGTAATATCTCTAACCACTTAAGCTAGAGGTCTTGACTGGACATAACACCCATATTCACAAAAAAACTCCTTGGTTTGGCTCCTCAGGTTAGATTACTTATATGTCATCGATTGCTTATATGTCACTACAACAAAAATACTCTATTACAACACCCTTTTTACAACGGCCATTGGCTGCCCGTTGTAATAGTAGACTATTACAACGGTCCATTTAGGCCCGTTGTAATAGATGTCATATACAATGTCTTTTTTACAATGGGCAATGACTGTCCGTTGTAATAGAATGCTATTACAACGGTCCTTTCATTTCCGTTGTAATAGTGGTGCCAATTTTACAACGGGCTAAAAATGTCCGTTGTAATAGGTGCCAATTTTACAACGGGCTAAATATGCCCGTTGTAATAGGTGCAAATTTCTAAGCCCGCCCTTTGTTCCCCAAAAATTTCACAGCACGCCTTTTTTCCTCCCGAAAATTAAAATAACAAATTACTCCTTGTCTCTCACGCTCCCAAATCTGCCAAAAACCGTATTTCTTAAATCTACAAAGCCAAGACTGCTTCTGTAAGTTCCTCCGCTGCAAGCTCCTCCAGCTACAAGCTCTGTCGCTGCAAAATTAGATCTCAAATCAAAATCGAAATCAAACTCTCGCAACTCAATATAAGTAATTGCGGCTTCAAGGGGATTGGGGGTGTGGAATGTTCGCGAGGCGAGTTTGGGGTTGTTCGAAGTTGGAGAGGCAGTTGAACTTGCTCGAGAGTGGGTGCTAGCGGTTGTTCAGGTGATTTGGTTTGAAGGTTGTGATTGTTGTTTGGTGGGTTGAGAAGTTGTAGAGGTGGCGGTAATGGTGGGGAGTTGCTGGAGTGGATGTGGGTTCATCTGGAGTTCTGGATGATCGCGGGTGATGTTGGAATAGAATTGCAGTTGGGTTCCAGGCGATCCGTGGTGGCGATTGCTGTTATGTGAGGTTGTGGTGAAGTGATGCTCGATTCAAGCGTTTGAGTTTGATGAAGTGGGCTGCGGAGGTGCTGAGGCTGTTGAATTTAGATGATGGTGTCTGTAGGTTGTGGTATTGCTGGAATTGGAGTTCGCGGGTGATTTTGGTGACATATTGGGTGTTCTTGATGTCAGTGATGCACAGGGTGAAGGCTGCGGCAAGTAGTGGGTGATGTTGGCAGTGGAGTGGGTGGTGATGCAGTGAAGGACAGAGAGAGTGGGTGATGTTGGCAGTAGCAGAGGGGAGTTGATGGTGTATTTGTAAGTAGAAGGTGGATATGTAGTGATTTTGTTGTATGTGAGTCTAGCGAGTAAGTTATTCAAACAAATTTTATATAAGTATTTTTGTTGGCACTCCAAAGAGACAATGTTTTATTGATCGGATTTTTATTTTTATGTTTCCAGTCCAGTTAAAACTACTTATAATGTATATGTTTCATTATTTGCTAGAATCTCACTTTCCTAGTAGTATAAATATGTTATAACTTTGCTAGAATCTACAATGCTTAAGGATACGAGGTTGTATGTTCACATAATATTCATCAACCAATTAGGTGACCAATATTGCTGAACAAAATTTTGATATGCAGAATACTAAGTAATGGATAAAATATTATTTCATCGTCTTTGAAATTAGTGAGTGAGCTAATTTTTAAGTATATGCCAACGGATTCATGAATACATGCTGAGCAAATAACCAGCAGTGCCTCAACTAACTGAACCGCCTAATAACAAAGCGCCTTCAAACGCCGCAACTGAAGAACACAAGTCAAATGCTTCGATTAATGAAGCACCATATGTAGAATCTGAGCAGATGCTAGCTATAGATAGTGTGGATGAAGCACGTGCCAATGTTGAAGCAGCTCCTCAAGAGCAAGGTATTGTCTTTTGGTCTCATTTAATTATGTTGTCTTTTTTCTGTATTCGTATCCAAGCACTTGAAATTGCATAGTCTTTATTTGAAGGATATGTGCTGGATGCAAAAGAGAAATCAAACTCTCTTCCAGCATTCAAATGTTGTATCCTGTCATTGATGCATAATACAAATTTGCTTAATTATGTTGAATGATAGGAGCATAAAATTACAGGGGCACTGTTATTGCCTTTTCCTTTTTTTAATATTGTCATTTATGTCACACAGGTGTACTGTTGTAATAACGATAGCAATAGTAATCTTAAAAACTTAAACTTAAACTATGAACTAATCTTGCTCAAATTTTCATTATTTCATGCATTGTTTGAACAAGTGCAGCCTTCAACACTAGCAGTTTCTGATTCCAGGGACATATCCAAAGACAAGAGGGGTGGTCAAAAGGTATTTTTAGTTTTCATTATTTTCATTTTCTTCTTCTTGGTGCCTGAATTGCAATTTTGTGTTGGAGAATTTGGGCCTTGATGGTCTCATTTCTTTTTACTGTGGAGAACAAATGGTTGTCAAAACTGTGAAATATATCCCCATCAAGGTAACATATGCCTTACATTTTGATTCAAGTTTGCACCGATAATTAACCATGGCATTTGGCAATATAATTGCTTGAATTGGCCTGTTATGTATCATTCATTTATTTGGATTTTATTGAGGAAGGGAGTGAATATTTAAATTTATTTCATCGGTTCTTTTTGAATAACAGCAATTTTTTTAATTGGTTTTATTAAGTTTTCGTGTTCTTTTAGACTTTTAGTTACTTATGTTTAAGTTAGTTTAAGTTGTTATAGGTATTGTGTTGCTTCATGGCAAGTTTGTGAATAACATAGCCACTAACTATGATATTACATTCATGAAGAGCGGTTATTTCAAATATTTTAATATGAGTATGATTTGATGCTAATTTCAGTCAGTACTAAATGTGTGGATCTATAACTTGGTGAAGTTGACCCATTCATTTATCCTTCTGTATTTGTTTTGGTAAACAAAAGTTGGATTACTCCATAACTCTACTCTGTCTACTTCAAATTTAAAGGAACAAATAAAAGCGATAACAAACTTAGCATAGTGTTGGTTACCCACTAATATAAGATGCCCATACAAGTAGTGTTATTATCAATGTATACCTAAATTATCTTTTGTTGTTAAAAATGCATGCTTGGTCTAGTTCTGTTGCCATTTTGAGTTAAAAATGCATGCTTGGTGCAGTATCATGGTGAAGATGGAAGGTGTGTAACGGTAAGGAGTTGAATGGTTGAATGTTTGTTGTAGGGTATGTATGCAAGGGAGGTTGGGGTGAAATTGCTGCAGAGGGGTTTGAAATGCATGGTAGTGTTTGGTCGTAGGGATGGCAGTGATGGGAGTTGCAGTGGAAATGTTGAAGTTTGTGGACAGGAGTTAGTGGTGGAGAAGGGTGGTACTGTGTGCAGGTTGATGAAGCATGTATTAGTATGTTTTCTTTTATGGAGTTTATGGGGCAGAGAGAAGAAGGGAAGTCGGCAGTTGTTGAAGCTGTTTGTAGTGGGTTGATATATGGTTGTCAGGTGGTTCAACTGTGGTTGAACAGTGGTTCTGTGATGGTTCTATACTTTGTGATGGATGATTTGGTTGTAGTTGGTATGCTTTGTGAATGTGCACTTGCACAACGGAGAGATGAAGGCAGTTTGTTCAAATAGAAGTGTGGAGGAGGAATGACGGTTGTCGTAGAGGGGACTGCTGCTGTTGATGGTCGGGTTGTAGTTTGAAGAGGTGCACACTGAAGACAGTATGAAGTATTAGTATGGAGGTATGCTGCTGTAATTTTTTTTAAAATTTGCATTTATTTTGCAACGGTCGGAAACCGTTGTAATATTATGTATTACAACGGGCATTACCCGTTGTAAAAATGTGTATTACAACGGGCATTGCCCGTTGTAAAATATGGGTGACCTATTACAACATCGCCTATTACAATGGTTCGCTGCCCGTTGTGGAACACATATTACAACGGACATTGCCCGTTGTAAAAAGTCTGTTTTGTTGTAGTGTGTCATCATCCTTTGCATTGAAGGGCACTTGAGAAATTAATTACAAATGCTTTATTCTTTGAATTTTCATGAGCTTTCTTCTTGTTCACAACTTGGACCACTAGAAAATTGCAAAGCAGATATTAGGGCTGTTATGGTTAAACCATCAACCACTCAACCGTACCAATCGTTTTATACGGTTACCATCTATAACGGTAACGGTTGAAAAATTAGATAACCACGGTTAACCTTACAAGATTGTTTTGTATAATATTTAACATTAAAGTATAAAAATTAGTAATTTAAGTTAGAGGAATGACTTGTAGATTGATAATATGTGCCTTCATGAGCTAATAACATGTGCATGAATATTGGTCGTTTCATAAACAAACAAATAAATTTGCAAAAGACAGTCACAAACATATGAATTTATTATTAATAATGCACACACTACAAGATACACAGTGATTTCCGACGGCTCAAAGCCGTCGGCGGCCGTCGCGAGCCGTCGGAAATCCCGTCGGAATACAGAACACGAATTTCGTCCATTTCCGACGTAATCGACAACGGCTTTGCGATGGCCTCCGACGGCTTTTTCGATGGTAGTTCCGACGTTTTTTTCCGAAGGTGCTGATGTCCTTGTGGTTTAAAAACACGCCAGAGAACCATCAGAAGCCGTCGAAATTTTTGACCGGTAAACCGTCGGAAGCCGTCGCAAATCGTCGGAATATTTCGACCTATAGACAGTTGGAAGTTGTCGGTAGCCGTCGAAATTCTAGATTTTTGCAGCAGCCCAACAACACATCAATATTAATATATATCACAACACATCAAAAGAAGTATATATATATATATATCAGATATATAAGCTAAAATCAATATTAATATCAATAATAATATAAAACTGAAACATGACCATTTCAAACTCAAATAATTCCAATCAATACAAAACAAACCGTCCATCATCACCCAACTGCAATATCTACATTCAACATCAATGTGCAATACGTACATCCAATATCATACCCCATAAATCAACATCAAACACCACATGTCCACAAATCAACCTCATCATCTCTCACTGTATATATATACACAAGTTTCAAAAAAAACTGCAAAACGTACCTCATGAATCGTCATCGGCCCCGGAACCACCAGACAAAGAGAATGCTCCATAAAGCTCCACATACTCGGCCAAACGTTGGTTCAGTTGCTCCATTTGCGCTGCTCGAAGGCGGTCCTGCTCCTACAGCTGTGCAATCTGCTGTCGAAGATCATTAATCTCAGCATTGTCCTGAGCCCTTTGATAAGCCTTTTGTGAGGCTCGAGCCTACAAAACAAGTCGAAATATGTTTAAATTATTGCGTAACTTTTATAAAAATTAAGCAATTTTTACAACTTAGATAATTTTATAAATTACCGATTGATTGCCATAGCGCCTATTTCTCTATCTCGTGTCAATAACGAAGTCGAAGATAGCGTCCTCCTCATCAGTGGTCAATTGCTCCCGTCCAGAATGCTCAAGCATATGCGCACGTGCTTGCATAAATCTTTCCTGCAACGCAACATTAAATACAATTAAATATTACATGATATTATTATAATATTTTATAACTAATTAATTAAAATGATCATTATTAATAACTTATAAATTAAAATATACTTACATGTGCGGTGTATGCTTTATCATCCTCATGCCAGACATAAGTCACCGATCCCTCGTCATCGGTCTGACTGACGACATCGGTATGTGCAAATACGTCCATATACGAGACAGGAGGCCCACACGCTCTTTCCTGCAATAATTGGTGTATATTATTGTTGTTTATAAAAATTTATACAAAAATGTAATAACTCTTCGTAATTGCAATTAATCAATTTACTATGTCCTCGCGATGATGCTGAAATGATTTCGAGCCACCATGGTGTGTGATTGGATTTTTCTGCTTGTTCGTCGAGTTCCTGTCTGACTCCGCCTGCGAATTAAAAATTAAGATTATATTTTATAAGTATAAATTATGTATTCTCTACTGAACAAATTAAGATGATATCTGATAGAATTACCCTGAATTTATCGCTACTCCACCATGCGACCCAAGCATCCCATACGCTGGTGCCCATCCAACTTGGCTTCTTCCCAGATTTTTTGATGGTAGACATCGTATCCCGATAATTCTTCACAACTTTAGAGTTCCAGTGGCTCTGGCAAAGAGATACATCCTCCTCTTGTAGGTCTACCGCCCCTTGTATATATGTTGAAAAGAATATAAGTTATACATTTATACTTAGTCAACAAATTGTAAAGTTATTATATATAATGATATATAATTTTACACTTACCAAGAAGTCCTACCAGATGCTCTCCTGGACATGCTCTGGGATCCTACTCCATTTCGACCGGCACGCAGTCATATGGCTTATGTATGCCTCCTTAGATATGCTGAGCACTATATTTGAAGGCTCAAGCTTAAAACCCCTGCATTAAATATGATACAGACAAATCATGACTAATATATCATACAAAATATTTATAATGATGAAGTAAATTTAATACTTACGAGCCATCTACTTTTGGTAGCAATCTAACCATCGTACGAGGCGCCTCCTGCGATGGGCCATTGCAATAACCCCCACTGCGAACGGTCCCTCTCTGAGACAAAGAGGGGGAACCGGACTGCGAAAAACTCCGACGCCTAAAGAAAGATATCTGTAATACCTATCATATACATATTATTTTATTATGGAAGAACATATCATTCAATTATGAGTAAACATATCAAGATTTAACATCAATAATCGCATATAACATACAAAAAAAGTGTAACATCAATACTCCCTTGAATTACCTTTTTTCAGCATGTATACTATTAAATCAGTCATCGTCGTTTTCTGATTCAGACTCGGTCTCGTACTCTATATTGTTTTCCCCTGTGGTCTCAAATGCTTCTACTAATACATTTGATTCATCATTTAGAGGTCCAAAATTGGTTTAATCATCTGTTATTGTAATTTCGTCGTTTTCCTCGATATCCGTTTGGTACGCTTCTTCGTCTGGAATATTCTTTCCATCAAATGTAAATCTCGCATTCGTTTTAAAAACTGCCGACCAATATGCTTTATCTCTTTTTAGAGATGGATAAGGAGCATAATAAAATTGTAGGGCTTGTTTTGCTAGTATAAACGGATCGTACTTAAGATAATGTGATGTATGCTTTATTTAAATAATATTATATTTTTGGTGCACGTTGATTCCAGAACCTGGAACATTACTGAACCAGTTGCATCTAAATAAATAAACTTCTTCCGCAGGTCTGGTGAAATATGTTAATTGCAAAACCTGAGTTGATACGCCGTAAAATTCATTTATACGATCATTTGGATCATCACTACCTTTAACGTATACACCGGTATTGTTAGTTAATTTTTCAGTCCCATATTCTTTGGTGTTGAATTTGCATCCATTGACAAAGAATAATGGATATGTCTTGACTTTTCTTTTTGGTCCCATCGCAAGATGTTTAAACCCTTCATCGACCATACAATTTACCGAATCATATACGTGGTTCGAAAACCAAGTAGAATTTTTTTTGCTGATATCACCGCTTGGATGTTATGATTCGTAAATATTGCATATATAGATAATATATTGCATTATGATTAATACACACATGTATTATTCAAGTAAATAATATTAGACGTGTTATTTAATTATACCTAACGAATGGCGCAACTTCTGCACAGTTAAGATTGAAGAACATATGCATGGGCTACATGGTAATCTCTGTCATCTAACCATACTTCCACACATTTTCCAACAGGGCGTCCCCGCTGTCTAAAAATAGATAGCACTGATTCAGAAGAATCTTGTTCAATGCCCTCATCATTTCGCATAGAACTTTCAAAAGAAAAGTTCACATGGTCACTGAAATAATGAGAGAAAAAGAATGAAGCTTCTTTTTCGATATATGATTTGTTTATCGAACTTTCAACTCGTGCTTTTTTTCTCACTTTTTTAAGATGATTTAAGTACCTGTTAAGAATAATTATAATTAAATTTTATTACATGTAATTAAACTAAAATTTAACATACTTAATACCTTTCAAATGAATACATCCATCTATATTGCACAGGACCTCGAAGACGTGCTTCAAACGGAAGATGAACAGGTAAATGCTCCATTACATTAAAGAAACCCGGAGAAAATATTTTCTCCAGCTTGTAGTGGAGTATAAGAATTTCTTCCTCAAGTTTACGTAGATGATCAACTTTTGACGTAGTTGAACAAAGCTCCATATAAAACAAACTAAGTTCCGTTACAACCGTCTAACTTTTGTGGGCAGTAATTCTTTGAAAGCGACGGGTAACAAATGTTCCATCATTACATGACAATCATGACTTTTCATCCCACTCAGTTTACCGTTCTTATAGTCGACACATCTACGAAGATTAGCGGAAATACCATCAAGAAATCTTAATCCTTCCACCCACTTTAACAGTACTTTAACTTGGTTACTGTCTAGCTCATATCATGCTTTAGGTTTTTTGTGTCATTTGGCTTCATATGAAGCTCAGGACGATTGCATATTGCCTCTATATCATGTCTTGATTTCAAATCGTCTTTAGTCTTTCCTTTAACATTCAGATCTTTGTTAAATACATTATCGAACACATATTTTTCGTTGTGCATCACATCGATATTATGACGAATTAGGAGATTTTTCCAATAAGGCAACTCCCAAAATATACTTTGTTTGCACCAATTATGAATCGTCGATTTACCTTGAATTTCAATTTATTCGCCAGTTTCATGTATCTTTGGATAATCCTTTACAAGGTCATAAATATCTTCACTTGACCAAATCGTTGGTGGTCGCAAGGTCTCAAGTCTATTATTGTAAAGTTTTTTATCTTTTCAAAATGATGATTAATATGGAGAAAACACCGATGACAGTCAAACCACAAAATTTTCTTCGCATGCGGTAAAGAAAATGCTCGTGTTTTTTCCATACAATAAGGACAAGCTATACAACCAGCCGTACTCCAATCCGAAAGCATTGCATACGCAGGAAAATCGCTTATAGTCCATAGTAGAGAAGCGAACATACGAAAATTATTATTTTTTGAAATGTCGTATATTTCAACACCTTCATGCCATAATGTTTTCAACTCTTCAATCAACGGTTGTAAATATACGTCGATTCATTGTGTCAAATCATCAGGGCCAGGAATGATAATAGTGAAAAACGTATACAGAGTTTTCATACACATCCACGGAGATAAATTGTAAGGTGTAATAATTATAGGCCAAGATGAATATTTTGAACCAAATTGAGAGAACGGTGAAAATCCATCCGTACATAAACCAAGTCTAACATTACGACTCTCCGCTGCTAAAGCGGGGTATGTCCTATCAAAATGCTTCCATGCTTCTCCATCAATTGGGTGTGTTAACGTACCTTCTTCCCGTGTTCTCACACAGTGCCATCTCATATGATGCACGGTTACAGAAGATGCATATAACCTTTGAAGCATAGGAGTGATGGTTAAGTAATGCATACGCTTGTATGGAACTTCCTTTCCCTTCTTTTTTCTTGGTTTGCATCTTTCCTGCTTACATATTTTATAGTCCCTAAGGTTGATGTCTTCTTTCCAAAACAACATGCAACCATTTAAACATGTATATATTTTTTGGTATGGCAAACCAAAAGCAGACATAAGTTTTTTCACTTCATAATTATTTTCTCACACTAAATTATCGGGTGACATATGCCGTTTTGTAGCTTGTACTATAGCTATAAACCCGGCTTCTGTGAAGTTGTATTTTGATTTCATTGCAATGTATTCTATAGTTACTGATAGTTGAGTACCGCTTGATAACCATCCCAAAGGGGTTTCTTAGCAGCATCCAATAAATCATAAATATTTTTGCTCCAATACTTAGTTCTTCTTCGACATTAACATCATTACCATCTACTTCAACAGTAGGGAACATTGAACGTGCTGCATCTTCAACCATATCTTCTATGAGATTTGTCGGAACAATTTTAGTATCCATCTCCTCCTCCGAATGTACGGAATTAGGTACTATAAGTTCTCCATGACGATCCTACAACAAATAATTCGGCACGAAACCATATTGGCGCAAATGATCTATTACCATATCCGGTATCAAATGCTTCAATAATTTGCACCTACTACATGGATAACGAATTTCTTCGTCGTTCCCATTATTATTTAAACCGAATTCAATAAAGACGTGTACATCATTTTAAAATGTTTATTTATTGAGCCTCCAATTTCTCTTTTTTGTTGGTACATCAAGCTCCGATCGATAAAATAATTGACCATTTTTCCTACTTTAAAACATAAAATCGTATTAATCATTTATGCATTGACATTTTATTTTTCAGTTAAATCATACTTTTAAATTTTCGCAAATATATAATATTATTCTATTTAATTTTATTTTCAAATGGATTTACATAAATTATTATATGAATATAATCTACAATTTTTAGGTTATCGTTTTACATTTTGATGGTTGGTCATCCTACTTTTCATTACAAACATAGTAGTAATTATATTTTGTAAATCATTTCATTTTAAACGATTCTACAAAATTTCGATAGTACTTCCCCTTTATTCCTTGTATCGTACACATATGCGTGTACACATGGAACAAAAAGAAAGTGTTGTCGAAATTTTATGAACCGTTTACAATGAAATGATTTGCAAAATATAATTACTTTATTGTGTTTGTAACTTGTCCAATACAGGGACAAATCCAACAAATATTGTATCAGATGAATATAAATGTCCGTTCTATGATATATAAAAATGAATATCCATACAATGGTCATATAAAATACTTGTCATACGGGGTCAAAATCTCTCTAAGGGATTTATAAAAAACAAAGCACTAATTATCGTGTTCGACGTTTTAGAAAACACATACACTAAATCATGCACATCTACCCTAATTAACCTAAGCTAGCTCTAATGCGCATATGCACTAATTAATCAACGTATATACACTAACATACACTAAAAAAATTAATGTTTTCGACATTTAGATGATAATAACTGTAATTAGCATTCAATGAGGTATAGAAAACAATCAATGGGGCATCATAAACAACTAGAATAGCAAATTAACCCTAATTTAACAAATCAAAGTTAATTAGGGTTTAGGAATAAAACCTGATTGGAGATTGATGAAGGGCCTAGGCTTATCGAGAGTGGAGAATAATGAAGTTGGAGATGATCGGGGAGGCGCGGGGGCTGGCTGACAACGAGGAGGAGGTGATGGAGTTAGGGATTTGGTGAATTTGGAGGGAAAGGAGAAAATGAATCTGTTCTCAGCCTGGAGCCTGTATACATGCTTTTTTCCGACAGCTTGCGATGGTCGCCGATGGCTAATTTACGTCGGTTTTCGATGATTTACCATGGCCACTATATTTTATTTACGACTCAATTTTACATATATCCAATATCCAAACTCAACCAACACATAATCAACTTATATCTAATATCCAACTCAATCCCCACCAATTCAATACTTAAAACAAAAAAAAACAGTATACTAAATAATCAACATCCAACACCTAATATATACAATCAACATCCAACATATCAAAACAAACTAACATATCATCCAACATAGCATCAAAATGTATCAACCATTTCCAAATACATCAATTTCAAAATGTCCAAACATAACGTAAATTAACATACCCATCAAGACTTGTCGTCAGCTCCGAAACCACCTGACGAAGAAAATAACCCACACTATTGCACCACAACCAAGCGCTGGTTCAACTGCGCCATGTCTGCAGAACGACTGTGGTCTTTCTCCTACAGCTCCATGATCATAACTCTAACCTCTGCAATCTATTCTTTGTCCTATGCTTTTTGTTATGCTTTCTGTGAGGACCTAGTATGCAGATAATCAAGAGATATGTCAAAAAAATCAGAAATGTATTTTAGTGGCTAGTGTAAATTAAGAAGGAACAAATAAGTAAAGCATAATCATTTGTCAAAACAGTATTGATATATTTTTTCTATGAAAACTTTTTCTGATTATTGGTTTAAACTTATAAGTCAGTAAATTTTTAGAAATTATCGCATGATTCCCAAAGTCATAACGCCTATTTCATGATGTGAGTTCCATGATGGACTCAAAAATCGCGTCCTTCTCATCAGTGGTCAAAAATCCCGTCCCGATCCCTCCAACATTTGTGCTCGTGTGTCTGCAAATTTTTCCTACAATGGAAAATAATATATAATTGAAATTTGCACAACATTATTTTAATTATTCTTTATAACTAATTAATTAAATTGATCAGTAATAACTTCTAATTTAAAATATGCATACATAGGATTCACTTGCTTTATCGTCACTCCATGTGTACGATATTGAGCCATCTCCATTTGTTTGCTTGGTGGCATGAGTATGAGCAAATACGTCCATATAGAAGACGGGATCGTCGTGCTCTCTTTCCTGAAATAATTGGTACATATTACTGTTGTTTATACAAAATTAAATAAGTTAATAACTGTTTATAATTGCAATTAAAAAACTTACCAGATCCTCAACATGATGTTGGAATGATTTGGAGTCACCGCGATGTATAACTGGGTTCTTGTTCCTATCTACGGAGTTCCTCTCTGACTCAGTCTGCAAAATTAAATTGAACATTATATATTTCAGTTTAAATTATGTATTATATAGGGAAACAAATTAAAATTATATATGATAAACTTACCTTGAACTCATCATTATTCCACCAAGCAACCCAAGCACCCCATATGCTAGCGCCCATCCAGTCAGGCTTCTTTCCCGATTTTCTTATGCTAGACATTGTGTCCCTATAATTCTTAGACATCTTGAAAGTCCAGTGGCACTGTCAAAGGTCAAGTCTTCTTCTTAGAAGTCTACTGCCCCCTGTACATTGAAATAATATAAGTTATACATTTATACTTAGTCAGCAAATTGTAAAGTGGTAATATATAATGATATATAAATTTACACTTACAAGGAAGTCCTGCCAGATACTCGCCCTGATGGGGTCTGGGATCTTACCCCACCTACGCCAACAATTAGTCATTCTGCTCATATATGCCTGCTTGGAAATACTAACAACGATCCATGACGGCTCCAGCTCGAATCCCCTATGTTAAATAATATACAGACTTTTAATAAATAATGACTAATATATCATATAGAAAATATTTACAATGCTAAAGTAAATTTTATACTTACGACCCATCCGCTTTTGGTTGTAGCTTTACTATCGCTGCTCTGATGGGCCGCTGCCATCACCTCCCGCATCCCTCCCAATTTGAGTAGAAAAGGGGGAACCTGAACGGGAAGAACCGCGACGTCGAAAAAAAGACATAATACATGTCACAGATATATCATTTTATTATGGCAGAACATATCATTTAATTATGAGAAAATATATAATTTTTTATAATAAAAAATGTAACATCAATAATCACTGAATTACCTTCTATCAAAATGTACATTATTAATCAGTCATCGTCATTTTCTGATTTAGACTCGGTCTTGTACTCTATATTGTTTTCCTATGTAGTCTCAAATGCTTCTAATAATACATTTGATTTATCGTTTAGATGTCCAAAATCGATTTGATCGTCAGTTATTATTATTTCGCTATTTTTCTCGATATCTTTGTATGAAATATTCTTTCCGCCAAATGTAAATCTTGCCTTCATTTTAAAAACCACCGACCAATCTGCTTATCTCTTTTTAGAGATGGCTAAGGAGCGTAGTTAACTTGTAGGGCTTGTTTGGCTAGTATAAAATGAACGTACTTGTGATAACACGATATATGCTTAATTTCAATAATATTATATTTTGGGTGCACGGTAATTCCAAAGCATGGAACATTGTTGAACCAGTTGCATCTAAACAGAAAAACTTCTTCTGCGGGTCTTGTGAAATATATCAATTGCAAAACCTAAGTTAACATGCCATAAAAATCATATATATGATCATTTGGATCATCACCACCTTTAACAAATACACCGGTATTATTAGTTAATTTTTCAGCACCATATTCTTTAGTGCTGAATTTATATCCATTGACGAAGAATATCATATATGTCTTGACTTTTCTTTTTGGCCCCATTGCAAGATGTTTCAGTCCTTCATCGATCACACAATTTCTCGGATCAAAAACGTAGTTCGAAAATCAATTAGTGAATTCTTTACATATATCGCCGCTTAGATGTTGTGATTCGTAAACACTGCAGATATAGATAATGTAACACTCCATATTTTTATAACCTTATTTAAGATATTTAATTAGTTAAATTAAATTAAATAATGTGAAGATTAATAGGTTGAGCTTAGATTAGTTAAAGGTAGTCGTGCCATGTTTAGTGGGTTAACTAAAAAAAAGAAATAACATTAGGTAATGTGTTAGGAAATGAGAAGGGTATTATGGGAAATAGTAAAACCTTATACCCTAAACCATTATGAGATGGTAACTCACGTTCATTCATTCTCATTTCACTAAAAAAAACTAAATTGCTAAGGTCGACCACCATTTCCATTCTCAAGAGGAAAGAAGAAATCAATTAATTCAACATCCAAAAATCTCATCTATAATCTCAAAAGTTAAGGTGAATAATTACTACATCCCTAATTCTATTAGTTTTTGGCTTTGTGATTAGATTTGAAATGTTTTTGCTATATTATTGCCATGTTTGATGTTTAAAGATATATATATATATATATATATATATATATATTTATAGTTGGTGAAATTATAAATGTTTATTCGTGTTTTATGATATGTTTAACATGAAAACCCCATTTAATGACATTTGAATACCTTGGAAATTTAAATATAGGCCTGGAATAATATTTTAGAGATGTGTTTTGATTTTCATAATTTTCCGATTTATTATGGATTTTATATGAATTTTCGAATAAAGAAAATTGTTTATTGGGTTATAAATTATTTTTGGCTAAAATATTATTGTTTGGGTTTGAGATTTTAATATGTTAGGTAATATATTAAAATAGATTTTCTAGGATTTTTCCAGAATTTTCCTAAGTTATTTGAGGGATATATAAAATTATTTAAGGTATGAGACTTAAATGTTTTATATATTTATAAAGGAGAAGGTGCATTTTGCAAAATAAAATGATTTATAAATTCTGGTAATTGCGGCAGAACATTTCTGAAAAGTATTTTATTGACTGATGAAAATTTGACAAACAAAGACAGGTTAGTTGAAAAGTTTCCTTTTTAAGTTTAAAAACAAAAATAATACTTTTTCCATGTTTCAGCCCATACGGCAGTATACCTTCCACCCCGGACCTTTCATCTCAGTCGAAAGGTTAGCTTTCGATAAGGTCAAATTTCAATGCGTAATGTATTAAGTAATTGGTACATAATGAATTGAATATAACCGAAAGGTTCTAAGCCGAAAGATTGATGGCCTAAGAGGTTGGAATATAATTGTTTTGTAAGAGAAAAGCTTTCGCCTGCTTTGCTTTAGAATTTGAGCTTTCGACTTGGTCACTTCCGACCAGGTCAAATTATTTAAAAGAAAATACTTTAAACCTTCTGATATAGTCGATAGGTTGTTGCTACTTCCACCATTACTATGCTATGAAACCTTCCGACATCGCCGAAAGGTTTCTACCGCTTTTATAAAGGTTTTACTTTGAACCTTCTGATCTAGTCGAAAGGTTTATCTTTTTTTAAAACTAGCCGTTTCTCCAATACTTTCGGAAGGAAGCTTTCGACTTAGGTGGTTACCCTTGTTTTGTAAAGTATAACCCAAGGCTTTCGAAAGGTTGTTTAATAAAGAATAAAGGTTTTAAAAATGAAGGTTTCCAGATTATTTTAAGTTGAACCCAGTATACCTTCGAAAGGTTTATGTTTTAAAAGATTTTAAGCATTCGAAGGGTTTATTTCCTGATCTGTTTCGAAAGGTTTATTTGATGTTTTCGAAAGGTTTTTGAGGGAAGGTTTTCCAAAGGTTTTTCTATGACAATGACTTAAAGTGATTTTAAAGAAGGATGTCTAAGGTTTATAGCTTTTGAAAGGTTTGCTTTGAATGAATTCGAAAGGTTTGAGAAATGATTTCGAAAGGTTTAAACATTGATTTTGAAGGAGATAATTTCTAAGTATGAAAAGAGGTTCTTTCAAATGGTAAAGTGTTTACATCAACTAAAATTTGAGTAAAGGATAAATCTAACATGGTAATATGATTTTAGTAAAGTATAAAGATTTTATTCTTTTCCTTATTTTAAGTTTGTTTTAAAGGTTTAAATCATTTTGAAAGTGTTTTCAAGGAAAATTATAAGAGGAGATCCTTAAGTATAAATGACTTGGATATTAGAAAACCAGATGAGACTGGTATGGGGTCGCGCCCTATACATTAGCTAGTAGCCCTAGCTAATTATTGTCCAAAATTCCAGTGTGTATTGCTTGGTCACGGGTAGACTAAAATTATATATGAGTACACACCGAAAGGAATATATGTTGTATACAGATAGGTTATTAGTGAGCCCGAAAAACCATTAGGGTTGGGAAGACTTGGGAGATGATTAAGTTAGGGACAGAATGTCCATAAGTGAGATATTTAATAGATAGTTTAGGACAAACCATCCTGATGGGAAATGTTAAATAGATAGATAAGGATAGATAATCCTGAATATGAATATCTAACAGGTGTTAGGTTAATTTTGATTATATTGTTTGGTAGGCTTGAGTCAGCTAAAGGTTAAAAGTTATCCAAACAAAACTTTTGTGTTTGAACAGATAGTTCATTATTACCTGATATTTATGTTTGTTTACATAATGTTTATTTTATTGAGTTTAACCATTGTGGATGCAGGAGCATAGTATATGGTTATGTGAAAGGATTTGCAAAGATATGTTTTAAAAAGGATGTTAGTGAGAGGAAACCCATTCCGCTAAGCGGCGTGGTCTCACTTAACTTAATTAAACCGGGTTGTATAGTATTATTCATACCAGGCTTTATGTCTAACTCGATGTTTATGTTTTCCCCTTAAACTCTCGGGTGCTCAAAATTGATTTGAGTAGGTTGAGAGGTTAAGGATCTTTTCAGGTTTTAGAAAGTTGACTAATAAGCTACCGAAGGATGCAGGAGGCAACGGATAGCTACTTAGGATTTGCTGCTTTTATTAATGTTTTGATGGATTTTCCGCTGTGTTATGATGTATTAGGTCTAATATGACCATATGACTCTGATCAATCGAGGAGGTATCTTCATATACCGCTCTCGGCGTAATTTGTAATAACTATATTTAATCTGTGCCTGGGAAAACAATTTGGGTTATGTGACGTGAATGTGGAACAAATTTTATTTAGAAATGTAATGAAGTAATTTGTGATTTTGAAATCTGTGGTTTGTTTCATATTCAAGTGCTTCTGATATTATTGATACCATTAACATAGCCGTATTTAGTCGTCGGAAGCTAATACTATAGATGACTACAGCATCTGTAGCGCTTAGTTTTGGGCCTCTAAATATGGGATGTTACAGATAATATATTGCATTTCATAAATGTATACGCATATTATTAAAAAAAATCCAGACTTATAATTAAATAATATCTAATGAATGGTGCAACTTCAACACAATTAAGAAGAATACGTGTGTGCTACATGGAAATCTCTATCGTCTAACCATACTTCCACATATTTTCCAGTAGGTCGGGCATGTTGTCTAAAAATAAATAACATTGCTTGAGAAGATTCTTGTTCGACGCCTTCATCATTATGCATAGCACTTTCAAATGATAAGTTCACATGGTCACTGAAATAATGAGAGAAAAGGAACGAAGTTTCTTCTTCAATATATGATTTGCAAATCGAACATTCAACTCGTGCTTTTTGTCTAACTTTTTTCTTTAGTTGATTTAAGTACCTATTAAAAATTATTTCAAATTAAAATTGACTTATATATGTAATTAAACTAATATTTAACATACCCAATATAAATAATACCTCTAAAATGGATACATCCATTCATATTGCACAGGACCTTGAAGACGTGCTTCAAATGGAAGATAAACAGGTAAATGCTCCATTATATTAAAGAAACCTGGAGGAAATATTTTCTCCTGTTTGTAGAGCAGTATAAGAATTTCTTCCTTAAGTTTACGTAAATGATTAACTTTTAACGTAGTCGAACAAAGCTCCTTATAAAAAAAACTAAGTTCTGTTATAACCTTCCAAAATTTTACGAGCTATAGTTCTTTGAAAGCGACTGGTAACAAATTTCCCATCATCATGTGACAATCATGGCTTTTCATCCCACTTAGTTCACCATTCTTATAGTCCACACATTTATGAAGATTAGAAGAAATCCCATTAGGAAATCTTAATCCTTTCACCCATTTTAACAAAACTTTAACTTGGTTACTGTCTAGCTCATAGCATGCTTTGGGTTTTTAGTGTCATTTGGCTTGATATGAAGCTCGGGACGATTACATACTGCTTGGATATCACGTCTTGATTTCAAATCGTCCTTGGTCTTCCCTTTAACATTCAAAACTGTATTAAAAACATTATCAAACACGTTTTTCTTGTTGTGCATCATGTCAATATTATGACGAATTAGGAGATTTTTACAATACGGCAATTCCTAAAATATACTTTGTTTTCACCAATTATGAACCGTCTATTTACCTAGAATTTCAATTTGCTCTCCAGTTCCATGTATCTTTGGATAATCCTTTACAAGTTCATATTTATCTTCGCTTGACCAAATCGTTGGTGGTCGCAAAGTCTCTTGTCTATTAGCTGTAAAGTTTTTTCTATCTTTTCTAAAAGGATGATTAATATAAATCCATTGACAATCAAACTATGATATTTTCTTCCCATGCGTTAAAGAAAATGATCGTGTTTCTTCCATGCAATAAGGACAAGCTAGACGACCGGCCGTACTCCAACCAGAAAGCATTGTATACGTAGGAAAATCGCTAATAGTCCATAACAAAGAAGCAAACATATGAATTTTTTTTGAAATTTCATATGTTTCAACTCGATCATACCACAATGTTTTCAACTCTTTAATCAACAATTGTAAATAAACATCGATTCCGTATGTCGGATCATCAGGGCCAGGGACGACAATAGTGAGAAACATATATGGAGTTTTCATATACATCCACATAGATAAATTGTAAGGTGTAATGATTATAGGCCAAGATGAATATTTAGAACCAAATTGAGAGAATGGGGATAATCCATCCATACATAAACCAAGTCTAACATTACGGCTCTCCGCTGCAAAAGCAGGATATGTCTTATCAAAATGCTTCCATGCTTCTCCATTAGCTGGGTATGTTAACGTATCTTCTTCCTGTATTCTCACACTGTGCCATCTGATATGATGCGCGGTTACAGAGGATGCATATAACCGTTGAAGCTTAGGAGTTATAGGTAAGTAATGCATACGCTTGTACGGGACTTCCTTTCCCTTCTTTTTTCTTGGTTTGTATCTTTTCTCGTTACATATTCTACAATTCCTTAGACTGATGTCTTCTTTCCAAAACAACATGCAACCATTTAAACATGTTTCTATTTTTTGATACGGCAAACTAGAAGAAGACATAAGTTTTTTCACTTCATAATGATTTTCGCACATCAAATTATCGAGTGGCATATGCCGTTTTGCAGCTTGTACACAGCTGTAAATCCGGCTTCCGTGAAGTTGTATTTTAATTTCATCGCAATGTATTCTGCAATTACTGATAATTGGATACCGCTAGTGCAACCATCCCAAAGAGGTTTCTTAGCAGCATCCAATAAATCATAGATTTTTTTGCTTTAGTATTTGGTTCTTCTTCGACATTAACATCGTCATCGTCAACTTCACAAGTAGGGAACATCGATCGTGCTGCATCTTCAACCATATTTTCTATAGGATTCGTCATAACAATTTCATTACGCACCTCCTCCTCTGCATGTACAGGATTAGATACTACATGTTCTTCATGATGATCCCACACTAGATAATTCGGCAAGAAACTATATTGGCACAAATGGACTTTAACTATATCGGTATCAAATGCTTCAACAATTTTCACCTACTACATGGACAACCAATTTCCCTATCATTTCTATTATTACTTAAAGCGAATTCAATAAATACGTTTACACTATTATAAAAATGTTCCCTTATTGAGCCTTTCATTTCCCTTTGAGAATGATACATCCAGGTCCGATCAACAACAAAATCGACAATTTTTCCAATTTAAAAAAATATGATAGTGATTAAAAAAAGTATTAATCATTTTATGGATTGACATTTAATTTTTCAAATCATTTATTAATTAAAATTCATTTATGCATTCTAGGGATTAGCATAAATTATGAATATAATATTAAATTTTTGGTTTATTGTTTTCTACTTCGATGGTCAGTCATCCTACCTCCCATTACAAACACAGTGTAATTACATTTCGTAAATCATTTCATTTTAAACGATTGAAAAAATTTCGGCAGTACTTCCCCTTTGTTCCCTGTATCATACAAAAAGCGTGTACATAGGGAACAAAAAGGAAGTGCTGTTGAAATTTTGTAAACCGTTTAAAATGAAACGATTTACAAAATGTAACTACTTTATTATGTTTGTAGCTTGTCCAATACAGAGATAAATCTGACAGATATTGTATCCGATGAATATAGATGGTCGTTCTATGACAAAAATGATATCCATATAATGATCATATACAATACTTGTCAGATGGGGCCAAAAACTCTCTAAGGGATATTAATTATATACATAACATATATTAGCATATATAATTCATTTATGCACTGTAATGTTTTAATAATTATATAATATATTATGTTTTTCCATTTTTATAAAATCTTATATGTTTTTAATCATAACAAATTATGGATATAATATTATATTAAAAAAAATAAACTTCATTATACACTCATTTATTTATTTATTAATTTTATCGGGTTCGACGTACAAGTAAACTAGATTTGTTATATAAACTATCAACCGATAATTAATCTTCAATAGTAATATTTGAATTGACATCGACATTTTAGCACACTAATTAGCACTAAATCATATCACTAATTTGGCACATAAACTAATTAACCTAAGTTTATCCATAATTATATTTTAATTATCGGATTACACACTTATAACCGTAATTAGCATATCCCAATCAATCAGCATACAATTGCAAACACTCAAAGGGGTAGTATCATCAAATACAGCTACAAAATAACACTAATTTAACATATTATGGTAAATTGGAGTTAGCAAAAAAATACCTCTTTTCGCTGAAATTGAAGTGCTGGAGGCCGGAGAGGAGAAGTTGGAGATGTTTCTAGTGGTGGCGGGGCAGTGACGGTCGGAGATGGGTGAATTTAGGGGAAGAAGGAGGGTTTGGAGGAAGATTTGGAGGAAGGAGATACTGAAAATAACTCTCGACCGACTCAGGTAATTCACGACGTGCGTTGGTTTGCAACAGCTTCTGACGACAAACTTTCGACGGTTTTCGAATGCAAAAGTGCGGTTATTACATAATTGCCACGGAAAAAGTGACCCGTTGGAAGCCGTCGGAAAGAGCTATCATCTGTCGTGATAAATACTAATTCTAATAGTGGAAATTACTTTTTTTTGAAACGATAAATTTGGCCGAATTCCCAAAACAAACTAGGTACATGGTTCTTACCCATAAAAAAACACATCACATAATTACAACTCATTACAAACCCTAGCCACACTCATTTACCACTTTCTCTCGCTCCTTTTCAAAATAAAAAAGGAAAATTTCGATCCTTAGAAAATTAGGGCTTATAAGAATTAGGGCGATTTGTTCAAATCCCTAATTTATATGCCTGGAGCTTCTTTAAGGAGGGTTTCCAGATCATATTCTTGCTGTTATTAGCTCCAGCAGTATTTGAGTTTGAGATTATTCCTCTGGAATTATTCAAGATTTCGTGGTTGTTTGTAATTTGCTTCTTCTGCCCTTAAAGCTTGATGCTTTCTAGGGCTGCACAAAGTATGGGTTGGATCAGATTGGACCAAATACTTCACCCAACTCATATCAATATGGGTTAAAGATAGTTCAACTCATACTCGACCACATATGAGGTTAGATATGGGTTAGGTTGAAGTATGGGTTAGGTCGGGTATAGTAGGGTTGGGTTGGGTTGCATAAACTAATACGAAAATGAAAATTTGAAAGAGAAAAAATCAAAATGTTCAACTCAAAATAGCAGAATTTAGCAAGCATAATGAATTTAGTATAACTGATTCACTACAACGCACATTTTATTAGAGTATATAATTTCATTATAAAAGACATTACATAGAATTGATTCACTACATATTAGGGTAAGAATTTCATTCCAAAATACATAAAAAATTTACCTAGAAAACTCTTCAAAATATCTTAGTCAATCCCATGTGCTTTGATTGCTTTAATTTTACCTGTATTGACATCAAATATGATTTTTTTAAGTATATTTATTCTAGAATTCATATACTTTATCATAGATTTTAACTATTCTAATTTTACATAAGATGATATCTACTGAATTTTTATGTAGGATTGGGTTGGGTTAAAATTGGGTTGAGTTGAATAAAATATTGCATCCAACCTGTATGTGTATGGGTTACAAATTGTAATCCATATCCGACCTAAACAAGGTTGGGTTTTTGTGGGTTGAGTCGGGTTGGTGGGTTGGGTCAGGTCGAGTATGGTTTATGTGCACCCCTATCACTTTCTCCCTTATTCCAAATAAGTGATAAATTTGGTTGTTGAGCTTGCTTCTATAGTAGTTTTCACTTAATCTCTTATTATTAATTTTAAGTTGCAAATTACTATATCGCTGTAGGAATTGAATTTTCTGAGGTGCGCAATTGGGTGCGTAGTAGCTCCTGTTCAAATCTGGTGAGAAAGAATTACAATTGTCGAATTATATTTACTAATTGATTTTTGACTTCCCTTGCAGAAGCTTCTTTTCTGGTTTGGGCATTGGATCGACCACCTCCAGTGATCATGCCGTCGAGATTGGTTCCACACCAATCTCCTAACTCTTTCATCAAGTGATTAACACCGTGTTATATTATTTTGCCTTAGGAAATGCCTAAATTGACTTTCCTGCTTTATAAATATGCTTCAATTCGCTCCTTTTAGTTGTCCATCGTCAATATGTCCTAGTTTATTATATTTGCGATTTATGAATGCTTAATTGTTTTCTGAAAGATAATTTGAGTTTCTGATTCAATGATTTTCCATAACTGTAGGCTAGTTTCTTTTTGTTTATGCATTCTTAAATATTTTTCTTTCCAAATGCGAAAGATTACTACAGTTAGAGTAATAATGCTTTATTGAATTTCTTTGATTTAGCCTTCTCATTTTGCTGAATGTGTTGGATACTTTCTCTGATATTCTACATTGCTTTAACTTGACTGAATTTTCGTTTTGCCTTGGTAATGAACCAAATGTGCTTTGTGTATACACAATCAAAAATAGATGCTCAATGTTTTCTGCATCATTTTTGCAAAAGTGACACTTGATTTCTCCATTTTTATTCCATTTGCAATATCCGTCTCTAATTGGAAGCTTGTTTATCAAAGCAAAATAAGCATAGTGTGAAATTTTTGGGCGGTTTGCCTTGTTCCATATGACATTGTGCCACTCTACTTCAACTTCATTTCCTCTAGTATATTTCCATGTTTTTTATATAAGAATTTGCCTTTAGAAATGAGTTTTTAATACCATGCATCCTTTTGTATACTTAAGTTAACTGAAATTTTCCTAATAGCTGCATTAAAGATTGAAGCTACTGGGTGTAGGGTAGTATTCCAGCAGTGATTTTGTATTATGCTTTTTACAATTTCATTTACTCTAACAAATACATAGATATTATTCTAGCCTAACAGATTGTCTAATGAATTACCATTAATCCATGGGTCAAACCGTAGACTGGTTTGTTTTCCACTATTGAATTTTCTTTCAACAAGTTTTCTACCCATTTCTCTGCATTTAAGTATATATTTCCATGCAAAAGAGTGATGATTTTCAAATGTGGCTGTCCAAATATTTTTGTTTTTGAGATATATTTCCTTCATCCATTTTGCCCATAGTGATTTTCCTTC
Organism: Allium fistulosum; assembly: GCA_030737815.1. Lineage (NCBI taxonomy): Eukaryota > Viridiplantae > Streptophyta > Magnoliopsida > Asparagales > Amaryllidaceae > Allium > Allium fistulosum. The sequence continues at coordinate 969,347,869 of CM060904.1, read as the reverse complement.
TAGGAATCTCCAAAATAATTTGATATTTCATGCTTCACTTAAATCTTTGATGTTTCTTAATCCCAATCCTTCTATTTTTTTCCTTGCATACTATTTCCCATGCAAATTTATGCTATTTTCCTCTCCAAATAAAGTTTGCTCACATTTTTTCAATTTTGTGAATTGATTTTGCTGGAATATTGTGAGATTGAATCTAATACATAATGATAGCAGTGATGACTATGTGTTAGCTCCAATCCATCTGCTAATAACAATAATTTGGTAGACCACCCTTTCAGTGTGCTCTGAAATATGTCATATAGTCTTGTGCAATCTCTATCATTAATTTGATTCATGCTTAAAGGCAACCCCAAATATTTTACTAGCAATGATCCCTCTTTAAATTTTAGTATGCATAGTGTCTCATCCTTTCTTGAACATGCTTTACTGAAGTATACCTTACTTTTGAATTCATTTACTTGCAGTCCAGCATAATCTTTCAATTTTTTTGAAGATTGGCAATGGTATTTTCACTTTGTGTATTTGCATTTAGAAACAGTAACAAGTCAGTTGCATATAATAAATGAGTAATACAATGTTTAATTCTATTAGTAGATTTTATATTTGCATGAATTTTCTCTACTTCCATTAGAATTGAAAAAAAAAACTCCACAACAATTGTGAATGGATAAGGAGAAAGCTTGTCTAATTCCTCTATTACTATGAATAAAACCATTAGGATATCCATTGATAAGCACATGATATGCAACATTATTTATAGACTCTTCCACAAGATCACAAAATATTTCATGCAAAACCCATTTGTTTCATCACGTGTATAATGAAATGCCTATTAATTTTATCAAAACCTTATGCAAATCAATTTTAATACACTTGACAATTCTACTATTTTGATTAAAATTCTTTATTAGCTCATGTGCTAGTAGTGTATTTTCTGTTATAAGTCTTCCTAGAATAAAGCACTTTGGTCTTTATAAATTAGATATTTTAAAAAGATGTTCATTCTATTATATAAATATTAGCAATAATGTACACAAAATCACAACAGGCTATAGGCTTGTGATCCCTTAATCCATTAGGATTGCAATTTTTGGTACAAGTGTAATGAGAGTTTAGTTTGAATTTTTCAAAATATTTCCAAAGTTACAAAATTCACTAACTAGTTCAAAAGGACTATTTTAAATTTCACCCCAACGTGTTTTATAAAATTTATCTCCAAACCCATTTTGACCTGGACTTTTATCTATATTGCATTAAAAACAATATTCTTAATTTCATCTAAACTAATGGAAGAAAGCAAAATTTCTTGACTGTTTTCATGCAGTAAATATTTGATGGCTATATTTGAAAAATTAATTTTGCATGAATCAGAATTATATAAGGCAATAAAGTAGTCTACAGCTTCCTATTCTATTTGAGAAGCTTCATTGATTACTACCCCATTTGCATCGAGCAATTTTCTTAAGTCATTTTTGTATCTTCTAATAAACATTTGGACATAGAAAAATTTGTTTGCTCCATCCCCATTAGTTAACCAATCCACCTTAGATTTTTGCCTCGTATTGATAGCTTGCACATGAAGTGACTTAATGAGCTTATTTTGCATTTGAAATTTTTTTGACTTTATTAATGTCTAAGCTATCTATTTCATTTTTCAGTTTCTCATACTTCTCCGATTTGTTGTATTTCGTTTTTACTTTTGTTACTGTTCTAGATTTTAGATTTACCTTGGTAATTTGAAGCATTCTATTAAAGCTACATTGGGCAGTGCCCTTAATTTTAATAGAAAGGCAACTTTTTATTATTTCTATAATTTTCTTCATATACCCAGCCATTGACAAATCTAAAAGGAAAATTTTTTTACTTGAACTAGCTTGAGATAAATGGATTGTACAGGGGGTGATCATTGGATGCCTGGGGTAAAGTGTAACATTTGAAATCAGAAAAAGTATTTATGAATTTTTGATTTACTAAATTTCTATATAGCTTGTAGTGAATATTCCTAGATTCCCTAGATTTCCATGTAAATTTGTTGCAAAAAATTGTTGGTTCAACCAGGCTAGTTTTCAAAACAAATTTATTTACCGTTTCTAAATTTTTAAAAGGAACAAGTATGCATCCCCTTTTTCAAAAGCATGTAGAATTGTGCTGAAATCTCCAAGTACCACCCAAGGATGTCTAATGTTTTCATTTATTTGTTCTAAGTGTTTCCATGAAAGAGTTCTTTCATTTTCACTGTTTGATGCATAAATAAAGTTATTTCTAACAGATACCTCCTTCGTTTATGCATTTACAGTGTATATATTGGTATCCTATAAAATATTGATTTATATCCCAAATACTAGGCTCCTATATAACTATAATTCTACATCCCCCATTAAGTTATTATTTATTATCTTCCATTTTTTCAGAGCTTTAATTTGATAATCATCCATTTTACTACCATCCAATTTATGTTCTAATAATCCTGTAATACTTTGTTTAATTACGAACAACAAATTAGATAAATATACTTTTCTTTCAAGGGATTTTAATCCCCTTACATTTGTTTAGCAACTAATTTTCTATCGGATTAGAAAATAACGAAATTTTTTAATTAAAATATAACCGCAAGCGCACGACGTACAATTCTAGTATGTGGCGAGTACGACTCGATTCGCATGGAGTTGTATTGATTTTAAATTTTCTATTTAATCAAATCAACCAAAGAGTTTGAAAATTGTTTTAAGCTAGAGAAAATGCAAAAACTAACTACAACAAAAGTGAATGAAAACTATGAGATTAAAAGACAATTTAGAGATAAATCCATTCTCATAATCACATAAATCAACACAACATGAAATTATGATCTCACTTTTGGTCATTAGTTAATTTAGTTGATATGTTTATCATAAGTATGACCTATTTGTGCTATTAATTAGCCCAACATATGCCATCAAACATTAGCTTACCCTCCAAACCCACTTAGCAACTCTCATGAAAATGACAATGAAATTAAAAATAAAATCTATTTTAAACATGACTTATTTACTATTGATGGTAACATAAACCATCAAATTTTGATTCTAAATCCACTTCCATTACCAAAATCAATTAGTTAGATGATGATGTAAATTGTGTTTATTTGAGTAAGAATAGCCTATAGTGATTAACATCATAGACTATCAAATTCATTAATAAACTTACATCAACATGCAACTTTCCATTAAGCACAAAAAGAGAACATAAATGAACAAATTATGTTGAATCTACATGATTAAGAGAGCCTCATTACCCCTAAATTAAAGGGGTTTAGCTTCTCATGTTTGTTATCATTTCAACAAATGTAAATTGCAACATGAAACAAAAACAAGAGAAAAATGCAAGCTAAGTAAGAAGAGAGCTAATTAACATAAAAAGAGAATTAATCTACTTGCATAAATTAAAACTAACTACTAACACGAAAGGAATAATAGTATGTATGGAAAAAGAGCATGAATCAACATTGCATAAAAATAAATTACATACAAGAAGAAAATGACTAAGTAGCCATGAAATAGAAGAATAGAGTTTATATTTAAACTAAACTAAATAAAGAGGAGGCTAATGATTAATTACATGAACATATGGGGTATATATACATGTTGAAACCTTAATCATATTTTTGGGGACTACCTAAATTGCCCTTGAGGAAGTGTGCCCACGAAGTTATCATTAGCATGAGTTAATCCTCCACTTAAATGTGCATGTAGCTTTAATTTCCATTAACATGTCCATTAGCTCCTAACTATACATCATGGTAAGTGAGTAGGTGGGGTCCTCCATGTTGTAATGAAATGATTTATTTCCATCTTCATTTGTTTTCCTAACTCTTGAGCATGCACATCTTCATGAAGCCTCTTGTAATTTCCATCCAATTTTCCTACAAATAAAAATAAAATGTGCAAATAAATATTCTCAAATTATTATATGCACAAAAATGACCATTTTGCCCTTATATGAAGATGAATAAATGATGATTTGAAAATAATTTGAATTTTGGTTTAAACATGTTAAAACACCCTATATGCTCATTTATTTAATTAAATTAGATTAAACATGGAAGTAAAAATATGCACATTTATGTGCACATCAAATACCCCCACACTTATCTTTTATTCGTTCTTGAGTAAAAAAAATTAAGATAAATCCGTTTTCGTAAGGATGACGATTGTATTGAGCGTATGCAACAAGCCGTTAAACCTCTAGGTGTCACTAGTAGGATGACTGTTGTCTCATGAGGGTTTTCTGCGGATACTACCCACAAAATCCAAATGCAACATGACAATATTTACAAAATGAAAAATTCCTAAATGCAAGATTTATTTACAAAGATATGAATGCAAGTTTTTGAAAATATTACAAATGAAGGATTTACTTTTAAATTAACACGAATAAGTTAAATATACGTTCAGGTTATTATCAAGAAATTGAAGTCCTTTAACTTGTCAAAATTTCCAATAAAAATTAAGTTATCATAAATAGACTCTAGTTTGGCTAGTTGTTTCGGTTGATAACATAGTGCAACTATGAAATGGATCCTTAGTTAATTATCAAAGTTTGCAAAGTGGTATTTCTATTTTTTTGAATAACAAATCGAATCAAATAAGTGAAAATAGTGCTTGGATTTCAATTGCTTACTCTCTCTCTTATTTGAAAATTTTATTGATATTAACAATATTTACATATGCCTAACTCAGAAAGCTGAGACTAGATATATCACCCATGCATTGCCTTTCGGGCTTACGCAAGAGGAATACAGAGTGTGACGAGTGGACACACAAGCGTGTACACCTATCGACTATAGGCATTATTAATGAAGGAACTTTTATATACATACACCTAACTCAGATAAACCGAGACTAGATATACCGATCATGCACTGCCTTTCGGGCTTACGTGAGAAGGGCACAGAGCATGGCGAATGTACACACAAGTGTATACACATGACTCTAGGTGTTAATAAAATTATACATATATACAAATATTATATATATATATATATATTGTTTTTTTGAAGAGAGGGTTTTGCAAAATCATCTTAGCACCATTTAACTTAAAAGATAAAAAATATTATATTTTTTCTTTAAATCCACCACTTTTTTTAAACAAAGATTTTCAATTAGGATATACTACATAATTATCACCCATGAATCTTCTTATATACTAGTTAAACCATAATAACTTGTAATTAAACTTTATTTTTATTTTTGTTGAGACAAATAAATTTTCATAAATTTCAATTTAATAACCAAAAACATATATTTATCCTATAGTGTTTCTTCCAAAGTAAATATGCTGCAAAGGAAATTTATTTTTGGGGATTTTTTTCTTTTTTTTTGTTTGGGAAAGAAAATGCAAAAAAATAAACCATGAAAAAAATAAAAATAAAGATGAGACTCCCCCACACTTGATTTTGACTGTGTCTCCATAGTCAACCCAGGTGAAAAATAAAAATAAAAATATGATCTATATTTACATGAAAATGAAATGATTATCATTTACACGACATCAGGAAGTATATCATCAAAGAGTAAATGAAACGGTCTTCCAAATACTAGTTCATTTGTCTCGTCAAGTATGAGAGACACAGCTTAGGCCCAGAAAACTAAACCATAAATGATTTCAAAGTTTAATGTACATTTGGAAAAACAAATGTCGTTTTTATTGAAAATTGGATGAGTTGTTTTATTTTCGATGATTTTTGGGGTAGATAGAACGATTGGTTGAAGTTAAAGTTTATTTTCACCAAATTGAATTTCAAACTTATCATTGAGAATTCTTTAGAACTATTGATTTCAAAATCAAAATGGTGATTTCAATCTTCCCTTTTAGAATTTAACAACTCATCTTCGAAAAGTCCAAAGAATTTGTGTTCACTAAATTCGTCTTCCTTTGTTGGATTATTAACAACTTCATTGCGTATATCAAGTTCAAAATCCAAAGTTGTATTCAAATTTTCAAAATCAGAAAAAGGAAGATCGAATTTTAAATTTTGTTCCACATTTTCAAAAGAATTGAAATCCAACTCAATTACCATATTTTCAACTACTTCGTTAAGATTATCGCTTTCAATTTAAAAAGCTATTATTTGAAAATCGTCAATTTTGGTAAAAGGTGGATTATTACTTGACTCGTCACATATTTGGATTTGATTTTGTTTCTCACGTTGTTTCATATATGTTTCAAATAATAGATCCATGTGATCTTTGTGAATTTCATCCATTTGCTCAACAAAATCAAATTTGTAATTATTAACTTGAGAATTTTCAATTTGAAATTGTTGAGAGTAAAATTTTTCCATTGAACCATAGTCGAGATTATTCTCATTGCCAAAATTATTTGAAAAGTGGTTCACATTTCCATTTTGACTTTGAAATTCATTTTGGATTTCGAAGTTGTATTGGCATGAGTTATAATTGAAATAATTTGAATTTTGAAGTGAATTCAAATCTTGATTATTTTGAAAATTTTGACTTGAGTTATTGCACAAGTTACTCAAATTATTTATCATTTGATTTGGTTGTTCAAGTAAAGACCAAATTGTTTCGATGCTATTTTCAAGAGTTGAGGGTTGGTCATTATTTAGAAAACTTTGTGGTTCAAAATTTGAATTGTTTGTATAATAATTGTCATTAAAATATCCATAAGAATTTTTTGTGAAATTATATGGATTATATTGATTTTCACAACTATTGTAAAATTTTGGCGAATAGGGAAATTCAGACATTTTCAAAAATGGTTTTGGTTTTTATTTTTATTTTTTTTAAAAGGAAAAAATATTTACCAAAAAGAATTTATTTTCCAAAAGAGAACTTTGATTTTTAGATTTTCAATTTTTTTTGTTTTTGAAAAGGTTTTATATTTTTTTCTAGATTTTTGCTTTTCTATAAAAAAAACTAACTCAAAATTTCTTTTTTTTGGATCTTTGATTTTGATTGAACAAAAATTTCAAAGGATTTAAAAACTAAGTTAAGAAATATTTACAACTTTTTTAATTTTGGATTTTGAATATTTTTTTTAAATATGCATGAACTAATGCAACTAAATGAATGCAAGGATTTAATTACAAATTTTCTATCCTAAGTAGCTACTAGTGGAAATTGGTACGAAGGGCCTAATTATATGGCCCATTTTTTTTCCAGGACACGGGTTTGAAACTATTATTTTCGAGGACAATTATGTGCGGCGTGCGTCTTCATCTTCTCAAACATCTAAATATCTTCTGAAATCGATCGTGGAAATTAGGCGCGTTCGTCTTCATCTTCTCAAACAACTACGTATATTCTGAAATCTGCCGATCTTGGAAATTGGGCGCGTGCGACTTCATCTTCTCAAACAAGTACGTATCTTCTGAAATCTACCGATCGTGAAAATTAGGCGCGTGCGTCTTCATCTTCTCAAAGAACTACGTGCCTTCTGAAATCTACCGATCTTGCAAATTAGGCGGTCGTGAAAATTAGACGTATCTTGTTCAATCAAAGCGGTCGTTTCTTGTGCAATTGAAGCGGTCGTGAGGCGTTAGTTTCTTCTCAAATCAAAATCGACTTTAATTGTGGGAAATCCTGAGGCGATTTTCTTCATTTGGTGAGTCTCTTTCTTATTTGCTGTTTTTCATTCTCAATTCTATTTTTTATGATGTTACTGTATGTTTCTTTTCACAGGAGGCTGTTTTCATCTATTGGAGGAAGGTTTTGTTTGATGTAGTTGGAATAATGGCTTCTGAATGGTATTGTTTTATTCTTATAACACAATCACTGTGTATTTAGCTTCGTTTGTTCTTTAGTTTGCAATTAAACTCTGATTGTTTAGATGTTTAAGAATGGTGTATCAAAATTCCATTCTGGCTCTAGTAATAATTTGGCAGCCATTGAATGTGATTATGTGTTTTAAAGACCATATTGATCTTAGTGTGTGTTTGTTATGATAATTTTTTAGCTCTTCTTTTTCACCATTAAGTATATTTTTGCAGATCATCTTTTTCACCTATGATTTTTCAACAATGTAAACTTGAATAGGTACAATCACAACGAATGTTTTTCTTCCACGTGTTCCATTGTTGTAATCAGGTTATCCCAAAGAGTGATAGTGATCTGTAAAAGATAAATTGTTTTATCTTTTTTCAAAAAGTGGTATATAAAATGATTTAAATGGTTTTATGCTATTAGTTTTTATTTAAGATCAGTTTTACATAGTTATATTTTCCACTGTTGTAATCAGGTTATCCCAAAGAGTGATAGTGATCTCTAAAAGATAAATTGTTTTATCTTTTTCAAAAAGTGGTATAAAAAATGATTTAAATAGTCTTATGCTATTAGTTTTTATTTAAGATCAGTTTCACATAGTTATATTTTTTTTTAATTTTTTTTACATTTTTTTTGCAGGTGTGATTCATCTGTTATAGTTGTGTTTGATTTCAATAACAATTGTTTTAGTGCTCGTTTTGGATTGGATGCTTCTATTTCTTATGTTAGGAATAGGATTTGGGAGCAGTGGAATAATTTTACTCCATTATGCTTTGATATTTTTTATATTCGAGAATCAAAGACTACCTTTATTGAAACGGATAGTGATCTTCAAGCTATATTGTGTTTGTCTTGGTTTAAAAAGGAAGAATTTTTGGTTTTTTTTCTACGGCTGAAGAATGATTCAATGGATAATTTTGTTGGTGAAAGTAGCAAGTCTGGTTCAGTTGTTGGTGTTGAGTCAAGTAATAATATGTTAGGTTATGATGATGATTTAGATTCTGGTTTTACTCAACAAAAGGATTTACATGAGTTGTTGAAGAAGAATTCAAATATGGAATTTTTTACTGGCGTTGGTCAACAGTTTGATTCTGCTATTGGATTCCGTAGAACAGTTAGTGCTTATTGTTTGAAGAATGGATTTAAAGTACAATATATTAAGAATTGTAAAGAACGATTGACAGTCCGATGTGCTGTAGCTAGCTGTCCTTTTAGGATTCATGCTTCTTGCAAACTGAAGCAATTGGACCAACTATTTGTTAAAAACATTAACTTGATTCATACTTGTGGTGGTGGATTTCGTTCCCTTAGTAGTCCAACCATTAATAGTGATCTTGTGAAAAGTTTAATCGTCAATCAAATTCGTGATGAGCCAAAAAGAAAAACCAAGGATATCATTAAAAGTTTTAGAAGAGATTATGATGTGGAGCTAAGCTATTACTTTGCTTATAAGGGTAAGAAATTGGCTATGAATGATATTTTTGGTGATGAAAAGAAATCTTACAATGAATTAGTTTGGTATTTGAAGGCATTGGAAAGAAATAACCCAAATAGCTATTCAAGTATGGATGTGGATTCTGAAACAAATCAATTTGAGAGAGTTTTTGTATGTTATGAGGCATGTATATTCGGATTTAACTATTGTCGTCCTATGGTGTTTTTGGATGCTACCTTTTTGAAAGGGCGAAGTGGTATTTTGATGGCTGCCACTGCGAAAAATGGGAATCAAGGTACTGAATTTTTTTTTGCTGTTGTATTTATGTTACATAGTACTGTTTCTTTAAGTTATTGTTCTACTGAATTTTATTGTGTACATACTGCATTTTGTTCAAGTGATTAGTCTACTGTTATATAGTACTGTTTCAAATATAGTGCATTTGGTTGTTTCAAAAATGAATTCAAACTGACAATTTAATTCAACTGAAAATTAATGATGATTAATGTTGGTTGTTTTTTTTATTTTTATTTTAATAGATACATAATCTAGATGTTTTATTTTTTTCAGTTTATCATGATACCTACTGCTTATGCTGGATTTACCAGAATCTGTCATATTTCAAACAATAAATGCATATATGTTTTTATCTCTAACATCTTCAATCTAGTTGCACTAGTTACAAAGTAGGTACAATTGTTCAGTGGACAGTCATGCTCTTCTTATTGTAAATTTGATCCAAAACAAATACTGTAAAAGATATAATGTTCTTTAATTTGATATACAAAATGTTACTGTATACAGGAGTTAAAAAGGATAAATGCATTTATCTTTTAATATAAAGAATTAAATAACATATTAAGCCGTCATTATATATCATAGATACTACTACATGTTGAACATATTTATCATTTTTCTCTTTATTTGAAGTTCTTACATAAGGTATACAAATGATTTAAACAGCATATAGAAAAGATAAAAGCATATATGTTTTAGATGTTTGAATATTATTCTTTGTATTGTATGCATGAATTATGTATCATATCTTTGCAATTTCTACCCTTTCTGCGTAGACTACACATGTGATTGTCTACTATTAGATAATACTGTTTCAAATATAATTTTTTTTTACACAAAAAGTGAATTAATATTTTGTTGTTTCAAATGTAATACATAAACAGTGAATTATTTTTTTTTAATTTTTTTTCCAGGTTTTTTCCCATTAGCAATGGCTCTTGTTCCCAAAGAAAATGAAGAGTGTTGGAGTTGGTTTTTAAAACACCTAAAGAATGCTCTCAGTTGTGATAGAATATTAACTTTTTTAAGTGATAGACACTGGGGTTTATTGTTAAGTATTCCAAATTTTTTTCCAAATAATCATCATTCTTATTGTTTGCATCATATGCAAAATAATATTGCTAGCATTGTGAAAAGTGGAAGGGGTGTTTGGGTAGCTCATTTACTTGAGCGTTGTGCTATAGCTTCTAATCATCATGAGTTTGAAAAAGCCATGTCCAAGTACAAAGAAATTGGAGGTGCCAAAGCTATACAGTACTTGAATGATAAACCATATGATCATTGGGCTGATTTGTTTTTTCCGGGGAAGCGATATGGCGAAAATAAGTCCAATGTAGCTGAGAGTTTTAATTCTTGGATTTTGGATGAAAGAAGTTTGCCTGTTACTGCTTGTCTTGATGGAATTAGGGTAAAACTGATGATGCAAATGTCTAATCGTAGAGAAGAGGCATCAAAGTGGACTAGTGTGCTATGTCCAAAAATGGAAGCTCGTTTGTTGAAATTGAAGGAAGAAGGATTTGGGTGGAGTGTTTCTAAATCATCTAGGTATTTATTTCTATATTTTTACATGATGTTCATAGTTTCTGAAAAAAATGATAAATGCATTTATCTTTTTTCAACTTGCTATGTAGCCTGTGTTATGATTTCATTTTGTTGGTATTTATAAATTTTAAACCCCTTTGGATCTTTTGAATCTTGACAGTCGCGGCATTGTAATTAACACTGTATGTAATTCTTAGCTCTTTCATTATTTTTGTCTGGATGAGTCTGTACATTTTACTTATGGTATATTAGTTCTTGACTTGGACAATCCTGTTGATATTTTTGGAAAAGTCAAATCTGGTGCATCAAGGGAATGTTTTTAGTCAATTCCACTTAATCAGTGGATGCCTTACCCATTGAAATCACTGTCAAGGTTTACTGGTTTTAATTCTTACTATAACCTTTATGCTTTCTTTTTTCTAGATTGGTTATCATTTTTTTTAAAAAGAAAGTCAAAATCAAAATTTACATAAGATATACTTTCTCTAAAGAATATGAACAGTATGCCTGTTGTTATTTGTTTTGGTTTATGAGTCTTATTTTTCACTATTAGTTCTATGCACATGAATTGGGTCTTATTTATTAGATAGATTAGAGAGAATATATATAGTGCTAATAATCATTTTTTGGAAATGCAATCTGTGTACATATTTTAACTGTTTTTAATTTTACATTTTGTAGGTATATTTTTGAAGTTCATTCTCCAACATCTCAAAAGGTTGATCTTAAAAGTCGCATTTGCAGTTGCAATCAATGGAAAGTGACAGGTTTTCCTTGTGCGCATGCTTTGAAGTGTATTTCTTTAACCAGAAATTCTGTTTATGAATATATTGAGAATTACTTTACTGCTGAGTATTATCGAGCTTCATATTCACATTTGATCAATCCTATTCCAACTTTTGATAAAGAAGCAATTGAAGCTGAAGAATCATCTATTGTTCTTCCTCCTAAGCCTGTTCGTGGAGCTGGTAGGCCTAGGATGAATAGGATTGAAGGGGCTGATTTTCATGCTAAGCAAAACAGATGTGGAAAGTGTAAAAAACAAGGACATAATAGAAGAGGATGTTCTTTGAATATTTGAGTTGATTGTTTTAGTCCAATGTATTTGATTGGTTGTTCTATAAATACTCTGACTTGAATAATTGAGTTGATTGTATTAGTCCAGTGTATTTGATTGATTGGTTGTTCTATGAATACTTTGACTTTAATAATTGAGTTGATTGTATTAGTGCAGTGTATTTGATTGATTGGTTGTTCTATGAATACTTTGACTTGAATATTTGGATTATTGCATATGTTGAATTGGATATAATCTGATTTTGATTACTTTTGGTTGTATGCAATTGTTTATGAGTTTCTGCTTTTCTGGTAGGCACTGTGATGGTTGTCGGTAGGTAGTTAGTGTGGAATTGGTAAGATGATGGTTAGTGAAGAAGAATTGTGGGTTGTGGCTTCTCTGTCAGTGTTGAGTGTGGAATGTTGCTGCAGTTTGTATTGAATGAAACAGTGGTGTAGTAGTATTTGCTTGTATGGTCAGAGAACTGTGAAGTTTATAGGTTGTGAATGGTTTGGGATGGAAGTATGGTTAGTAAGTGAAGTATGACAGAGTGGTATTTGGACTTTTGTAAAGGAGGAGGTGTTGTAGTTAAGAAGTGAGGTAGTGGAGGTTGGCAGTGAAGTAAGTAGTAGTCAGAGGCACTTGAAGTTGTGAATGATGAAGGTGGTAGTTACTCTTCTAACAGGAAATGGAAAGTATGGAAGAACTATTGTTTGCAATTGTTCTGTTTAAAAAGATAAATTGATATATCATTGGCCTCAAACAAGCTTAGGACCAAGTATATTTTGCGGTTATTGATTTAAATTTTCTTTGTGCAGAAATATTTGTTTAATTTTGTTTGTGCAGAAATATTTGTTCAATTTTGTTTGTGCAGAAATATTTGTTGATTTTTCATAACGGTGGAATACCTATCCATCTCCAATAGTTATTTATCTTTTTGTAATAACTTCTTTTTTCAAGAGAGCAGTATTCAACCAGCATTCCTTCTTCCCATTCTAACGCATCATCACTTTCATCATTCATTCCCACTAACATCTACCCTTATGCCTACAACTGACCAACCTTGCACTTGCCACAACCTAAAATAGCTCACAGGACTTCCATCACCTCTCACTGCACTGCAACTCCAATCACTATCTTCAAACTTCTGTCATTTGATATAAAACATCCTCAACACCAACAGAAACGACCTTTATAACCTGAAATTCACAGCAACCATCAACACTAACTACATAGCACTTCCATCCACACTATCTTCCTCATCCTAGCAAATTACTTAACATCACAGTAACCTTCACATTACACAACACACTCTGTATTATACGGCCCAATTTTTTTCTAGGACACAACATGAATGTATAGTCAGATTAAAAGGTGACAGTGCAAACAAGTGCACAGCATACACATAAACAAACTCAAGTCTACAACATCTGTAAGTAGGTTTTACAATTCAAATAATATGGCCTAAGTCAACCATTACAAATTCATCAGTCAAATAAAATTTTAACAAATGTATGATAAAAGGACTGTTAGACATCAAAGAATTTGTTGCTATCATTGTCAGTTCACATCTTTTGTTGCTGAAGCTGAACTGCAGAATTTTTCAATTGTCCAGCAGTATGGTTCATCAGAGAGAATTTGTGCAGTTATCTGTGCTCTAAATGCGTTTACTTGTTCTAGACTGATTTTTGATGTTGTGTCCATTCCTTGTGCTAACTTTTGGATAAACATCATTACGAAAATTCCACAGTCGAACTTGCATTTTTTAAAATTTTAGTTATTGTGTAACATTCATCGTTGTATAAAAATCTCCAATATCAGTGATTATGAAAATATAACTAAACATGTACTTATATCCATTACATCAAAAGATAAATGCTTCTATCTTTTTTAATAGTTGAATAAAGTAAGATCTGGCACTTAATATTTTATGAAGAACTCTTTAATTAATTTCATTTAACAATAAACCAGCTCCAAAACAACAAACAACTTATATCATTTACATAAAACCATAAATGCTTTTATCTTTTCTATGTAATAACTAATATCATGAGAAAAACATCAAATACCTTGAATGCATTAGTTAATGTACCATTTGTATCAGTGATTATGAAAATATAACTGAAAATGTACTTAAATCCTAGGTAAACATTTTTAATCAGTGATTATGAAAATTACCCGTTGCTTTGTTGAGCACAGTTAATATTTTTAATCAATGAAGACTTTCCCAGAATTGTTTTCTCGCCTGCGTCCTGTAAGTCTTTATTGATTTTGTTTACCGCTGCTTTCTGCCAAATATATATAAATATATAAATATATAATTTTTTTTAATAATAATGATAAATCTATTTATCTTTTTTACTTTCAGTGTATTTTACTTACCACATTAATAGCAAACCTTGAATGTCCACTTCTTAATGTCTTAGATCTTGTGGTCAAGTGTAGAGAATCATAATGGTTCCATGAACATGATTCCACTACTAGCTCTAGCAAGCTCCAATGTCCGTTGCCATGTATAGGAAATAATATATTGCAACATAATGGATTTAGAAGTGCTTGTTTAATAAAAGGATTAAACATATTTTTTTTGATCTTTTCCAGGTTTCCATCTGTTGCGCTTTTCTATTAAAAAATAATTTCAAAAAATTTATTATAGAAACAAATTAAAGTTTACATTATAGTACACTTACTGTCATTGTTGTGTTCACATATATAATGCTAGAACTTTGTTCTAAAAATTTTGTTTTTCTGAACCAAAACCAATCAATAACCTACATTTCCAAAAAAAAATATGGATTAAGAATAGATTTTATAATGAAGCAAAGAAAAGAATTTATAATGACGCAAAGTATAGTTTTTTGTACTTACTTGACCAGAAATATATTCTCCATAGAGAAGTTCTTCTATCATACTTTTTGTGATGGTGATGAAGTTTTCATCGTCACAAGTAAATGCTTCATCACTAAAAAATTAAGATTAGTATGTTCTGTGTTGTAATGCACTTACAGTATAAAAGAAAATTAATTAAGATTGGTATACTGAAAAAGTAAGATTAGTATGTAATGAAATATTTTTTAACAAAAGAAAATAACAATAGTACATACTGTACAGGAATTTTATGAATTGTCATACTGTCATACTGTACAGGAATTTTATGAATTGTACATAAAACAGCTGACAGTACATTAAAAAGATATTTTGTTTTATCTTTTTTTAGTTGTCACTTGGATTATTAACTAAAATACAGTGCATTAAAAAAAGTAAGGTTGCAAATAAAAATACTTTGTGCTGACAATAATAGGTGCTTAAATAACTTTTTTTATCTTCATGAACATCAACCAGCAAACTATTCATCACCAAAAATTTCTTTTTTTTCTTCAGATTTTAATAAATTTCAACAGCCTTGGATTGTCGATGATACAACCCAACTACTTGATAGAATGACTCAATTTGGCAATTTTTAAGTTAAACTGAGTCAATCCATCAAGTCGCTGTGTAGTACACCAACAATACAAGGTTGTTTATTGAATGGCACAAGTGACAAATTGTTTATTAACTAAAGGATGGTACAGATCTACCATATTAACTAAAGGATGGCACAAGTGACAAATTGTTTATTGAATGGCACAAGTGACAAATTGTTTATTCAATATTAACTAAAGGATGGTACAGATCTACCATAAGTTAACCAAATATTAATAACAGGTTTAAGAAAAATATATTGTCATACTCTACAGGAATTTTATGAATTGTACATAAAACAGCTGACAGTGCATTAAAAAGATATTTTGTTTTATCTTTTTTTAGTTGTCACTTGGATTATTAACTAAAGTACAGTGCATTAAAAAAAGTAAGGTTGCAAATAAAAATACTTGGTGCTTACAATAATAGGTGCTTAAATAACTTTTTTTATCTTCATGAACATCAACCAGCAAACTATTCATCACCAAAAATTTCTTTTTTTTCTTCAGATTTTAATAAATTTCAACAGCCTTGGATTGTCGATGATACAACCCAACTACTTGATAGAATGACTCAATAGGCAATTTTTAAGTTAAACTGAGTCAATCCATTAAGTCGCTGTGTAGTACACCAACAATACAAGGTTGTTTATTGAATGGCACAAGTGACAAATTGTTTATTAACTCTGATTAAACCATAACTTAAAAAGTTTACACATTATCGGATGTTTATTGAATGGCACTACCAAAGATGACAATGTTAAAATGTTTGCATATTATGACATGGTTAAAATGGTTGACAAATTTGTGACTTGTACATTAAACATATGACAGTACATACAAAAGATAATCAGTTTTATCTTTTTTTAATTGTCACCTTCAATATTAACTAAAGGATGGTACAGATCTACCATAAGTTAACCAAATATTAATAACAGGTTTAAGAAAAATATATTGTCATACTCTACAGGAATTTTATGAATTGTACATAAAACAGCTGACAGTGTATTAAAAAGAAAAGAGAAATGCTAATGGCCTAGTTTTATCCTTAAAAATAATTAGTTTCAACTTGAGTCCCAGGTTCCCCAATTGATTGCCCCGCAATAATACCTACATCTTCCCCCAATTCAACCAGATCGCCGTGAGTGGAACTTCTACAATAACATAATTCAATTGAGTCAAAAGTAGTTTAGTTACTTACTTGTTTCGTCCAAGAATTTTGAAAATTTTTTTGACAATTTCTTTTTTTTCTTCGGTAAGATATTCGAGCAGTGGACATTTGTCAACATTCTTTGGATTCTTCTTCTTTTTTGGTTCTTTTAGGACAATATCTTCAACAACAATTGGATTTTCAGAAGCAATTTCTTGAGCAGGCTCTTTCAGACTGTCAGATTTTAAACTATCTTGTGTCTGCTTTTCTAGTATGAAATCTTGAGTTTGCATAATATCAAAAGTTGGAAAATTAGCAGAACTGTTTATGTGAATCATACCAACAATTTTTTTTTTACCTTTTTGAGCTTCAGTTTTTTTGTTCAAATTATCTTTTTCCTCCACTTCATGCTTTTCTAAATTTTCCAATTTCTGAAGCTTCATTTCAAGAATTTGGATTCTATTTTCAGCTGCTTCTCTTAAACATCTTTCCTCCTTTAATTGTTCTTCAACCTTTTTCATCTCAGAGCACAAAAAATTGACTTTTGATTGTAGCTCCATTATGTTATCAGCAGATTCCTTTTCAGATTTTCTCAAGCTTGTGTCTTGCTGGTACTCATCTAATTTCCTTTTGTTGTTTCGGTCTACTTCCACTTCAATAGCTTTTATTTTTTTGGAAAGAATTTTTTTTTCTTCTTTTGTTACATCTGCAAATTTTTTTAAAATCTGCAATGAATAAATTTAAAGTTAAGCTTTCATATATATTGTCATTGAAGTACTAGACAAGTTAAGCTTGCACATTAAACATATGACTACTAACATTCTACAAAATTGCTTTCGAAAAAATCAAAAAAAATGTACAGTTAAAAAATAGCATACTTTGTCATTGTCAACCTCAGTGAGGTCCAAATCTTTCAATTTCGATAAATCCCATTTTCCCATTCTTGGGATTTTTGTTTGCAGATTTTCCTTCTCAGCAACTATTTGTGTTCGTTCACAAATCCAATACTGCAAGAAAAAGATAAAAGCATTTATATTTTTGTATTAAATATAAATTTGAATATATTTACATTTAGTTAAAATTATGAAAGCATACCAGTAACAAGGGTGTGCAGCCTGGTGTACTTCTAGGGTCAGCATGATACTTTTTAACATTTTTCAACACATTTTCACATATCGCTCGCGGCCAAGAAATTGAATTTAATTTTTTAAGTTCAGCAACTTCGGCAAGAATCCCCATTGCATGTAGCTTTGGTTGTTTGGAAATAGGAAAGTTATAACTAGCAGCAACAACAACAATTTCACTATATCTTCATTTCCTTTTTCTTCTTCTAACAGTGTATTCAGTCTTTTAGTTACTGTTTTTTGGCTAATTATGTCTTCTTCTTCAAAATTGGCAGTTAAAAAATTAGAGAAACTTTCCATGGCTAAGGCTTTGTTAGAAGCTGGTATAGGAAACAAGTCCTCTCCAGCTATTGGCATTCCAAAAATTAGACTGACTTCTTCAGGAGTAATTTTGAGTAATTTGTTTCCAATTGTGAAAGCATTTTCTTTTTCATTAAAAGAAGTAATGATATCATCTAAATTTGAAGCACTTTTCCTCAAATCTTGTCTTGTTATTGAATCACTAAGAAAAACGTTGAAGAAATTTTTGAAAGGCGTTTTTTCTAAAAAAGCTTTTGCTTCCGGTGAAAGAATGTGTTTCTCCTTTATAATTGACATCACCTTATACACTGCATCCAAATTACATCTATAAGTACCTGTGTACTGCCTTTTTTGCTTCTTATCTATTTTCTTAATTTCATACTGATCTATATCATCCAAATCAGTACTGTCTTCTGCTAGTTGCTGTGAAAACGTTTTTTCATCATCAGATATGAAGTCTTCTTTTTCATTCACATCAGGTAATTCTTGTGTTGGTGCACTTTGATTCTATATTTAGGAAAATCAAAAAATAAATTAGAAGGTAAAAATAACAAGATTATCAAAAAAATATCTTACTACACAATAATTTGAATAAAATGATAATATGTTTTATCATTTACATTATTTTGTATTTTTTTGAGGTTAAGATAATTTTTAGTACATAAAGTACCTCTATTTAAAAAAATAAAAGATAAAGCACTTTTTTAGTATATAAAGTTTTTTTTAAAAAAAAACAAAAGTATAAATTGAATCCAATAGGTTTTGTTGTAAAGAACAAATGTTTGAATTTTTTTTAGACCTATTTCAATCATCACAGTTTGAAAATTTCGCATTCTCTAATTTATAATTTAGACCAATGAAAGATAAATGAACATTCACAACTGAAAACCAACAAAATTTATTTGATGAAATGAAAATTTACAATTAGAAAGTTTCAAAGTATATAAAGATAATGTGTTTTATCTTCATCATCACAATAGCCTTGAAGTAATTACATGTACAACATGTATGAATGCAACATGAAAGCTACAACATCAATGAATATTCAGATTCAAAAGTGACAGTGCAAACAAGTGCACAACATACACAAACAAATGCACCATAAAAACAACTCAACATCAATGAAAATGAAGTAACCAAACCTGACTGAAGTGTTCGAACATTACATATATACATGTATGAAACATCAAGTGAATTTGCAACATCATACACATTGAAACCAGAGTCCAATGCAGACATGTCGACAAGATGAGAATGCAAGTGCAGACAAGCTAGATGATAACTGACTGCAAATAAAGCAACAAGTCAAGTCAATGCACATCAACCCAATACAAAATATATGAAGTGAATGCAGAAACACACACACACACACACATGTATACGTAAATGTAGTGACAGAATAGCAGACTAACCAAGGTAAACAATGTAAGCTCAAAAAATTTAGGTATTTTTTCATTTAAAATATGGAATCTAGATTCCAATTTATTACGTATATACAAAATGAAGATTAGAATTAAATATCATGGGAAACATAAGTATGAAAATAATTACCAATGGAGTTGTAAATGGTGATGGTCTTTGGTTGTGTTCATCACAAAATGGACTGGAAATAGGTCTTATATTTATGCATTGGGTTCCACCTTCGTTTATGAATATGCAAGTTGTTTTTCGAATGAATATCTTCGACTTAGAAGACCTTGTATGCATTTTTACGCTGCATAAAAGATGTCATATATAATGAAATGTTAGACAGAGTAAAGAACTATTAATTAATATCATTTAACAATAAACCAGCTCCAAAACAACAAACAACTTAAACCATTTACATAAAAACATAAATGCTTTTATCAATTTTACCTAGGGTTTAACATATCTGTATATTATATGTAGTAACTAATATCATGAGAAAAACATCAAATACCTTGCATGCATTAGATAATGTACCATTTGTATCAATGATTATGAACATATAACTCAAAAATGTACGTAAATCCTTTACATCAGAAGATAAATGCTTCTATCTTTTTAAATAGTTTAATAAAGTAAGATCTGACGCTTACTATTTTACGAAGAAATCGTTAATTAATATCATTTAACAATAAACCAGCTCCAAAACAACAAACAACTTAAATGCTTTTATCTTTATTACCTAGGGTTTAACATATCTGTATATTATATGTAGTAACTAATATCATGAGAAAAACATCAAATACCTTGCATGCATTAGATAATGTACCATTTGTATCAGTGATTATGAAAATATAACTCAATAATGTACGTAAATCCTTTACATCAGAAGATAAATGCTTCTATCTTTTTAAATAGTTGAATAAAGTAAGATCTGACGCTTACTATTTTACGAAGAACTCGTTAATTAATATCATTTAACAATAAACCAGCTCCAAAACATGTACCTAAATCGTTTACATAAAAAAAATAGTACATACTTGTAGAGGAATCGATGAAGAAAAATTGGTGTTTAACTGAATAATGGCAGAAATCTTCGATCACAAATTGTCTAGTCGTTTAGAAAACTCTACTTTTCGATTTTAGATTTTGATTTTGTTTTACTGGGTTCTGAAAAAGGAAAAGGAACGAGAGAAAAAGTAACGGAATGGAGGGATAAAGTAACAGATGTAACGTGTATTAACTTTGGTCCTAGAAATAATTATTTTAAACTTGTGTCCTAGAAACTTATTGTTTGATGGAAAGAGGCCCTTATGGTAAAATTGCCCTTATCTTAATCCAATAAGATAGTTCTCAACCGGGTAACGGACAGGATTTATGGGTGCACCACGAATCACCGTAGCAATGCAGCCGAAAGTTTAAGTACCTTCAGAGAAACAATCAGTATAATATTTACGAATCACCGTAATTTTTATAACTAATTATTGCTCGGCTATAGCCTAGACACCAAGAAAATAAATTGTTCAAAGAAGACAACTTGTCAATATATAATGAAGCCCAAGGTGGGCTCGTGACACACTTAAGTTCGATGTCTAACCGTTATTATTAGCAAATTCTATAATGAAATGCAAAATTGAAATTAAACGTGTATTAACAATGCAATTACGAATGAAATTTGCTTTTGTTTTTGATTTTTTTTAAATGCAAGCAACGAGCAATGTAAAGCAAATAAAAACAAGGGTTGAGGGCACGATACTAAAGTGTGCAGAATTATTAGAAAATTATTTTAAAAGCAACAATTTTTTTTATATAATCAAGTAGTTTATTTTTTGGCAGCACTTCTTCCTTTGAATTTCTGCTTCTACAACCTGAAAATAAAAACAAGATATATACACTTTTTTTTATTTTTTTATATGTTTATCAAAGAAGAAAATAAAACAAGTGAAAAACAAAACAAATGAAACTAAAATAATTTTTTTGAAAACAACTTGTTTGCTTGCTTTTTTTTCTTTTTTTATTAGATAGAACCAAAGCAAAGGCAAACGAAAGAAAAAGGAATTTTTTTTAAATTCAAGAGTTAAACTAAATAAATTTTTAAAACAAATTAAACTAAAAGAGAATTTAATGGATACTTTAGAAAACACTTTCACAAGCCCATACGCAAGCCCCGGCCCAATTAAACCCGCGTGATCCTTAACAAAACATCAGAGAACAAAATTTCACGACCAAACACAAAATGAACTTCACTAAATGAAATTTAATTTCGCCTCTTTCTTACGAAAAACCAAATCAAATTCACAAAATAAATCGAAACCCTTGAACTGAAACTTGTGGAATTGGTGATGGATTTGATTGCGGATTTTGGTGAGGCGTGGGATAGAAGTGGCGTTTGAAGCCGACGAAGTGGGTTCGAGTGCAGTGAGTTCCCGATGGAGTTCGGTGATTGGTGGTTTCTCGAGTGAAGGTGAGGAGCAGCAGTGACCAAGGTGAGGTATTTATATATGCTGCTGTGAGTTTTTGTTGAGGGAAGTGAGGTGTTAAGACAGGGGTAGTTTTGTTGAACAGAAGTTAATGTAGTGAAGTGGAGATGCTCAGCAGTGTGGATATGCATTGTGACCGAGGCTTCGGGATTGAGGAGGTATGAAGTTGATTTGTTGAACTGTTATGGTGACTGTGCGACAGTGAGGAGTTTGTAGAGCAGGTTATGGTTGAAGGCGATAGGGGGGTTTGTATGTGATGTATATAGAGTGACAGTGTTGTTTGTGAGTGGAAGTTTTGAAGCAGATAGGTGAGGTTATACTATGTTGTTGACAGAGGTGATATGGAGGTAGTATGTGATGTATGGTCGCACTGTGATTAATGAGTTAAAGCAGTGATGGTTTAGAAGGGGGGTATAGGTAGCAGTTAAGTCAATGGCTGCTGGGGTATGGTCTATATGGAGCTGATGATGTTATGCAAGAGGGATGCACAGTTTTGATTAATTGTGAAGCACTGTTTTTGGTTGTGTGGTGATGTACTACGGCTGTGCAGGCTTGTGGTGGTATGGATGATGAAGCAGGGTCTGGTCTGATGGGTGGATACACTACAAGAAATTTGATTTTTAGCGGCGCACAAAAAACGCTACAAAAAGTTTTGGTGGCATTTTGATAAACGCCGCTAGACAACATGCGACTAAAAATCCATGATTTTTTGTTGCATTTATTTTAACGCCATTATAAATGAATTTTTGGCAGCGTTTTTTAAACGTTACTAAAGATCTTTTTTACAGCCTTTAAAAAATGCCACCGAAAAGGTGTCGTTTACTATCTTGATTTTTTGTTGCACTTATTATTATTTTTTGCAGCGTTTTTTGAATGCCACGGAGATTATCTGAGTTACTATAATTGCTGATTCTGTAGCGCTTTTTAAACGCTACAAAAAAATATTTTTGGTGGCGTTTTTTCTCCGCCACCGTATGTTTCTATTTTATTGCCTGCTGTTCCACGACTACATCTGGTTTCGCCTCCAATTCAATTAATTCAAAACTTATACAATAACGTAATATATAAACACATACACATTCAAAAATAACACATTCAATGAACCACAATAACACAAACAAAAGCAATTACATAATCACCACTATATCATAACATTAGTGTCAAGACAAAAGGTTAACCATACGTTTACACAACCAAACTACCATAAATAGTTTCATAATAGTACATGCAGCTAAAGCAGTGCTGCTACCATACATACTAGTTTCATAATAGTTTCATAACAGTTTTAATCAACCTAACTACATAAATGTGCTGCTACTATACCAAAAACCAGTGCTGCTGCTTGAATTCTTCACAAATGTTTATCTACATGTAAACAATAATAATCATGTTACTAAATATTTGTGAGGTGAAGGTATCAAAGATCAAAATGGACAAATATAAAAGTCCTTAGACTATAATACTTCAAACAAATATGCCTCTGCGTATTAACCACTGATGTGAGCACATTGTAATCGTCCAATAACTTTTACATCATATTTGTGAAGTCAGTGCACTAGACTTGCACATTAGCAGATGAACTTATGACAAAGATAAATGTCTTTATCATGTGGCAGATTGTGACCATTCAGTGCTTAAGTGTAGAATGATATTTAACTAACTACCAGGGGTTTTAGATATGTTAAAGAATGAACATGTGTTCGCCTTAGTTGTAGCGAGCAACGCAACCCTGTTGGCTCATAGCACCTACAGTTGGGGCAACGTAGTTCCACTGTGTTGGTGGATGTTGAATACAAGCTGGTAGTTAATTTACCAAAGTATTGCATTATTGCTAGAACAATATGTTGTTGATAATTAGATAGCTTATCAGGCTACGCAGTGAGTACACTAAAGGTGTTAAAACTAGTTCTGTTACATCAACTAGGGATATACTTTTCTATCAAAGTTGTACCAGGTTCCAGTAACCTTTATTAGTACACGGTGAATGTGTTAAAATTGGTTATATAAATTCAACACTTCAGCCACACAAACTCTGTTCCATCCACTATCAACAGCCACCACAACATATCCCACGACTCAAAGAACTGCATCACCTGCTCTTCCCCAATCACAATCACGCATCCTCGACTTGGCAACTAACCTACAATCAAAACTCCTTCGCATTCACCTCCGGCTACCACAACTTCTTATCACAACAAACTGCACCTGCCATCAACTTACAATCAGCAGCTTGCACCACTGCAATCCCTTTATTGCCATTAAACTCTTACAGACCAAACCTCTTACCACAACAAACATTCCACAAAATCTCCAACAATAGCCACCAGCCTAACCAACCTCTTTCATACACTTCCCATACGACAACCATCCTCTTCAACCATGCACTCCATTCAAAACAACAAGTTCACCTGATAACATCCCCATTTCCTTCCTTCATTCCCTCTGCCTGTACACTACTTGTTCACACCAACTTCTAACACAACACAGTCAACTTCTCCACCAAAACTTCCTCACAATCATATTTGATACAAACTTCCGACCATACCCACAACTCGTCTCGCAACACAACCAAAAAAAAAATTCGAACCTGCCAAACAACTCGTCCATCTTCCCTGTTCTTCATCACTGGTACAATCGAACCACCGTGCTTATGAAACCTAACCGCAACTCCTCTGATCACTCAACAGACCTACTGCAACCTAACCTTTCGTGCATTGCATATCTCTATAGTTCAGTACAAATGCACTTCGACCACACTTCAATCATCTCCACACTTCGACCACTCAGCAATCTCCCCTTCAATCTTCCAGTCACTCCTCTTTAACACTTGCTTCATATACCACCCTACATCCAAATAACACACTGCCAACATATCAACACCAAACCCTTGAATACAAACTCTAACTCCACAACATATCCAAATCCGACAATAGCCAAACTGTCCACCATCTCAACTTCACCAAAACTCCACCACAAAACTGCTAACATCCCCGACAGTTCCCCGACTTCTGGATCATCACTGCCAACACTTCCTCCTCCATATAACCTCACCCAAACCTGATAACAACCATCATCACAACTTTCTCAAACTGCCATTCCAACACCAAGTCAAAATCATTCCTTCCTCAATCACAAACAATACAACCCTCCCTATCCCTTAAACAACCTACCACCAATATCACCCTTACTTCTAAAAACTTCACCTTCACTTGAACTGTTCCACCTTCAAACTGCTTCAGTTCAACAACCTCGGTCATTATAGTTCTATCTACTACAAGCATCACTTCCCTACTTCAACACAGTTTCCATCAACTGCCTTGCAACAACCCCTCCCTATTCATACTATAGAAAAAATCCACAATATGCCAAGTTAAAATTAAAGACAAGTTGACAGTCCTACCACTATTTGACCTAAACCGTACCCCCCCCCTCACTGAATTTTAGCCTAACTCCATCAACAACCTCAGCCAAACTGACAACATTCAATCACCAATTCAATCACTTTCTAGCTCTACATCAATATTTATTGAGTAATATAACTAATTTTTATAGTCGATTATCTAGGAATATTGTCAGGGTATTAGAATCAAAGTTTGAAAACATTTATGATGAACAAGTTATATACCTTTCAGTTTGTTTTCAGAATGACTTTTTCCGTTGGCCAAGCTATGGGAACGCCAAGTGCATCTTCCATGCACGTCAATGCCGATGTTGGTCTCCATAGCTCTGCATTTGCATCTCTCACAATATCAACCCAAAATTTTACAGCATTACTTCCTCATCAGCCTTTCTCTGGTTGCGAGTACGTACAAAGCTTGAATGCATCTTTTTTCTGCAAATGAAACAAAAAACAGTAACTTATTTTGAGAATACTTCATATAAAGGACAGTTAACAGTATCTATTATGTAACCTTGAATACAATAGTTATTAATACATGTATATGAACTCTGTAATGTAAACTTTGTAAATAATCACATTAATACTTAATAATGGAATAATCAAAACATATAATTTCTGTAAATGTATATTAATATGTTTTCTATGCTTGCATTTACAAATGAAGGCACCTAACATCTAATAAAAAAAAGCACAACACACTTAACAAAATTTGCAACCTCTCACAAACACAAAACATAGCAATGCTAACTCACACACAACTCACACAAGCACACAATACACAACATATTCACAAACCCAACTCACCCTACAAACAGTCAGACAACCCTCACAAACACAGTACACACAAACACATATGTAGACTAACTACCCACTTATCTTATCAATCACTATCCTCTGGTTATCACTCACCGTCTTCTGAGTTCCGATTCTTTAATATTATTTATCTGTTAATATGGAGCAAATACTTGGTACTTTAAGCAATACCATGCTCAAGTATTAGTTTTATATAGTAGATAAATGTTGTGTAAAAAAAGATAGTATTAATATGCACCTTATGTAAATGAAAATATTCCAAAGTTGAAAAATTGTATTACATAAAAAGTTTTACAGTGCCTTGTGATCTGAGTCTGGGAGAGGACATGCCCAAATCATCATTTGATATCATATAACTCATAAAGCAATATGAATACACTGTTGTAGTTACATACTAAATCTATCAAAAAACAACAAAATATGCCCAACTTCCAATTTGGACCACATATGTCAAGGGAAGATTATCAAACAAACATTAGCTTGAATCGCTATTAGACTAGAAAAAATATGCTAATGATTATGTAAAGAAAAAGAAAAAGGGGAGGAAATATTTACTTAAACTAAGAGAAACATGCAATACTTATAACCGAAAAATATCACCGAATGCTAGAAAATAAATGTGTCCACTTCATAATTTAATTTGTTCTTATATCAGCAAAAAGAAAACTTTAGATTATTTCCAAGCTAAAGTACAAATCCTTTAGACACATCTTCCCAAGCTATCTAACCCTATTGACATCCATGAAACCATTTGGCACATCTTTCTAAGCTAAAGTAGAAATCCTTTGGAAGTTAAGATAAACATAAAATTACTTCTTTCCTTTTGAGAAAACAAAATATTTTTCATCAAAATTAAGTAAGGTGTAATTAAGATGTTATTACAAGGGAAAAAGGTATCTTTTGACAATTATGCAACAGGGAACAAACTTGGCATAGGAATGGAATTAAATTCAACATAAACATAATATTAAATTTGATTTGACATATCAAATCCAAATAGAGTCAGACAAAAAAGAAATATATTACAAAATTAAAATAGAAAAAAATGAGTTTACCCAGAACGTGAATCAAAAATCGATCCTACATCCATGCTAGGCAAATAAATATTGTTATCAAATCATTGTGCACGAATAAAAGAAGTCGTAGAGAAAATAAGTAAATGTACAAGGAGAAGGAAATCATTCTTGAATGTGATTCTAAATGTTAGAATGATGTGAAAAGGAGACTTGAGATGGAATGAACAAATTTAATGATGCATGCTAGAGTAGAAATGAAGATAATTTTGTGTGATTTATGCAACCAGGATATAATGGAGTTTCTGCATCTTCCAAGTTCTTGAGTAACTCATCCTCTTTTCTTTGAGAATTAACATTATCTTTATCATCATAAAAAAAATCTTGATTCAAAAAATCTTCATCTTCATAGTGAATCATCTTGAATAGATCATATACATCAAACATATTTGTTTTCTTCTCTACATTTATCTCTTCACCATGGTTAAACCATACACCACCCATGTATTTAGGATCCATTCCTTTTATAATTAAATGTTCAACGATGATTTGTTCATCATGACGACTAAGATTCCGACAATCCTTGCAAGGGCATAATTTTTTTCTACACTTCTTGCATTCCTCTTTGCAGCATTCACAAAATTCATTGCTCCTTGTCGCTACTCTATACTAGTTCTATGAAAAAAGTAAAACAAATAAAAAAATTGAGCTTTAATATTAGATTATATGTTATAATTCTCAAAATACATATTAAGTTAATCATGGTTTTATCACCTGCTTAAAAAAACCCAGTCTTTTTCCATTTTCGACATATGAAGGCAAATAAGTTTCCAATCTTTGACGTATAAATTGGTTATCTGTTGTAATCAAAAAAATAACTAGACGTTGAAGTTATTACCCAAAAAAACATCCAAGCATCTTATAAATAATGCACTATCTGGAACATTGGTAACACGCCCATAGTAAGGATAATAAACTACAATAAACCACATAAAATGAATAATAACAGAGATAGCATGTGCTGCAGTGAATGAAATAACAGAGATAATTTTTATTTTTAGGATACTGCACACATGAATCAAACCCCGTTCACAAGGTTACATAGATTTGTTTTTCTTCGTTTGGTGACTGAAATTATGACGCATTTGCTGAAAATATAACGCATATAGATATGTATCAGTGAGATAACTCCATGTGACCATGTAAACGCATCTGCCGGAAAATTATTTATATTGTGAACGCACAAAAATGTGAAGCCATTCAGCGAATGGTAATTAAAATTGCATATAAAAAGAACATATTAAACATGAGTAATCCATACAAAACACATTTTAAACAATCAGTTATCACAACACATAACATAATAGGAACACAACTGACACTACATGGTAGAAACTACAGTCTTCAGTTTCAATACATCACTCATCACTGAAAATTGAAAACTTAGCACAGTAGTGGAACTCAACACATACTACTGTCATGTTTGACTAACAAATCATAAAAAGATTTATACATCACTGGAACTTAGCACAGCAGCAACAAACACAACAACAAACCACAAAAAAAATTGGTTTATAGTATGAACATATAAACTTACAAATGCAAATAAAAAAAATTGGTTTATAGTTCGAACATAGACCGTAAATGCAAATAAAAAAATAACATAAATTGGATACAATTAAAGCAAGCACATCGCACTAACATAATAGGAAATGATAGAATATAAGTAAAATTTATAAAAAAAATAGCTCGAACATAATCATATAAAATCAATTATTCCAGTTAGGATTTATTCCAATTAGGTTAAATCGACTATTCCAATTAGGGTTTACGTAGAAATTCGTATAGAGTATCCATACATAATCATATAAAATCCAGTAGACTCATAAAATCGGTTTATAAAATTTCATACCTAAATATACCTATTTAGGATTCCGCGAGGAGAGATCTGTGAAGGGCTACCGGGACGATGTGGAGAGGAGTAGAATGAAGGACGTCTACCGCAACAATGATAATGAAGCAAGTTGGATTTTGTTGGAGGGTGAGGTAGATTTTGCTGGAGCGAAAAGGAAAGCGTGAGGAGAAAAGTTTGTAAATAATGAAGAGGAAGGGAAACGTGACAGTAAATAAAAAAATTTCGTGAAATATTTTTTACTTTACGCGGGTGCAAAGCAGGAACGTGAAATCTTTTTAGCCGCATTTATATTTTTTAGAGAAATACTTTTTGGTTGCATTTAGAAAGAAACGCCACCAATTTTTGCAACTATAAATGATTTTTCTTGTAGTGATATGAAGTTCAGGGTATTGTGTAAATGTAGGGGCGGGTGAATGGTTTGGTGGATATGAAGTAGAGACAGTGAATGGTATGAAGTTTGTGCAGAGATGATTAGAGATAGGAAGTGGATAGTTTTGACAATTGGGGCAGGATGTGCAAGTTTGAAGTGGTCAGGTAGAAGTAGTGTGAATGCAGCAGTGCTCGTTCAATTTGTTGGTGATGAATGGATTAGTGGCAGTATTGATGTATGAAGGAGGCACAATGATATGTTTTGGAATTGAAGAGCGTTTTGGAAGTTGTATATTGCAGTGGGGGATACAAAGCAAGTGTAGTTGGTTTGATGGGGAAGAAAGTGGCCGACCTGGGGTATGTGGATGGTAAGTTTGATTGTAGGTGGTGGTTTGAGTGCAATATGTGTGCAGTGGTGGGAAGTGTAGAGGTGCAAAGGCTGAAATGATGAATGTACATGTGTTTGGGCAGCAGTTTGTGTTGTGAAGAATGGGGTGGAAAGGCAAGCAGTAGTTGGTGACTGTATGGTTGCAATGGCAATGAATTGATGATGTTTTGTAGTGATGTTTTGTAGTGTGGAGTAGTTGAAGGTAGTTGTAGTGGAGGTTTGCAGAGGTTGAAGTAGGATATTGTAGAAGGCAGAAGTGCAAGTGAGCACAGAAGTGGGTTGAAGTGTAGGAGGTGGTACAGTAGGTATGTATTGTGGTTAGTTTTAGTTGAAGAAATTGGTGAAAATGAAAATGGAAAATGTATGTGAAAATGTAAAATGTAAATTGTGAATGGCAATGAAATAATTTTTTTTCATTTCCAAATGAAATTGTGTAATTTTTTTATAGAAATGAAAAAACAAAAAACGCACAACACAAAACTTTTTTTAAAAAAAATGCAAACAAACACACAAAATAAAATCAAACGACAAATAATTCGAAGAATAGAAATAAAATCAAATTCAACTCCTCGGCAACGGTGCCAAAAACTTGTTTAATGACTAATTTTCTATCGGATTAGAAAATAGCTGATTTTTTTAATTAAAATATAACCGCAAGTGCCCGGCGTACAATTCTAGTACGTGACGAGTACGAGTCGATCCGCATGGAATTGTATTGATTTTAAAATATTTTGTTCAATCAAATTAACCAAAGAGTTTGAAAATTGTTTTAAGCTAGAGAAAATGCAAAAACTAACTACTACAATAGTGAATGAAAATTATGAGATTAAAAGACAATTTAAAGATAAATTCACTCTCATAATCACATAAATCAACACAACATGAAATTATGATCTCACTTTTGGTCATTAGTGAATTAATTGATATGTTTATCATAAATATGGCCTATTTGTGTTATTAATTAGCCCAACATAAGCCATCAAACTTTAACATGCCCTCCAAACCCACTTAGCAACTCTCATGAAAATGATAATGAAATTAAAAATAAAATCTATTTTAAGCATGACTTATTTACTATTGAATTAGTAACATAAACCATCAAATTTTGA
Source organism: Allium fistulosum (assembly GCA_030737815.1). Lineage (NCBI taxonomy): Eukaryota > Viridiplantae > Streptophyta > Magnoliopsida > Asparagales > Amaryllidaceae > Allium > Allium fistulosum. The sequence continues at coordinate 969,316,846 of CM060904.1, read as the reverse complement.
TTCTAAATCCACTTCCATTACCAAAATCAATTAGTTAGATGATGATGTAAATTATGTTTATTTGAGTAAGTATAGCCAATATGTGATTAACATCATAGACTATCAAATTCATTAATAAACTTACATCAACATGCAACTTTCCATTAAACACAAAAAGAGAACATAAATGAACAAATTATGTTGAATCTACATGATTAAGAGAGCTTCATTACCCCTAAATTGAAGGGGTTTAGCTTCTCATATTTGTTATCATTTCAACAAATGTAGATTGCAACATGAAACAAAAACAAGGGGAAAATGCAAGCTAAGTAATAAGAGAGCTAATTTATACTATACTATTATTAGTGAGTTGAATTTCAAGCTCACATAGGCCCCCTTGAAATTTGGCAACCGAACGGTCACGTTTATACTTTTTCTTATCTTCCTCCAAACCCTAGATATTAATATTATTAGGCAGTTGGATTTTAAGGACGTAGAATCCTCCTTCATATTCTGTGAAACGAAAGGTCACACATTATATTTCTTTCTGTTTCGTTCCCCGCTCTCCATCATTCCTTATCCTCCTAACCCTAGATAACTTTCCATCTCCCGCTTTTGGTTGCCTCCTGAAATCATTTTATTATCATCATTATCCATGTCTTTGGGGTATGCCTTTAGTTTCCTCTTCCTATACATTCCTTCTTCCTTACAATCTACTCATGGCACTGAAGCCTCACAATTGCTGACGATCCTTCAAATTTCACTCTCACCGAAACCAACCCGAAACCTAATAATCTTTTGTTCGATTCCCGTGCTAGGACTGCGAAAATTAGGATTAGATATTTACCGAGGTGTAGGATTTCTGATAGAGAAACTAATGGCCCTAATTATGTGATTATTTTGAGTACAACCAATGAACGCCTTCCTCTTCAGATCCGTAAGCCTCAGAAATTTTTGGTATTCTTTGGTTTTTTGTTTAATTTGATTTAGTTTACTTTTGAACCTTTTGATTTCTTCTTCCCTTTTCTTTTTCGATGCTAACAGTGAAAAAGTGAGCGTAAAGTGTTTAATGCTGTTGGTTATGCATTTTCAAGCTTTATCATGGTTATGGTAATTGCAACTTGAGTGTGGCAATCTTTATTATGTATTTTTTAGGATGTTATCTTTTTAATCATTTATATATATGTTGTCTTTTTATCAGAAAAAATTTGGCTGCAAGAAAATATGAATTTAGTGACTTTAAAACTAAGACGCAGAAATTACTATCTTGGTGTGAATGGTGGTAGCAATAACCAGGTGTATCAATATGGAATGATGTACTAAATAACCATAACTATGATGTAACCTGGTTTTATGTTTGATTTCAATAAATTATTGTTGCTAGATTCTTTGTATGTGAAGTCGCTAATAAATTGTTTAAATTGAAATATTAAAATGAATATTTTTATAGGAACCACTGACCTTTAAAATAAGTAGTTGATACCGATTGGTGCATCACTTAGCTATTCAGAAATAGGCTTTAGTATACATCTTTAGATTATTATTACTTTTGCTAGGTGATAAATGATTCTTTTAGGACAAGCACCATTGTCTCAGTGGTTAAGTGATTCGACTTTGGTGCAAGAGGTCACAAGTTCGAAACTTGCGTAGCGTGATTTGAACATTTATTGAAACATGATTTGTGGTTTGTTATCCCTATGATATGTTGTATCTAAGTACCAATTCAAAAAAAAATGATTCTTTTAGGTATTTGAGTTTTTATTCGTTGATAATTTATACATTTTTTTGGTTATTTAGTAATGTATAATGTTGAAGAACCATGCAATTAGAATATTTTGATGCAATAATGGGAATAATATTGAAATGAAAGTAACATACCAAACCATAAATTGTTTAAAACCATAAAAACCTCATGGTAATAAAATAAACAAAAACCTGCATCCTTAAAACCTTGTGCGATATTATTTATGCTGGTTACTAATATAGAGATGCAAAAGTTGTATTATGTATGACATTAAAGTTAATTTGAATGCATTAATAAAAGAGATGAGTAAATTATACATACTAGAGAAAGAAATAAATGTAATTTATAATATTTAATTTGATATTATTAGAATTGAATATCCCGAAAGCATGAAGAATGCATATGAACTATCATATTTAGATATAAAAGTCTCTTATTATAATTGTGCATTATTTTTCTACTTATACAATAAAGGATGGTGTTACTGTTATTCACACAGTATTACAAACTTTAGGATTAGTGTTAATGGAATGCAAAATCAACTTGCAACAAGTGTATATCTACCTTTAATGATATTTTAGTCATTAGGAAAATTACTGATCTAGGAAAATGTTCTTCTGTCTGGCTTCAGTGTATTTAAATTATGTAACGAAAAATGCAAAATTTATTGATTAAGTTTCATCATTACGCTAGATTAATAGGTAGTTTTATCCAATTTTGTCTTGACACAATCTCTTTTATCCAATAGTAAACTCGATTTTATGATGTAAATAAAAGATTTAAGTATGTTATATTATTTTAGATTAAATTGTTATGTATGGAGTAATTGTAATTATGACTTTATAGGTTTGCATGTCATACAATAGATAATAATAGCGAAAAGGCATTTCTTGTGTGACATCAAGTGAATCAGCTTCGCTTTCGCATGCACTTGATTTTCTTGCTCTCTATCACTAATTAAAGTACAAATTTCACATTAATTTGGTCTAAAATTTGTCCAGTCCTAAGCGAAAATCTTAATTTTATATTTCAATGCTTATGTGCATGGCATAGTTGGAGTTTTATTTTGAAATGTTCCTTTAATATATCGGTCTATGGATGAATAACTACTATGAATCTTTAATGAATTATAGACATCAAATAAGCTACTTTAATTGTCGATAGATTGTATCTACTGTTGTAGGTCGTTCAAATCATTGGATCCTTCTTGCCTTGAATTGTCTTGAACTAGGAAAGGTAGTTTATTCACAAATTCCATGTTTTTCGTTCTAAGTCTTGAAGAAATCAGAGATGCAATTTTGCTGGAAATAACATGTCTAATTATGTAACAACTGGTTTTAAAAAATATGCATACTTTTGTACAGTTTTCCAAAATTTTTGTAACTTCTCTTCATTAATTAAGTGTTATTCCTCTGTTAAAAAAAGTTATAACTCCCTTTTATTTAATACCTGTCTTTTCAATATTCGTATCTAGGTTTATACATACCTGGTTTATAAATATGTTTCATTGAATTTTTACTCATATGATAGAACAATTTTGAAAATATATGTTGAAAATATTCCCCTTATTTCCCTAATTGGAAATTACATACTTCTAAGCATTCACTTAAGGTCTAGGCTTTTTCATGCATTTAGAAACATTACTGTAATTTACTAGAACAATTTATTCTATGACAACAGCTTCCAGAAAATATATAACTTCCTTTTTGTCCAAAAATATGCTACTTTATATTTTTGAATATCCAAATCTATTTAAGTAAAAACTTAATGAAACATGTTGTTATTCCATATATATAAAATTGGTCTCCCTACTTTTGGTTCTATTTGTAATTATTCTACATGTTTATTTTTATATCTACATGGCATAATTTGGAAATTGTAATCTTAATTCCATCATATTGTTTCTCCCAAATATGAAACCATTATAATTAATCCTGTAGGATCAGTTTTTGACAGTGCTAAGCAGTTTGTTTTTTATGCATACTTGGATTGATCTAGCAAAATGCACAAAAAATCATTTATTTCAGGCTAATTCTTCTCCCTTTCATGTTTTAAACATTATATTTTTCCTACTAAATATTTATTTTCTTTCAGTACATGTTCTAACTTGGATTTTATGTTTAAACTTTCTATCTGATTGCAGATAATGCTTTCCAGTATGAAACATCATGCTCCTATTTGTTATGTTGTCCTTTTTAATTTCCACTTTTTATTTTACAGAAAAGCTCATTTTTATAAGTTTTGCTATATGTTGTTACTGCCAGCTGCATTAGTAAGCTAGGAAGTAAAATTTATTTAACTAGTGAGCAATTTGTTGGATAATGGAAATCAAATCTGCACTAAGTTGTCATTTTTATATGGATGAATGCACATGCTTACGCTTAACAAGTAAGTGTGTTTTCTTATTTTCTGATAACTATGGGGATGAACAAGGTATTTGCCTATTTGGCATGCGCAAGACAAATTTTCATCAAAATAATCCCATATCCAGCCAAGGTTTTAAAAGCCTGTATTATGCTATAATTTTTTTGTTTTGCCTATTATTTGCAAGTTGGTATTACAACTATGTGCCTACTTTTCAAACAATTATATGGAAGATATTAAAAAGATGGATAATAATTTTCCTTATTTGTTGCTAAAATTAACGCAAATGAAAGAATAATACCCTCCTACTATCACATTCTCCATAATAAAAGATTGACACAAATGTAATTGAAGACTTTATGAAAGTGGAATTATGCGAATTATGCATGTACGTGGATATTCAAAAAATTTCAACATCCGTCGGTATATATTTCTTATTCGAAAAGTGTATAAATATTTGGAAAAACAAATATGGATGCGGATATAGAGACATTCGATAATTATCCATCCGGTTGTTGTTAATATTATAGTTTATATTATGTGTATTTATATAATGAATGATAAGTATTTATTGTGTTAATGTGTTAATAATTTATATTATATTTATATTGGTCCGTAAAACTGTTCGAAACTATTTGTTTATTTTTTGTACTTTTATAATCAGCGAGATTTTAAAAAGTGTATGTTAAACCAAAATTCTATTTATGTTTCCAAATTTATCAACGGTCAGCGAATAGGATAAATATCTGATATTTGTTCGTATTCGTGAATGCGGATAATCCAATACCTGAAAGTGATTTTGGATGCGGATGCGTGCCAAATGATTTCGAATGTGGATGTGGATATGATACTAAATACATCCGAATGTACCCGTTGTCAAGCTCGAGTAGAGTCAAGCACCACTTTATCTGCGAACCATGCTCAAACTCTTTTTCTCCCTTTTCTATATTTTTCTTTAAAAAATATCCTCCAACTTAGGTTGATTCTAATCATTAATACACTCATGATCAACAACCAACATCTTCTTTTTCCTTTTCTTAATTTACTTTGCCTACCCACTTTTGATTGCTTTATTTTTATTACAGATTTTGAATTTTGAATTGAATTCATCTATTGATTTGTGTTGGAATATAATGAGCTCGATTATGGGATTTAAGTTTTCTTTATTATGGGTCTTTAGATGGGTATAGATGCAATATCACAACACACATATTTTTGAAATACAATGTTTAGTTCTTACGGTAAACTATGTTATTCATTTTTAGCTTATGATTTGATTTGTACTATATTATAGCAATTTTGTCTTCATGTCTACTACGATTTCAAGAATAATTATTTATTATGAATTGGATATAATTTGAAAAATGGCACTTTTAGGCCAGTTAAACAGGTCCCATCAAATTAAGTTAAATAAGTGTTTTAAACATTTTTGAAAGATTTTATGGCTCATTTCTTGCTAAAGTTATTTCTTGAAAGGTGCATTAGCTTACAATTCATGTGAATAATTTTTTTTTTGATTTTATTAAGGATTTACTTTGTGCATAATTTATGAAATACCTGTGTTAAGTATGAAATTTTACACTTGAAAAATACATGTTTAAGTGGTTGAGTTATATCAAAGCCATCGAGCTATATTAATGGTTGAGGAAAAGCTATTTTATTAAATAATAGCACCTTATATTAAGCTTATTATATGAAAATTATTTCTTCATATCCATAGCTTTGTTCAGGAAGAATTTGGTACAATTTTTATTTTAGGATTATATCCTTAATTTCCGTTCGTGACATAAGTTTTTGGTTGAGTTGATATAGTCCTTACTTTCAAACTACAATTTTGTTTTAGCATTATATCAACTCACTCAAAGTATGCTTATGAGAAGATTTAAAGGATAACCATATTTTTAATATGATGTCAGGTAAAACTATAGAAATCATATTTTATGAATTGAAAAGGATGTAAGGTTGTATCTACTTATGAATTGAAAAGGATGTAAGGTTTCATGACAACTAATGTTATATATTGAAATCATAAGTAAGATATGTATCTACTTATGATGTTAACAGTTGTGTGGTACTTTAACAATATAAGTAATATATGGCATGCAATATTTTTATGAAAGTCTACGTGATTAATATTTTTCTATATTTCTTTATTTCTGGAATACAACTATAACGTGAAGTTAGAAAGCACGTTTAATTCTCTTTCAGTTCAATAGACGTTCAAATATTTGAGTTTGTGTAATCAACAAAGGTGGATGGCAGTTTCTATGGTCAGTTCTCAATCGATTTGAAAAGAAGATTCTTTCACTTTGGTTTCTATTTTCCAAAGGCATTCACCATTTGGAATTTCAAATCCTTAAGCATGTTTTACATATTATATAAATCTCCTTTTACGCATGTACTTGCTGACTAACTAATTTGTCAAGGATTCCTTTTATTTTAAATATTTCATGCTTATTAATTGAAGACTTGAATATAAAATATATTAATAACAAGCGTTTATGGATCATGAAGTTTTACTTATTTGTGTAAAGTTTTAACTCCTCATGATAAACAATGTTACAAAACTCAATATATATAAACACGCACATCAACTTCAAACATCGAAAGTTAATCAAACTTCCAAAATTTAGTCACCTCAATAATAAAACTATTGTTGCCAACAAGAATCCGAAAATTCTGAAATCCGTCAGTATCTGTATCCTAAATATGAAAATTTATCCAATATCTTAAAAGTAGATGAGGATGTGGATATAGCCATATCCGCATCTGATAATTATTTTTTCGGTTTTTATCAAGGTTATAATTATATTTTTATGTATTAGTATATAAAATGATTGTCCTTTACTGCTTTATCTAAGTAAAAAATTTAATATGTGTATAAAAATCAATATTTGCTTCTCGAAATTATTTTTCATAGCATATTTTTGTTTTTTGTATTGAAATGGGGTTATAATGAATCAAAATTTTCTATTTATTTGTTTAGATTTATTAGTTCTGAACTAGTCGAAGAATATCCGATATTCATCTGTGTCAGCGGATACAAATACAGATATGGTACTGTCTGAATGCGTATCCGACCATTTATTGATCTAAATAGCTTATATCTGGCTTATTTAACCTTACTCTGTTAATACAAATTGTACTTGGATGTGTGTCGCTGAGTAGATATTGGTACTCAAATGGTTATAATTGTGACCATATATTAAAATATTATATCCACATGCTTCTTTTATGCATTTGTCTATACACCGTGTGCATAGCACGGGTCCGCACTAGTTAACATAAAAGGAGAATTAATATACTTACATAAATTAAAACTAACTACTAACACGAAAGGAACAATAGCATGTAAGAAAAATGAGCATGTATTAACATTGCATAAAAATAAATTACATACAAGAAGAAAATGACTAAGTAGACATGAAATAGAAGAAGAGAGTTTATATTTATTTTTGAGCCTAAAACTAAACTAACTAAAGAGGAGGCAAAGGGCTTAATTACATGAACATATGGGGTATTTATACATGTTTTGAAATCCTAATCATAGTTTTGGGGACTACTCAAATTGCCCTTGAGGAAGTGTGACCACCAAGTTATCATTAGCATGAATTAATCCTCCACTTAAATTTGCATGTAGCTTTAATTTCCATTAATATGCCCATTAGCTCCTAATTGTATATCATGACAAGTGGGTAAGTGGGGTCCTCCATGTTGTCATGAAATGATTTATTTTCATCTTCATTTGGTTTCCTAACTCTTGTGCATGCACATCTTCATGAAACCTCTTGTAATTTCCATCCAATTTTCCTATAAATAAAAATAAAATGTGCAAATAAATATTCTCAAATTAATATATGCACAAAAATGACTATTTTGCTCTTATATGAAGATGAATAAATGATGATTTGAAAATAATTTGAATTTTGGTTTAAACATGTTAAAACTCCATATATGCTCATTTATTTAATTAAATTAGATTAAATATGAAAGTAAAAATATGCACATTTATGTGCACATCAACATTCCATGCTATTATTGACATATTATATAAAAACAATATTTAATTATAAGGATACTTAAAAGATACAATGTGCAGTTACAATGAAGCACTATACCTGCAATCCTCATCTAATACAACAATCTTTCTTCCACTTCTTTTGTAAGATTTGCCTTGTACTCTAAGTTGCTCTTCCCACCGTGTATTTCTGACTATATGTTTATTACTGAATTCACTTTCTTATGCTACCTCTGGACTTTTGCTGAAAATTATGTCATTTATATTTTTGAGTCTGTTTTTTTCCTTTTATTTTTCTTTGTAGAAGAAGAGGCAACTGCTAACCGACTAACTGCATTTTGAGTTGTATGATTCGATAATGTTTCTTTATGTAGAGTTGCATTAACTCTTCCATTAGTTGCATTTTCAGGATTTAAACTTATTTCTTCATCCTTGTTTGTAGTGATGTCTATATTCATGTTTTTTGTGTTTATTCACATGCCTGTTGCTTGTTCTTTTCCACTATCCCCATTTTATGAAATCATATTAGTGTCTTGTATGATCAAGGGTTGGTCATTCATCCCACTTTTATCACTTTCTTGCATAATGGGTTTTTGTTGGCTAGCATCGTTACCTTGATATTGATTTTATGTTTGGTGAGACTAATTTTGTTCCACTGCTGCACGGATGTCCACTTTGCCATTATTTGTATAATTTGTTGTTTGAGTGTTAGCATTTACCACACTTTTTAAAGCTGTACTTTCAAATCTTGCATTTTTATCAATGGGTTTGTTTTTATTGTTTTCATTTTGATTATCAAGATGGGAGTTTGCATCAGTACCATTCTTTTCCCTCCATACTTTCTTAGATTGGCAGTTTTCAATAAAATGCCCAAAACATGCACAAGTCCTACATCTTGGGAGAATCCATTCATATTCAATTTTTGCACCAAATTTTCTCCATCATATATTGAGATGTAGGCTTCCTTTGGCAATTTTTCGTCTGCTTTAATTTCTACCAATATTCTTGCATAAAATTGTTTGGTTTCATTTGCAATTGGTTCATCAAGCTTTAAAGGTATTCCCACTACTTGCTATAGCACTAAATGCTTCTTTGTCCTATAATTTCAAATCGAGTTCAGGCAGCCTAATCCAAATTGGCATTGCCATTAGCGAATCTTTGTCAAAATTGAATTTTTTACTCCATTATTTCAAGATTATAGCTTTCCATTTATGAAGTATGGACCTCCATTGATAGCTTTACAACAATCAGCTGCATTTGAAAATTTTATAATAAAGAACCCATTATCTCTTGTGAAAATTTCAAATTTACCAGTTGGGTTCCATGTTCTTTCAATGAAAGCCTTGAAGTGATGATAAAAGGTCAACTACTAAACACATAAACTATAACCGAAAAGCTCCACTTGGCCTTGGTTCTTCGGCTAACTTCCATCTTTACAATTACTACCTTCCTCTTGCTAATGGTGATTGGATCAATGTAGCCCAGGTCAGGTCAAAGTCAAAATTTAAGCCCCTTTTCTTGATCATCTCTGCCCAAGATGAAGCTTTATGTATGTCATTCTTGGCCTGATATTTGGTACCTTAATTTGCTTGTGTGGTTCTTGACGAGTTGTTTGTTGCAACAAATTTGTATTGAGAATCATTAAGTGCATTCTTGTTAACTTTCGGTTGGTAGACATTTTTGATAACATTTGACTAATATCTCAGCTTATGTTGGATAAAGGGAGGGAGAGTAAGCCTATAAGTATTTCTTCTTCGATTCTACACCAACTGAAACCCATCATCATCAATATCGAGTGGTTTCTCTTTAAGGTTCTATCGTGAAGGAGGATTGTGATTTGGAAAAGAAGAGTCATTTGGAGAGGCTGGAGAAGGAGACCTACTTGTCTGATCTTGGCTTTCTTCAACAAAAACTAGATTGTTTACTATTTTCATGGTTACCATTGTTGTAATCTAATTTTTAATTCATTGGATCCTTTTACAGACAAATGATCGTATAGGGAAATTACTTATTTTGATGAAACCTTATATTTGTCGTCCATTGCATGTTTTTTCAAATGAAGACGCTTCTTTATAAATTACCTTTAGGTCAATTTAGGTGTTTCCATTGTTAATAGAAATGTTATAACAAGTTGAAAATAAGAAATAGAAGTAACATAGTAGTTAAGAATAAAATAATGAACTAACACTGGTATCTTAATATCTACCACTAACAGGTCGTAATACTTGGATAAAGCTAGGATGTTAGCCCAGTACAAAAGGAAAGGTCAAATTTAGTAGTAACCATATTTGAGTCACATCACTATTATTATTGTAGTAATATTTGACTTCAATTATTTATTGTAGTTTTAGAAAAATGAACTAAACAAAAGATGCATAAATACAATTTAGACTTGCCAAATTCTTATGAATATAGAAATCAATAAAGATCACAAATTTTCATTGAAAGTCACACAACTGGCGTGAAGACATTCAACGAGAAAGAGATTACATAAATGAATCAAAGAATACCGGTTAGAATAATATTAATACCTAAAAATTCTGTTCTTTCTAAAGAGCTTGTAGTTAATAATGCAGCATTTTCCTAAACTAATTCAAAAAAATAGCAAATAAAAATAAAGATAGCATAAAAGACAAAACATCAACAAGAATGGTATTCAAACTAAAACGGTAGTACTTCTACTCTATAAAGAGTTTACAGTCATTAACATAGCATTTTGCTGAAAAATAATGCAAAAAAGGACAAAAAACTAAACATATTCAAAACGTTAAGCAATTGTAAGAAAATCAGTTTCATAACACAAAATACAAATATCAGGATAGCACAACACGTAGAACAAAATATGACAAATTCATTATTCTCAATCCTCCTTTATCTTTCCCTTACCGTTATTCGTACCTGAACAAAATGAGTAAAATATATTAGTAAGGCATTGGATAACTATCTTAAAACATATGTTACTTATCTATAACCTTTAATAAAAGACTTATAGAACCAATTTTGTTATAAAAAATAAGATTTAATAGGGGAAAAATAATAAATCAAATTCATTGTAGAAAATAAAAGGAGGAATTAACTTAAAGGACAAAAATTTATATATTTTTAGCCTCAAGGACACGACCTCAATATTTTAACCACAAGGACAAACATTCTCCTAAAAATTATTCATAAGAACAAACATTCTTTCAAAATTATTCATAAGGACAAACATTCTTTCAAAACTGCTACCGAACTAAAAACTGATACCTAACAACTGCTACCGATAACTACAAATTGATACCTAAAAACTATAAAAACTGATACCTAAAGAAAGTTGTCCTTCAGGATAAAATACTGAAGGTCTGTCCTTGAGGCTAAAATGCTGAGAAATTTTGTCCTTGACAATAATTTCCTGAAAATAAAATATCAAGGCAATCAATATCAGTGCTATTGATCATGCAAAGTACATAAATAGAATAAAAAATAGAACTCAACCATCCTTTTTAACCTTATTTCATGTTTCACTTTATCGATATAAGAATATCAAAATCAGATATAAAATTAGGAAGTCGGCGAACGACTTACTAAAATATTTGAAAATTCAAAAATACCTTATAAATCTAATTTATAAATTCAAAACGACATTAAAGATGATCAATCACCTGATCAATAGATTGTCTATCCAACGGACCAACTTAAAGTATATGTTACTTAACTATAGGCGTCCTGGATGATAATCCTACTAAAATGAAGAAATAAATTTATAAATCTTAAATAAAAAGTTAGCATGAAAAACCAACTAACATATTTGAGTTACTGCAGACTTAGTGCTTGTGCATATATGGCAGGTTTGAATTAGTAAAAAGGTAAAGGTTTTACTTCACATCCCCATTTCAGTGGTGATATAACCTGTTAGATTTTGGTAATACAGTATTACATATTTAAGTAGATTTTGGAGATATTTGAGTCAATGTGGAATTGTGACTCAAATACATTGCCTCTTTTATAGATTTTGGAGATTGTAAAGAGTAATTAATTACCTCTTTTATTACATTAAAGAAGGTAAAGAATTAAGGATTTATTTTGGGAGATGGAAATAAGTAGCCGTTGATTAAAAAAAGCATTTTATCAAGACTATTATAAATAGACATGTACATATTTAATTAAATGTGTGTGAGAAAAATGTTATTTTTTTGGTTTGTGGAGATTGAGATATCTTCTCAAGTTTTAGGCTTTTTTCCAGTAATCTTTGAAGGAATCAATAAAGGATTTGTTTGGAGGAATTTATTTATTTATTGTTATTCTTCCCTTCTTATCTCTTCTAAAATCTAATTGTGTAGGATCCTAGGAAAAAGCCTAACAGTTGGTATCAAAGCCTACTATTCAAATTTTCGAAGAGAGTTTTGGTTATGGAGAAAATAAGTGTTGAAAAAATTAATGGGAGAAATTAAGGTTTACGGAAGGCGAAGATGGAAGATCTTTTATATATCAATGATCTTCACCAACCATTCGAGAAAAATGGAAGAAACATAGTAATGTATATAAAGAAACTAGGAGACTTTGGATAGAAAGGCTGTAGTGGCTATTTAATGTTTTTTTTTGAAGAATAAGGTGTTTCATATTGTTGCTAACGAAACATCCGCTTATTTGAGTGGAAGAAATTGGAAGGAATTTATGCAAAAAAATCCGTAACAAATAAAGCTCTTCTTATGAGAAGATTGATGAATCTGAAAATTAAGGAAGGTAGGTCAGAGCATGTGAACGATTTTTAGACAATTTTGAACCAATTGGCAACCATCAATTACAAGTTGGATGATGAGACACAAGCCTTGATGTTAATGAGTTCATCATCAGAGAATTGGGAAACGCTTGCAGTTGCATTGAATAACTCAAATTCGGATGGAGTTGTTTCAATGAGATTGGTGGTTAGTAGTCTTCAAAATGCAGAGGATGAACCTAATGGAAGGAAAAGATAAGGAGGAAAGGGAAAGAGGAAATCCGATTGAAGAGGTCAATCTTGCTAGGAGAGGTAACCGTCCGAATATAAAAAGACGATCAAATAGATCAAACATGAAAAGGTATTTCATTTGCTATTGCTGAGAAAAACCCGATCACTAGATAAGATTTTGAAAAAGGCTTAAAAAGGACAGGATGAAAGCTTTAGAGGAAGACAAAGACAAGCTTGATGAAGGCACTGATGACGAGGTGAATTTTGGTATTAGTAATGACATTCTCTATGTCGACAGAAGAAAATGAGAAGAGTGGGTGTTTGCTTCGAGTGCATGTTTTCATATATGTCACCAAAGGAACATTCATTGATTTTAAGGAGCAAGAGAGTAAGGTGGAGTCAGCTAGTGGAGGAGATGTTGAGATGAATGATATAGGTTCGGTTAGGCTGAAGATGTATGATGGAACAGAGATAAAACTCACGAGAGTTGGACATGTCTCAAATATTAAAAAGAATATCACTACACTAGAAAGGCATTTTGCAGCGTTGCAAAAAACCCTACCAAAACTTTTTAGTAGCCTTACACTAAATGCTACGGCATGACATGCTACTAAAAGTGTGAAAGTTATTGTAGCATTGTAGCAACCAAACTTGGCATATTAAAGCATTTTATAAATGCTACAATAGTTTATTTCTGTAGCACCTGTCAATTGCTACCAAAGTTAACATTTTTTAGTTGTGTTTTTACTTGCATCCTTCTGTGGTTTTCGATAGCGGTTTGTACCTTGCTACACTATATTTTTATAGCGGTTTATATTTATTTCCATAGCATTTTAAAAACGTTACAAAAGGTTGTTGATTATTTTATAGTTTACTTCACACGCTACAGTTTTTTGTTAATAGCTCGAATCATTTTCAGCAATCACTCACATAATAGTCATATTAAATCAGCAACCAATCACATAATCGCCATATTCAAACCGTCAATCAATTAATCACATAACCATCATATTCAAATAATTGAAATGTTAATCACATAATCAAATTGATATTCATAACCATTTCGATAATAGTTTTTTGAGCAAATTCACATAAAATCCATAACCATTCATAAACAAGTTTACACAACTAGTATGATAAAATGTTATAATATATATAACAGTTAGAGCCATGTTCATTACTTGATCACCCACAATTCTTTGCTGCAGCCGGTCTTTACTCTGAAAAAGCTAATTACTATAGACAAGTTTAACAATCGACAAATGATTATAAAAGTGCTTTACATAGTTAAGACATGTCAAACATCCTTAGTTAAACTTCTATTAAATTTAAATAATTGTTATAAAATTTAGTTAACTTAGTTAAATTTTTATAAAATTTTGTTGAGTTTTATAATAAACTTATTTAATTTTTATAAAACTTATTAACTTAGTTAAATTCTAATAAAACTTAATTAATTTGTATAAATTTATTTATTTTTTATAAAACTTGGTTAAACTATACAAAACTTAGTTATTATAAACTTGGTTATTTTTATAAAAATTAGTTAAATTTTTATAAAGCTCGATTAACTTATTTATAACTTAAATTATATCAACTCAAACTTATAAATTATCTCAGTTGATAAAACTTAAAATATCATAACTTATATTTTAATTAACTTAGACTTATAAATTATCTCAAACTTAGACTTTATAAATTGATTAATTTTTATAAATTATCTCAGACTTATAAATTTTTCGTAAACTTAGTTGATTTATTATTATATTTATAAACTTAGTTAATTTTCATAAACTTAGTTAATTATTATTATTACTACACTTAGTTAATTTTTATAAACTTATTTAATTTTTATAAAACTTAGTTAACTTGATTATTTTCTATAAACTAGCTATCATGTTTACTACTACTACTAGTTTTTTTATTATTATTGATAAAAAGTAGTTAGCTTAGTTAATATATTATTATTAATATTATTGTTATAAACTTAGTTATTTTTTATCGAATTATAGTTTATTATAATTATTATACTATTATTATTTCTTAAAACCCTACTCCAGTGAGTAGAGCTAGCGTATTCAGATGGCCGGTCACAAACGACCCTCCTTTTTAGCCAACCAAACATTGAGCATCAATCCCCTAAGCATTCTCGTTTTTTTAAAGATAACCGCTCCACGTCTTAAGGGTTACACAGCGTAGTTTATTAGGACTTGAACCCGCGACCTCAAGGAACTTTGTTCCATGATACTTAGTTTTTTTTTATCAAACTTAGTTTATTATTATTATTATTATTATTGTAAACTTGTTAATTTTTAAAAAACTTAGTTAGCTTAGTCAAATTTTTATAATACGTACTTATTTTTATACACTTATTTAATTTTTATAAAACTTAGTTAATTTATTATTATTATTTTATTATTACTATTATTTTAAACTTACATAATTTTTATCAAATTATAGTTTGTTGTTATTATTATTATTATTATTATTATAAACTTAGTTAACTTTTATCAAACTTTGTTATTTATTATTATTGTTGTTGTTAGTATAAACACAGTTAATTTTTATAAACTTGGTTTTTTTTTTCTACTAAAACTATAATGACCAATCGTGTACGTTTCATAATAATGCATAAGGTATTATGTATTAGCAGCTTATGAACTAGGCATGAATTAGGCGTATCTGAATAGATCAAAGAAGTGGTAGCTAGGCTAAATGATGCAACGTACTCAATAGTTCATGAATACAACACAAAGTCAAGAAATCCCAGGCTGAATTATCATCTATATATGCACAGAAAAGTAGTTCAGGAGATAAGCTGTGGCAACAAAATAACTGTGGCTAGATTGAAGCAACGACAACTTAAGCTGAAGAATCCAATTCAAGAATGGTACTAGTTGATACTGTTTAATACAAGCACGAGCATATTATGAGCTAAAGTAGTGGTAGAACGGAATAGCTTTTTAATGGCTAATATAGACAGAGTAAAGGTGAATTGATGCAT
The DNA here is from genome assembly GCA_030737815.1 of Allium fistulosum. NCBI lineage: Eukaryota > Viridiplantae > Streptophyta > Magnoliopsida > Asparagales > Amaryllidaceae > Allium > Allium fistulosum. Next base: position 969,300,810 of record CM060904.1, on the reverse strand, counting down.
GGTCAACTTACAGCATCTAAAGCATCAATACAGGAAACCCACTGCAAGTAACATCAAAGGTGATAAAGTGAGAGATCTGAAGCAAAGCTTGAAATTTTGTCTGGCTACAAAATTGATGAAATTTAGACTGGTTCATGAACCTAACGAGACAAGGATGCCAAATCTGGAATTGAATTGGAGCAGAATTGCAGTGTTGCATTGCATTAAATGAGATAAGCACCAGTGGGTGCGTAAAATGAAGCATGTCCAACATGGAATTATTTCAGCTACAACAGACATAGGCAGTTACAAAACGGTGAGTTGTAGCAGAGAAAAGCAAAAGCGAGTTGCAGCAAAAATAATAGTATGCATATGCATTAAAGGTTTAAGCAATGACATTGGCATAAGCAGAGGCAGGTAGTATCGGTGTACCTCTATTGCTTCCAAACTAGCTATGTTTGCTGCTGTACTCAGACAAAGTTAGTCCAATTAACCTGTATTATTGTCGAAGTTGCACTAATAGTCTAATTCCTCTTCTACTGCTAATCCATTTAGTCCAATCATCCTAATCCTCAGCAATCTTTTGCCACTCAAACCCAGATATATTAAAAAAGAATGGTGCAAACAACCAATTAGACGTAAGGAACCACATAGATGCTGTAATGAAAAAGTAGGAAAAAAAGCCAACTAAGGCATATTTTAACAGTTTTCAATGAGGTCACTAGTAGCAGCGCTTGAACACAGAGCTTATACATCCATCCATCACATAACATTAATAAAGTAAGAAATACTAGGATGTCTACTCGTCTTATGAATTACAGAAGCACGTAGCATCAGTTTAAATATGGTTTACATAGAATAAAAGTATATGTATATAGGAGAAGACCCAATTGACATAGCACGTGTGTTTTCAGGATGTAAACCTTAAGCATTCGCATGAATAGTCCGTGGTTAACAAACTTAATTTTAATAAGTTTAAAGAGACTACCAATATGTCCATTGTACATTTAGAGATTAAACATAAAATTAGCTTGTTCATAAAGTTAATATGATCAACTCAAAATGGATGAAAGCATGAGAGTACAGAAGACCTATTTAAAATTTTCCAACAATGAGTGCTCTACTGATTTTCTAGTTACTTCACAGTTTAAATCTTTGATCATCGACCAAGAGGATATAAAAGTGATCAACACTCAAATTTAAGCAAGACTGTGGATCAAGGTTCAAATTTATGCTTTCCGTTTCCGTTCCGCTCATGGGTAATTTACAAGATTTCGTTTCCGTTTCGAAAATTTCGCTTCGAGTTTTCAAATTCCGTTATTGTTTTCTATATAAATGGTTAAATATGTAAAAAAACATTTAATACTAACTTAAATTTTACTACATTCTTTAAGTTACATGCTATTATAAACTAAATTTATTTATAGAAATATTTTAGTTGGATTATTACTTTGAATTCATTTATTATTATATTCTATATATAAGAAAAAAGCTCAATACTAATTGATATAGCCCACACTTTGTTGAGTTAAAAAAATCTCATTTTTCATTCTGCAAAGCCCATTGTACCATGCTTATACTGATGTACTTGCTACTAGTATGTTTGCTTATTTCCAAAGTGCAGTACCCATCTTCCAAATTAGATTAAAATTTCACTCTTTTCTCAAAATGAACGAAGGCCAATTCGAGATTCCAACTAAAACATCATTGTTCTTCACTGTTTTCTCATTTCAAACGGACAAAGCTCTAAGTTTCGTATCATATTCATATAAAAAAAATACCAAGAACCCAATGATTCTGAAATGGGTCTCATCGAAAAAGGAAAAAGAAAATTGAACGTAATAACTCAGTGTTTTTAGCTTTTGATTTTTTTCTTAGTGATTTTCTACACCGCAATGTCTGAGCATGGAAATTTCATCGAATTCCGGTCCAGTCAGTACCGGATCCAGAACGGAAACGACGAGATTCCGAGGTGCCGACCGGAAGTTGAAACCTTGCTTTGGATACAAATTTTATCATAAAAGTTAAAGGTGACAATTTGCAAAAACAGAAACATTTTCAGCATTTACTTATAAATCTTAATTGGGAGAAAGTGTTGTGATGGCAACTATTTAAAACTTTAAGCCTGTATCGATGAGACAATGACAAACGAATAAAATGGTGTTCTACGGTGAAGTGAGTTGCTTATTTGTGCTTATATTGCATTGAATTATGTGAATTAGACAATTCAGCATTCACTAAAAGATAATATTTTTTTAAACCTCTAATCATTTGAATCAGAAAACAAAAATGGACAGCAAAAATAAATAAAAATATGAAATAAAATAAAATAAATGACCGATAAAAGGGTAATGTTCACCTCTGTTACGATCACTGCAAGATCAACAATTGTTGCATCCTGTCCCACGTAAAATAAATAGAAAATTTTTCTTAAGGACAATTTTTAGGGTTTTTTTTGATGTAGAACATCTCACTAATAATTTGCCGTGAAGGGCAAATTAGCGTATTTTCATTCCAGCTCATTATCACGCGCTTCTTATTCTTATTCTTTTTTACAATCAAATTTTTCTGTCGCAATCCAATAGCTCTCTCGGAATCAAAATATCGATCAAATTCGTTCATTCATTTTATTCTCGTTCTTCTGAAAATTGTAGTTCATCGATCAAATTGTTCTCTCGCGCGTTTGTCGATTTTGTTTTTCTCATAATTCTACCGCGATCTCGTTCTTCTTCAAATTGGATTATTTAGGTATGCTTCTATTATTCTATTTTTGTTCTTTTTTCTATCAGAGTTCAATTTTTGTTGTCTGTGATTTCTAATCGTGTTCCTTTTTACAAATTAAATGTAGTTTTGTTTTTCTATTTGCTTGTTCGTTCTTCTATGGCAACTTTTGGAGGCAGCAACAGGTATTTTTTGTTTTATTCGTTTCTTTATGCAGTATTGTATTCTAATGTGCTTTACATTTAATTTATTTTTTATTTTTTGTTGATTAGTCATGTATATCTTGCATTAATGTTGGGATGATTGGAAAAGTATCATTGTTTGGGGTTGTATATAAAGTTGTGATAGAGTGGAAAAGTATCAGATTTTAGGTTCAGTTTCTGGATATCATTTTTACTTTTTCTTAGTATCTGTTTTTGTTTATTTAGTTTGATTATCCGTAATTAGGTATCAGTTTTGTATACGGTAGGTATCAGTTTTGTGAATGGAAAAACTTAGGGCCTGTTTGGTTTCATTTTTAGTTTTGCATTTTGTGTTTTCAACATATAATACAAAATACAAGAAAATGAGAGAAATTCTTTACAATTCTTATCGATTACGACGATCGACGGAAAATGGAGGATACAAATTGTTTTTTGTCCTTTTGTTATGCCTCAAAACACGAAAAATCAAATAAACTTGTTTTCTGTTTTCTATGTTAATTTCATTTTTCAAAATTACGTGTTTTCCAACAATGTATAAGAAATGCGCATTTTTGTTTAGATGAAAACACAAAACTAAAAACAGCAAACCAAACGGGGCCTTATGTTCTAAATTGAACATATTTTTACTCATGTTTTTTTGACAGTGGTGATAACAGCCTTCTTTGTTTGTTCGTGTTGAATAATAATACTTTTAGAACTCGATTGTCTATCGATTGCTCTTTGTATGATTTGAAGAATGAGATATGTCGATGTTGGTCTCAATTAACTCCTTCTTCTATTGAGATTTCTTATGTACTTGAGGAAAAAGTTATTATGGTTGATACTGATTTTGATATTCAGAGTAAATTTGTCTTCAATTATACAAGAAACGTTCCTTCTTTGGTTTTACTGTTAAGGTTAAGGGTTCTGAATTTGAAAATGTTGATGGTGCTTCTATTTCAAGTTCATCTAACGTTCGTGCTTCTTCATCTTCTACTGGATCCGTGTGTTCAAATACTGTTGTTAATGGTAAAAGTTATTTAAAAGATATGTTGAGGAGAGGGTTGACATTATGCATTTCCGATTTTGTCGGTTTTTGTTTTGGAGGAGCTGAACATTTTAGAGAATTTTTGATGGCATATCAAATTCAAATGGGGTATGAATTAGTATTTTTAAAGAATTGTGCTACAAGAGTTACTGCAATTTGCTCTTCATATAAGGATGGTTGTCTTTTCAAAGTCCATGGTTCTTGTGATTCTGGAGAATTGAAGAAGTTTTTTATGAGAAATATGGTTGCTGATCATTCTTGTGGGCTGGTCTTATGTGAATAATCCACATATTTCTAGTTCATTTGTTAAATCGTTGATTATTGATGAGATTCGTGATTATCCTAATAAAAATCCTAAAGATATAATAGTTGATTTTAGAAGAGAATACAATTTTCAGTTGTCTTATGGTTATGCTTATCATGGGAAACAACTTGCATTAATGGAACTGCATGGTAATGATGCTTAGTCTTACAATGATTTGAGTTGGTATTTGGAAGTAGTGAAAAAGTCTAATCCAGATAGTTATGTTGATATGGATGTTGATCCTTGTAGTAATGAATTTGAGAGGGTGGTTATTGCCTTTGTTGCTTGTTTACTTGGTTTCAAGCATTGTCATCCTATGATATTCTTAGATGCTACTCATTTGAAGGGACGTCCTGGTGTTTTGATGGGTGCTACTACAAAAAATGGTGATCAAGGTATGTCTTTGTTTTCAGTTTTGGTTTATTTGTATCGAGGTCATAATAGTTGGCATTAGCATTAATATGAATTTGTTTTCATAATTTGTATTATGTTGGTATCAGTTTTAAGATATGTAGTTTATAGTTAGCAAGTTTCTAGTATCAGAATTTGCATTGTATTGAATTGTAAGTTTGTATTTGGTATCATAATTTCATACTGCTTAGCAGGTGATTATTATAAGTTTGTGTATAATGTTAGTATCAGGTTTATGTATGTTAATATATGGTATCATATATAGTTATGTAGTATTGGAATTTCAGTTGTATCATAATATATGTTAATGTACATTACTTTGTTATGTTAGAATGAAGATTAATGTGCATAATGTCGTGGTTATCAATATTTTTATAGTGGTCGTATCAGGTTTTCGATATCAGTTTTTTTAATGTTAGTAGTTTCATGAATAGTTTCAGATTTATGGTCATAATTAGTTTTAGTTTTTTTTATTAATTATTTTTCATTTGCAGGTTTCTTCCCTTTAGCTATGAGTGTAGTTTCTCTAGAAAATGTGCATAATTGGACATGGTTTTTGAATCATTTAAAACAAATGTTTCAAGAAGATCGTAATTTGGTTTTTATGTCAGATCGCCACCAAGGTTTGCTTTTAGGTGTTTGTGATGTTTTTCATTCAGCTTATCACAGTTATTGCTATTTGCATATGGAACAAAATCTTCTTTCAGCGGTAAAAGCCAAAAATGCAAATGTATCTATTGTTGATCTATTCAAAATGTGTTCTAGAGCTTCTAATCTATATAAATTTGAAGGAGCATATTCTAAGTTCTGTCAAATTGGTGGTGTTGTTGGTGTGAATTTTTAAAGAATAAGCCTTTTGATAAGTGGGTGGGTTTATTTTTTCCAGGGAAACATTATGGCGAATATAGTTCGAATGTTGCAAAGAGTTTTAATAGTTGGATTTTAGATGAACGAGTATTGCCTATTACTTCATGTTTAGATGATATCTGTGTTAAGATTATGGAACAAATGGCTAGAAGGAGAGAAGAGTGTCGTTTGTGGAAAACAACTCTTTGCCCTTCTATGGAGTTACGTTTAGGTAAATTGATTGAAGAAGGATTTGAATGAGATGTATATAAATCTTCTGATTTTGCTTTTGAAGTGAAATCTCCAAACTCTCATTGTGTTGATTTAAAGGAACGGGTTTGTAGTTGCAACCAATAGAAAATTACAGGATTTCCTTATGCTCATGCTATAAAGTGTATGAACAAGTCTAAGTTGCCTGTATATGATTTTGTTGAGTATTATTTCACTATTAATGCTTATCGATGTTCTTATGCCGATACTATAAATCCTATTCCAAATTATGATAGGCATATTGTTGATGGTAGCATTCAAGATGTTATCAAGCCACCAAAGGAGAAACGTGGCGCTGGTAAACCATCAATCAAGCGCAAAGGAGGATTTTAATATTTTCAGAACAAGCAAAATATATGTGGCGAGTGCAAGTAGTTTGGTCATAATAAACGGAATTGTCAAGCTTCGAAGAGTATATGATCTGATTTTACATTTTGAATTTGTTCAGCTTAATAAGTGGATGTGTGACTTGTTTTGATGGTTTATTGTAACCGAACCTTGTTATTAATTTGTATTCAGTATAGCATATTATCAAATTGATTTTAATTTCAGCTATTTAGTATAAATGATAGTATCAGTTATATGTTTTTACAGTATCAGTTCTGGTGTTTTTTTTTCAATCATTAGTTTTGATATATGTTGCATACTCTTAGTATCAGCTGTTTAGTATCATTTTTCGTATTCTGTTGGTATAAAATATGGTATCATTTTTTCGTTGTGTGATATCAGTTTTGTTCAATTTTTTATATTTTACTTATTTATAACAAAGTTGATAGCATAATATATGGGATCTGATAATCATTGTCTAATTGATTGAAGAAGATGATTGAATTGATACATGCTATCTATTGGTTGGAGATAATGTTTGTTTGATTGGATATAAAGGACTTTAGTACCAGTTTTGGTTAGTTTTTAGTATCAGTTTCGTGTATTATAATACGTGCTAGAACTGACACCGGTACTAATAAATAATTAGAATGATATATAGGGTTAGCAAAAATTGACACGAGCACTAATTGTTGTTTCATAAAGTATGTTGAGTGTCAGTTTTAGCAAAAATGATACTATTAGTTATTAGAACTGATACCTGGTTACTGTTTTGTATTGAAATATGATATGAAATCTGATAATATCATTATACAACTGATAGTTGCATCATAAAACTGATAATATTATGTAGGATCAATAGTTTCATGATAGAACATACAATATATAATCTTGTTATAATATAAACAACAGGAAAAGAAAAGAACATCAACTACAACATATCATTCCAGCAGATCAGCATTGTTTTTACAAGTAAGATCGGCATTGTTTTAAGAACAGAACATCATTACTTCACAAGTTCCAAATTGCAACATAACATCATTACTTCACCAGTACCAAATTGCAACAGAACATCATTACTTTACCAGCACCAAATTTAATTGTGAAACAACACAATGATTTACTTTAACACAAAAAATTCTCAATTTCTGCACCTTCTTTGCTTGACAGGTTATCAGCTACATTCCAACAGTGCTTGCTATCTATCAATATGTTTATTGCCAGTTTTGATAACTGTGTGTTGTTGGATCTTTTTTGGAATCATGTTTCTGTTCAGCGATGCAATGTAAATCATGACATATATTCCGCAGTCAATGCTGTTTAAAACAAAATATGTTAACAAAATATAAACTGTGATAGAAGGTAACGAAATCTAATTTTTTTCATCACTAGAAATATGTTCATAGCTTGTACAACAAATTGTACTAATATCAAGCATTGATTGTATCAACATTAAAACAGAAATTAAATTCAATTACATATAACAAAATATTTAAATTGTACATTAGTTCATGTGAAATAGTAGCACTTTTTACAAACTGATTGAATCGTTCATTTATCTTTATTCTTCCAAACTTGACATGAACTTGGCTAAGCTCCAGCAGTGCTCTTTGTCAGTCAATATCTCATGTGCAATTCATGCTCTAGATTTCAGCATTTGTTCAGGGGCTATTTTGAGTGGTATTTTGCTTTTGTTCATTGATATGATGAATATCATCACGTATATACCATAGTCAAGCCTATTTAAAAGAAAATTTGCAGTATCAGTTTTGTGTATCTAGGTATTCATTTTTGTCTGTAATTTGCAGTATCATTTAAGCAGTCACTAAGTATCATTTTCAGTATATAGGTATCAGTTTTTGTCTATAATTTTCAGTTTCTAGGTATCAGTTTAGCAATCAGTAGTTTTTGTCAATAGATAATTTTGAATATCAGTTTTTGTCTGTAATTTGCAGTATCTAGGTATCAGTTTAAAAGAAAAATTGCAGTATCAGTTTAACAGTCAGTAGGTATCATTTTGAACAACATAAACAACTTACGTGTCTGATCCTTGTTGTGCACATGGTATCTGATGCATTTCATTTGCCTTCACCTCCTTATCCTGTTTGTTTTTCTTTTTCCAAAGTTCTTTCAGCATTTCTTCAACTTTATTTCTTTATTGAAGACAAAATGATACAAAGTTAGCTAATGTTCGATTTGTTTCAATTATATTACTTTGTTTCATAACAAAAATATATCATACCAATATCATTGCATGCTTTAGACTGGAGTTGTTTCTTTCATTAGAATTCCTTCTAGGACATCTAGAATCTAGATGACTCCATTGCATTATTGGGTATGTCAAAGTTACTAGTGTCCAATGGTATTCACAATGCAAGGGGAAATATATAGCATTTGTGTATTCATCAACCACAATTTGTTCAAGAAAAGGTAGCACTAAAGATTTTATAATTCCATGTACATTGAAAACTATAGATTGTTGTTAAATAAAAAAATAAGTTAGAATTCAATATATGTAGCATTTATGATATTATTGCATATTAAAGTTTTATTTACCGTCATTATTGTTATGAATGCATAGTTGTGCTCTTTCAGCCCGCATTTAGATAAATACCAGTCAATTATCTATATTAACAACAGGAAAATGTAAGTTTTTGTTATTGGTGAAGCAATATTCGATAATAATTAGTATCTTTAATTTAAATAGTGGTAATATATATTACAAAGTACAAGAATAATTAAGCATGAAATATGATGAAACAGCTTCTGGGTATCATTTTTGCACTGACTTGGTATCAGTTTTACACATGGTATTAAATCAACTGCTACTAGAAAACAAAAGTAAGCATGAATTTAAATCAACCGCTACTAGGAATTAGTTTTGCACTATTTTGGTATTTATTTTTTCATACATGAAGGTTAATAAATAATTCAACTAATAGACCATCACTTTATAACAAATAGTAATTAGGTATCATTTTTGGTTATGTATAGGTATCAGTTTTGGTATAAATAGCATTGGAAATAGCTATTAGACATTATTTTTTGTAATTATTTTTATTGGTGGCAGTATTATTAAGCAAAAAAAAGTGTGTATCGATCCATGTGTGGCATTTCCTTCAAGAAGTTATTGTAGTACTTTTTTTGTTATTGTACATCCTCCTCTAACTATGTCTTTGTCTGTCCATGCTACATCTCTGTTTTAAGAAAATAAGACACATATCAATTATACAATGTTATTTTAATATGTAGCACAAGTACATATGTCTGTAAACTTACTCTTGTGATGATGTCATAGCAAAGAAAGTTTTGATTGTGTTTTGTTGTTCTATATTCAAGTATGCCAAGGTTTTGCTGTAGTGTCCTAGTCCTAAATTTGAAAGTGTTGGCGCTATTACTTGAATTGGCATTGGGATTGACTCTTTTGCACTTTCCTTTTCATCATTTTCATTTTCTTTAAGTTTTCATCATTTTTATTTTCTTCGGGTTTTTGTTTTTTTCCCTGTTTTTTTCATTCTCTGACCATATTCAAAGTCGGGGCTTTTTTTTCCTTTATCTTGTTTTTATTATTTTCACATAAGAAGCTGGTTTTTGAACTGTTTGTTTCCTTTTTCGAGCAGAAGTTTTGCTGGTTTGTTTTCTTTGTCCTTTTCTGTTATTCCCTCTTGCAACTGTTGTATGATATTGAGATTGAAAGATGGAGGTGTTAGGTCTGGTACTACATCACTGTACCATGCAACTTTGCTCTCTTTACTGGTATCTTCTTCTAATTTTTGAGTCTCTTATATTCCTTTTTGCGCCATTTTATCTTTATTTGTTCGCAACACTGTTTCATTTGTTTTGTTCAGCATGTCTTCACTTTTTTCTTTTGTGTCCATAGTTGTATCTTCATTTGGTTTGAGCACATTTTCATGCATTTCAGTTGCTGTTTCGGTCTCCATGCATGTACTTTCTTTTTCAGTTGTTTGGTGGACTTGTTCTGTATTAGTGTCAGCAGTTGTGTCTTCAACTTCTACTACATTTTTTTTTCAGTTGAGGATCTATATTAACAATAAGAAGCTATCAGTTTTTGTTATTGGTGAATGAATATAATATTATTAGTATCACTAATGTTAATAGTGACAGTTTATGGGTATTATTTTTGCATTGATATCGGTTTTTCAAACAGAAACTAGGTATCAGTTTTTCATACATATAGGTATCAGTTTTGATTTATTTAATAGTGAAAATTGTTTGTAAAATAACCAACCATGAGTTCTAATCAAACAGCTACTAGATATAAATTATGCACTACTTTGTTATCAGTTTTCTACTAAATGATGGTCAACATAAATAGTTCAATTTACAGACCATCAAGTTATAAGAAACGGAACGTAGGTATCATTTTTTAATACATTTAGGTATCAGGTTATTTTTAACTTATACTCAAAATTATTTATAACATAAGCAAACATGAATTCGAATCAAACAGTGTTATTATTAATAATAATAAATCATGTACCTGTCCATTTCTGTTATTTTTTCTTGACACTTTGTAGGTTCTTGTTGACACTCTAGATTTTCTTCTTCATTCTTTTTAGCTGTGAATGTTTTTTCTTCATTTTGGGCTTCTATATCTAAACATGCATCTTCGTTCATTTCAGTTGTTGTATTAACTTTTTCCATATGAGACTCAACATTTCTGTCTTCATTTTCTTCTTCATTGTTTTCAGTTGTGGATTTTTTCTCTGTTTTCTATTTATGTTTCTACATGTGCATATTCATCTAGAATGTTGTCAGGTTCATCTTTCATGTGCTCACTCTCTAGTTCAACTTCTGAAATTTTCTTTTCATTTTATTCTAGTCCTGATTTGAGTTCTCTCAGTTGTTCTTTCAATTTCAAATTTTCTTTCTCTACTTTTATCATCAACTTCTTTTCTTTGTCCAATTGCTTCTTTGTTTTCTTACCTTCTTCTTCCAAATTTTTAATGTGCATTTGCAAAAAATTAAGTCTTACATAATCTTCAAAACATCGAGTACTCTGTTCGGCTTCTTCAATTTTTCTTTTTTTCCATTGGTTCTCTTTTCTTTTGTCGCTTGATTCTCCTTTTGTTGATGCTATTTGGAGTAGCTTGTGTTCACGTGGAAGAATAATGCTTATTTCTTTTGGGTAATTGAAATAGAAATTTTGTTTTAAAAATTAAATGCAAATGTTTTATGATAGTATGTTGTAACTTATATGTTATAACTGACATTAATAAGTGATTAGTTTAATAGAAGAAAATATAATAGTAATGAAATTGATATTATGTACACTTACTAATTGATTGTGTGCAGTGTTAAAAATGATACCAAGTATTATTGTGTATTATAACTGATACTGTGCAAAATGACAAGATATACTATACTGAGGAAAAATTGATACTATGGAAACAAAAATTTAAAGCTACACATTGAAACTTATACTAATCAGAAGCTAAAGTGATACTGCAAAGAGGCACATATGATACTATGCAGAGACAAAAAATTATTCTAAGTGTTGAAACTGATACTACACATAGAGAGAACATAAAATGTAAACTTATATTAATTAGTATAAGTAAGATTGCATTTTAACTTACCTTGCCAACTTTTACATCATTCAAAAATTGTTTCACAACAATATCTTTAAGCTTTCTTACATCCCATCGTGCAAATCTGGGTGAATCTTCAGCAAGTTGCCTTCTAGGTTGGATGAGGTTCATTTTCTCACAGATGCAATACTGTAAACATTTAAAGATATGATTAGATAAGAATATTGAATATAACATTTTTTCAATTAATAATATTTTGCATAATACATCTTATTAATGGAAGAATGGAACATCCAGACATGTTTCTTGGCTTGGAGATAAACTTTTTAACAAATTTACTAAAAATTTTCTCTATTGTTTCTGTCCATGAGACGGTCTGCATTGTTTCACTATCAATCAAATAGGGTAGAATTCCCCATCTCAGATTTTGTTGGTTGTTGGGAAAGAAAAATGTCAATAGTATTTGCATTATTATCAACAAAGGCAAATATTCTTCGTTTTCTTTTTTCCTTTTTGTTATTTCTTGTTTTATTCTTCTTTCCACAACATTTCTTGTTATGTAACTACATATGCCAATGTTTCTACTTGCAAATTCTTTGCAGTCTGGTGGAATGGGTTTGCTTGTTAATTTTTTTGTTGGTTCTATGTTTATTCCTTTTAATGGCAGACCAAAAGGCAAGCTTATATATCTGGCAGTGACCTTCATTATGTCTTCTCCAAAGACGAAGGTATCAGTTTCCACATAGTCGTAGTTGTATAAAGCATCCAAGTTGTGTTGATGCTTTTTACACTCTTTCATTGTTATTTTTTCTTCATAGATGACTTTGAAGAATTTGTAAAATGGTGTCCTCTTTAAGATGTCGAATTGTTTTTTGCTCAGTCCATTTTTTTCTTTGACCAGTTTCATTATCTTGAGGATAGCTTGTAAGCCACATCTATACGCATTTCTGGCTTAACATCTTCAGATTTTGCTATCTGCTTGACTGATTCTTTTGATGTCGCAAGCATACTTTTACGACATGGATTCACAAAATCATCATCATCCTATTTCATGAAAAAGTGGCATTAAGTTGTTAGTGAAACAAACAACATTGAAACATAACAATATATAACATGATATAGCGGTATCAGTTTCCATAAACATGAGATAAAACAAGATATTTTTATCTAACAAAAATTTGGTATCATTTTTGCTAAATGTAGGTATCAATTTCTTAAAAATTATGGTTGAAATACTTCTAAAATTGCTACATAATAACTTCAAAAGAAACATATTGCATGTATCATTTTTAGCTTATATTTGTGTTAACTTTGTTACAAATTATGATGAAAGTAATTTGTATAATTAAAAGTATAAAGTTCAAAGAAAGATTTGGCTCAAACAAACAGTATATCAAATTTAAGATATCATGTCCATAAAAACAGATAGTAGGTATCAGTTTTGCATTACATTAGTGTCAGTTTTATATTTGTGATAGAAATAATTTCAATTACGGAGCAACAAATTCCACCAATGATAGTGGGTATCATTTTATGAATATAACTATATCAGTTTTGTTACAAACTATTGAAAAATTATTTTTAAAATTACAAAGTTTTGTGTTCAACTAAACAAAAAATAGGTATCATTTTATAAAATATAGGTATCAGTTTGTTATTAAGTGGGTATCATTTTGTGAAATATAGGTATCATTTTATTGAAAAATTACAACATTGAAATATGAACCAAAACATATTATACAGTGGGTACCATTTTGTAAGAATTTAGTATCAGTTTTCCTAGAAAAAAAATGGTGAAATAATTTGTAAACTAAAATGAATCAGCCACACACAGTTAGACAATAGGTATCACTATTGTAGAATGTTGGTATTAGTTTTTATGTGTCGTGCTGAAATTAATTTCTCCGAATACAAAGTATCACGTTAATTCTAACAGATGTTGGGTATCATATTTTCAATACATTAGTATCAGTTTTGTAACGAATGACAATGAAATCTATTTTTTAACCAACTAAGCTTTGTCTTCTACCAAACAACTATAGGTATCACTTTTTGAACATGAAAATCTTTATAAGTGATATGGCTTGTAATTCTACCGTATTGACTTGTTCATCTTCAAATTCCTCAACTGCTATTTGTTTTCCCTTATTTGTTTGAGCTTTTTCCTGTTTAACATATTAACACTATTAAAATACATCTAATGGTTTAATAGTACCAGTTTCTTAACTTAATGGTATCAGTTACTTATTGAATTTGCTGCCGAATTTTTTTCTCATTTTTTTTCTTCGATCTTAATTTTCTTTTTTGCACCTGTTCTACAGTTGATTTGTCACTTGCTGTTTTTTCCTGCATGTTTTCTTCATATTTCTGTAAAATAAGTTCCATAGTATCATAATCAATCTACAACTACAATGGTTTTGTTATGCTTCATTTCATAGTACCATTCACCTTTTCTTCTGCTCTGTTTTCTTCATGTCTCCTTTTTGTTCTTCTTTCTCTTTTTTGCTTTATTTATTCTTCCATTGGTCATTTTAATAGTCTTAACTTTGCATATTTCTGCTGCGTCTCTACTGGAGCTAGGATATTTGCTTCATGTTGAGTATCAGATACAACTGCTAGGGTATCAAATTCATGTTGAGTATCAGATAGAGCTTCTAGGGTATTAGATTCGTAATGAGTTTCAGAATGAGGTTGTAGGGTATCAGTTTTGTGCTGACTTTGAGATTCAAAAGGTAGGGTATCAGATTCAGCTGCTAAGGTATCAGATAGAGGTTCTACGGTATCATATTTGTGCTGAGTTTCGGTATGCAGTTGTACGGTATCATTTTTGTGCAGACTTTCAAACTGAAGAGGAAGGGTATCAGGTTCGTGATGAATATCAGATTCACATGCTAGGTTTTCAGTTTCGACTCGATTCTCAGATTGAGGTTCTACGTTTCCAGATTCGAGCTGATTATCAGAATGAGGCGCTGAGGTATTAGGTTTTTATCGACTATCAGATTGAGAGGATAAGGTATCAGATTCATGCTGAAACTCTGCTTGTTTTTGACCGCCTGAAGTATGCGATTGAGATGGAGGTAGTGATTTTCCTGTGGTTTTGTTTGCTCTTTTTTTGTAATTTCTATTTTGTGTCATGAAGGAGAAAGTGGATATGAAAATCGAATAGAAAGATGAATGAAGGAAATGGTGAAATGTTTTAACGCGCGAATGGGTTTTGGGCCTGTCCTTTGGAAGAAAATTATTTACGCGTGTCTTTATGAATAAACTTTTTGAATTATTTGTCCTTTAAAAAAAATTCCCTAAAATAAAAACAAAGTTCAGCATAATAGTCGACAACGTTTAAAAGAGATCAAAATAGCAAAGTGCATATATATATATATATGTATATATATACATATATATAGATATGCATATACATACATACATACATACATATATATATGTATGTATGTATATGCATATCTATATATGTATATATATGTATATGTGTATATATATATATATGTATGCATATATGTGCATATGTGTGTGTGTGAGAGTGTGTGTGTGTATGCATATGTGTGTGTAATGTTCAACTCAAATCATTCAATCTAATTTATATAAATTTAAAAAGTGTCACATAGTATAACTTTATGCATAACCATATATATCGTTAGAGCAGACGGTAAGGTAAAAATACAATTACCATAAGCAAATATTTCCCAAAACTTAAAACCATTATCCCAAAATCTAAAAGTTAATACACACACATATTTGATGTCAGTATTAAATTACATAAACACTTGTTCACAGACATCCCACACTATCTTAACATGCTGAATGGTGTTCTTTAGCTCATGTAAAGTAAGATATAGTTTGTGACAGTACAGACCATGTTGGAATCAGTTGAAAAGTTCATGAGCTAATATATTGAGTTTTTACTGTAACACTTCTAATTTTTGTTAACATTATTCAGGAGGTTTAATTAGATAAATTAAATAGTATAATGTGTGTGGTGTGGTAAGGAGAATGAGATTTTTAATTAATTTGAGTCGTGCCTTATGTAATCAATTAATAAAGTTAATTTGAACATAAAACAGAAAGAAAGTAATGAGAGGGGCATATTGGGAATATTTCTTCAATTCATTCCCTAAACCCTTCCTCTCTCATTCATTCTCTTTTCATATTCAAAAACATCAAAACTAAACCTAAGAAAGGCTGGCCATTATTTAGAGGCAAAAGAAGAAGAAAGCTAAGGAAATCAAATGGAAAAGCTTAGGGAAACTAATCTACACCAAATCTCAATCTCTCTTATCAAATCTAAGATAAATAATAGTATCCATCTCACTTATTTATGCTTGTATTCGGATCTATGGATGATTTTCGATTTGGGTATGATAATATGTCATGCTTGATTGAATATATCATTATTTGATTGAATGATGATTTATTGGAATTTTTATGAAATTATTCTTAAGGGATTTAAAGGTAAAAACCCTAGTTTTTGATCTTCAATTGACTTTAAATTCGAATATGTTGTGTGAACATTATTTTTGAGATGGATTTTTAATTTTATAATTTTTCAAGTTCATATGAATATTTTATGAATTTCCTAAGATAAAAAAGTGTTTATTTTGGGTTTTAATTCTTAAAAATAATAAAACTAATATTTTGATCTCGAAAATTTTATATATGAAAGAAGATGGAAACTCAGATTTTTGGTGACTTTGGGGATTTTTCCTAAGTGTTTACGATTTTCTATGAATATTTGATGATAGAAAAGCTCTTAATTAATATTAATTAATGATATTGATTATAAAGGTTTGCAAATTGTTCGAGGAAAGCAAAACATGAGCTTCCAAAAAATTTAGAAAAAAATATGAAATGAAATTTTATTATCCAATAAAAATTTGACAAGAGGCAAGGGTTGGTGGAAAGTATTATCCTTTAAAGGAAATAATTCAGTTTTCAAACTATTTACAGAAACGACATTTCATGTTTTAGATGTCACCTGCTCTTGAAGCTCGATATCTTGTTTGATGTCATATGTTTTGACTTACGATATCTTGTTTGATGTCATCTGTTTAGACTTACGATATCATGTTTGATGTCATCTGTTTAGACTTACGGTATCCCGTTTGATGCCATCTGTTTAGATTTACGATATCCCATCAGATGTCATCAGTTTAGACTTATGATATCCTTTTTGATGCCATTTGTTTAGGCTTATGATTTCCCATTAGATGCCATCTATTTAGACTTACGATATCCTGTTTGATGCCATCTATTTAGACTTACGTTATCCTATTAGATGCCATCTGTTTAGACTTACGATATCATGTTGATGCCATATGTTTAGACTTACAATATCATGTTTGATGCCATATGTTTAGACGTACGATATCCTAATTGATGCCATATGTTTAGACTTACGATAACCTATTTGACGCCATCTATTTAGACTTACAATATCCTGTTTGATGCCATCTACTTAGACTTTCGATATCCTATTAGATGCTATCTGGTTAGACTTACGATATCCTGTTAGATGTCACCTGGTTAGACTTACGCTATCCTGTTTGATTCCATCTATTAAACTTACGATATCCTGTTAGATGCCATCCATTTAGACTTACGATATCATGTTTGATGCCATCTATTTAGAGTTACGATGTCATGTTCATTGCCAGCTGTTTAGACTTACGATATCCTATTAGATGCCATCCGTTTAGACTTACGATAACTTGTTAGATGCCATCTATTTAGACTTATGACAACTTGTTTTTGAGGTATGAAACCTCATCTTTTAGAAACTCTTTATCTCATATTTTAGAGGCTCGATACTCCACATTTTAGAGGTTCTTTACCTCATATTGCTTGTGTATTATAGAGGCTCACTAGCCCTGTTTTGATAGTGAATATTTAAAAAGCTATGTAATGATGTGACTATCGAATGAACATATTTTGATAAACGACATTATATGTTCTTGTTACCATTGATTAGTTAAATTTGCATATTTTTCTTTGTCATGCTCACATTATTATGACTCAACACTGCATCTTGGGATTTTTGGAAGAAGAATTAAGAGTTAGGTTATCCCAGCAGTGAGAATGGTTAGACTAAACTTCTAAGTGTGTATAATGGCATCCAGGAGATCAGATAGATCAATTGTTTTAGGATGCCCAAACTTATCTAAAAGATATGATTTGAGATATGTTATTAGTAAAAAATAATAGGTTCACAGTGATCCCATAAAAACTATGATTTGAGATATGTTATTAGTGGCAACTAACAGGTTCATAGTGATCATATGAAAACTATGATTTGAGATATGTTATTAGTGCCAAACTAATAGGTTCATAGTGACCCCATGAAAACTATGATTCGAGATAGATAGTCTATATGGTTTCGATTGGAAATTCGATGGCCTATGAACACTATTAGGTTCATAGCGACCCTAGAAAAACTATGATTTAAGATAGACAGTCAATTTTATGGGATGGGTAAATTTTGGGAAATGCATAA
Source organism: Allium fistulosum (assembly GCA_030737815.1). NCBI lineage: Eukaryota > Viridiplantae > Streptophyta > Magnoliopsida > Asparagales > Amaryllidaceae > Allium > Allium fistulosum. The sequence continues at coordinate 969,282,665 of CM060904.1, read as the reverse complement.
CCCTTTACTGACAGATTAGTCACATTTACTCATATAACATGCATATGATCATGTTATATTATGTTTTGACCATTGTGGTTGCAGGTGCATGATTTTTGATTGACATATTGGACAAGATACTAGTGAGGGGAAACCCATTCCGCTTAGTGGCATGGTGTCACTAGATATGTATTTTGGTTCAAGATGGTATATTATTATTCACACCATACTTTTTGTTTGACCCTAAGTTTTTGTTTTCCCCCTAAACTCTTGGGTACTCATTTGAGTAGTTCAGGAGTAGGGAGTTTTCAGATCAGACGAATAAGCTTCCGGAGATGTGCATGAGGCATGCTAGCTATTATTAGAAGTTTATTTTTCGCTGTGTTGTTCAAAGTCATTGCTCTGTTGAATGGATGTAATGAAAGGATTTATAACTGACAAGTGGCTAGACTCTGATCACCCAACGGGACATCTTCATATGTTGCTCTTGGATTATAATTGTAATTATTATATTTTCTCTAAACGTGAAATTGATAGGATTATGTAATGGGATGTAATGAATATGAAAGTTATTAATGAAATTTGTTTTTAAAATTGTCATATTCATATGCTCTTGACGCTATAAATACATTTAACTGATCTTAATTTATCATCGAAAATTAATACTCTGGATGACTACTGCCCGTGACGCTTAGTTTCAGGCCTCAAAATGGGGATGTTATAACTTGGTATCAAAGCATAGGTTTATGTAAAACTTAAAAGATTTAGATGAAATAAAACTTAAATGGCTTTGAAAGCATAATCCAAATGAATCAGAGAATAAGATTGGGGTATGGGATAACACTATAGTAACTTACTTGTTATTTGCTATATATAAGTATATATCCTATCTCTATTCTCCCCTCTCTTTTAGACCATTCTTTTGTATCTTACTAAGGCTCGTATGCATATTATGAGAAAGTAAGATATGGAAACATGAAACAGAAGAGTGAATCTAGATGGAGGAAGCACTACACCTAATGGAAATGTTCGGCCTAATACTAGAAGGAATCCTGGTCGACAGGCAAATGCTAATCCAAATGAAAACGCTAACATGTGTGTTGGAACTCCATCAGTAGATATGGGGAATATGTATCAGTTCTTTGTGAATATGATGCAAGCTGGTGCTGCAATTGGTTTAGATGGAGAGAACGATGGTCATACGGGAAGTGCTAATCCTAAAGTACTTGCTCTCAACAATTTTGCCAAGCTGAGCCGTGACTATACCAGTCTTGGAGGGAAGCCTTTTCTAGGAACGGAAAGTGCGATTGAAGTAGAGAATTGGTTGTTGCATTGTGAAAGGGTCTTTGCTGACTTAGACTTAAATGATAAGCATAAGAGGACGTTGGCATCTAGACAGTTGCAAAGAGCTGCTTCGTATTGGTGGAACAGTGGGACTGTGGAATACTAGAGGAGAATCTGACTTGAGCTAAATTTAGAAGGAGATTTGAGGAAATGTTTATGTTCGAGATAGACGAGTCAACTTTGCTCAGGAAGTTCGCTAAATTGGAGAAGGGAGATATGTCTGTACTGGAGTATGCAACTAAGTTTGATGAGTTGACTAGATACAAATATGCTACTATAGATATTGTGATAAAAAGGAACAAGAAGTTCATTCGTTGATTGAAACTAGAGCTTGCCAGGGAAACTATGCCGCATCTCAGAGATCCATGTGATATGGTGGAGATGGCGTTAAGGAATAAGGAAATGCTTTCGATGTTTGGAATAACAAGCCTGTGGAGATTAAATGTTTTCAAAGCAAGAAAAGGAAGTTCTTCAAAAAGAAGGGAGCTTAGAAGGGCGGAGCTGCATAGAAAGCAAAGGAAAATGTTGTTTGCTATAAGTGTGATAAGAAAGGGCACTTTGTTCATGAGTGTCGAACCAGTAAGGGAGAGAAAATTGTGGAAAAGAAAAGTGTGAACTATTTCAACTGCAACCAGATGGGGAATTACAAGAATGAATGTCCACAACCATCCAAGGCTGATAGCGGAAAAGTTTTTGCTTTGGAACCATTAGCTTCTAGACCGATAGTAGAAGAGAAAGGAAAGTCTATAATGGGAGGTACACATTTAATTCATCACATACCTATTAAAGTATTATTTGATACTGGTGCATCACATTCTTTTATCTCACATTGTTTGGTAGATAAGTTAAATCTAGGACCATTATACCTTATTACTTTCTTAAGAGTTGCGAATCTGATAGGAAGTTATGCAACTTTTAGGATGAGATGTAACCAATTAGTATTTGAGTTGTTAGGTATGCATTTACCTGTAATTTGCCAGTGCTTGATTTTGCAGGTTTTGGGATTATTCTACGTATGGATTGGTTAAGCAAATATGATGCTAGGATATTTTACCAAGATTGGAAAATATCATTAAGACACTCTAATAGCTGTGATCGAATTATATACTCAATAGAAAATTCGAGTTTAGGTGTATGTGCTTTATTAGGTGCAATGGAAGTAGAAGATGAGGTGAATAAGGTTTTCATAATAAGAGAGTATGCAGATGTTTTTAAGCCAGTTACAGGACTACCACCAAAATGAGCTATTGAGTTTCGAATAGACTTATACCTGGAGCTGAAGCCATGAGTAACCACCTAGTAGAATGACACCTACTGAGATGAACGAGTTAAAGGTGCAGCTGGTGGATTTATAATGAAAGAATTTTATTAGACCATACAGTTCGCCTTAGGGAGCGGCCATAGTATTCGTGAATAAACCAGATGGGTCATTAAGGATTTGTACCGATTATCATAAGTTGAATGAGAAGACGATGGAGAATCAATATTCTTTGCCGAGAATAGATGATTTGTTCGATCAGTTGAGTGGAGTCAAGGTACTTTCCCAGTTGGATTTAGCAGCAGGGTTCCTTCAATTGAGAGTGGCGGAAGATAGCATTTCATTAACGGTGTTTCGAACAAGATATGGTTCGTATGAATGGTTAGTCATGCCCTTTGGACTAACCAATACGCCTGATTACTTTATGGATTTGATGAACCGGATCTTCTGAGAGCATTTGGATGGATTCGTGTTTGTGTTTATAGATGACATTCTGATATATTCTAAGAATGATAAAGATTATGAGATTGATCTTAGAATAGTGCTTGAAACATTAAGGCAACATCAACTAAAGAAGAAGTTTCAAAATATCTTTTTTAGAAGAAAGAAGTGAAATTCCTTAGTCATGTAGTTTCAAAAAATGGGTTATCAATAGATCCGTCTAGGATTGAAGCTGTTAATAATTGGAAATGACTCGAGATAGTGATCGAGATAAGAAGTTTCTAGGGTTAGCTGGCTATTGTCAGAGATTCATCAAGGATTACTCTCGTATAGCGGCACCTATGACTAAACTAACGACGAAGGACGTAAAGTTGGTTTTGATCGATAAATGTGAAGAAGCGTTCTTAAAGCTGAAACATTGATTGACTAATGCCCTCGCGTTAGTTGTTCCAGATGGAAATCGAGATTTAGTGATGTATACTGATGCATGTGAGACAAGGTTAGGAGCCGTGTTAATGCAAAGAGGTAAATTGATTGCATACGCTTCTCGATAGCTTCGACCACATGAGGTTAGATAACCGACTAATGATTTAGAATTGGCAGTGGTGATCATTGCTTTGAAAGTGTGGAGACACTATATTTTAGGAGAACGGTTCGAGTTATTTACAGGCCATAGGTTTTTGAAGTATTTATTGTCTCAGAAGAAGTTGACTATGAGATAGTAAAGGTGGCTAGAGTTTTTGGCATCTTATAATTTTGATATTGAGTATACGCCAGGGAAAGGAATCAAAATCGCAGATGCACTTAGCAAAAACATTAGAATGGGGTGTTGACTATGTTAGCAGAATGAAAGGATTTGGAGACAATGACTACATGTAGTGTGTGGTTAAGGTCTACGGCTAGTTCTAGTCGGAATACCGCAATGTTATCATGTTAGGAAGTTTGGCTGGCAATGATCGAAAGAATTGCTTCTAAGTAGAAAGACGATCCATTACTAGCCGAACGGATTAGAAGACTTAAAGTTGGAACAAAGATTGGTGATTTAAAAGATTTTATTCTTTGCCAAAATGGATGGTTGAGGAAAAAGGAGTGATTGTGTGTTCCATATGTCGATAACTTAAGGAAGGAAGTACTTTGGAAGTGTCATCGATCGATGTTTACTATTCACCTCGAGGGACTAAAATGTATCAGGAAATGAAGATGGGAAGGAATGAAAAGAGATGTAGGCTTGCAGGTGAAACAATGTTTGAATTGCTCGCAAGTAAAAGCCGGGAAAACCAAGTGATTGCTTCAACCTTTAGAAGTGCCACATTGAAAATGAGATTCTATATCCATGGATTTTATCGATGGGCTGCTAAGGACGAATATGGGAAATGAAAGTATTTGTCATGGTAGATAGACCGACCAAGACTGCACACTTTATTCCCATTAAGTAGACAAGGAAACACCTACCTTAGCAAAGTTGTTTAGGAAGAATATTGTAAGACTGCATGGGATTCCTAGTAGCATAGTCAGTGATAGAGATACTTTGTTCACTATTGAATTATGAAAGATTCTACAAGAAGTTTTAGGTACCAAGCTAAAAATGAGTATCGCTTACCATCTACAAAGGGTTGGGCAAACGGAAAGAGTTAACAAAGTTCTCGAAGATTCATTAAGGGCTTGTGTACTAGACTTTGGAGGGTTATGGGAAGACCATTTGCACTTAGTTGAGTTTTGATATAATAGTAGTATCAAACTAGTATAGGAATGATGCCTTTTGAAGTTTTTTATGAAAGGCCTTGCAAACCACCAGCATGTTGGTTGGAGATCAGAGATAGATTGATTCTCGTTCCAGATACACTGAGAGAAGCCACATAAATGATTGAGTTGATCCGAATAAAGATGAAGGAAGCACAGTTTATGTAGAAAAGTTACATAGATAAGAGCCGCAAGGATTTAGAGTTCTCAATTGGAGACCATGTTTTTGTTAAAGTATCACCAATGAAGGGTTTGGTACGATTTGGAAAGTATGGTAAATTGGCACCGAGATATGTTGGTCCATCTCCTATTATAGAAAGGATCGAGAAATTTTCTTATCGAATAGAGTTATCGAATAGGTCGGCAAGAGTTCAGAATGTTTTCACGTTTCTCATCTTAGGAAGTGTGTGTCTGGAAACCACTATTGCACTGACTGTATTGGAAGATTTAGTAGTGGAACCGGATATGACTTTTGTTGGACGACCAGTTTTTGTTGTGGTAAGAGATGAAATAAAGTTAAGAAACAAGACAGTCAAGTTAGTGAAAGTCCAGTGGATTGACAATGGAAAAGACTGCACTTGGGAAACAGAAGACAGGATTAAAGAGACATATCCTGAGTTGTTTTGATGGTATGTTCTATATTTATCATATAGACTATTGCTAGTCGGATCGGCTAGTATTGTTGTATGTGTTTATTGCACACTTTTGCATGATTCATATGCTTGTTGTTTTCCTTATCGTAGTTTTGAGAACAAAATTCTTTAAGGGGGGTCTATAACACCTCTAATTTTTGTTAACATTATTCAGAAGATTTAATTAGATAAATAAAATAGAATAATGTGTATGGTGTGACAAAGAGAATGTGATTTTAAATTCATTTGACCCGTGCCTTATGTAATCAATTAAGAAGGTTGATTTGAACATACAATAGAAAGAAAATAATGAGAGGGGCTTATTGGGAATATTTCTTTTATTCATTGCCTAAACCCTTCCTCTCTCATTCATTCTCTTTTCATTTTTAATAATATCAAGACTAAACCTAAGAAAGACCTGCCATTATTTAGAGGGAAAGGAAGAAGAAAGCTAAGAAAATCAAGAGGAAAAGCTTAGGGAAACTAATCTACACCAAATCTCAATCCTCTTATCATATCTAAGATGAATAATAGTATCCATCTCCCTTATTTATGCTTGTTTTTAGATCTATGGATGATTTTCGATTCGGGTATGATAATATGTCATGCTTGATCGAATATATCATTATTTGATTGAATGATGATTTATTGTAATTTTTATGGAATTATTCTTAAGGGTTTTAAAGGTAAAACCTAAGATTTTGATCTCCAATTGACTTGAAATTCGAATATGTTGAACATTATTTTGGAGATGGGTTTTTAGTTTCATAATTTTTCAAATTCATATGAATATATTATGAATTTCCTAATAGAAAAAATGTTTATTTCAGATTTTATTTATTAAAAATATTAAAACTAATATTTTGGTCTCGAAATTTTTATATATGAAAGAAGATGGAAAATTAGATTTTTAATTATTTTTGTGGATTTTTCCCAAGTGTTTATGGTTTTCTATGAATTTTTGATGATAGAAAAGCTCTTAATTAATATTAATTAATGATATTAATTATAAAGGTTTGCAAATTGTTTTGGGAAAATAAAATGTGATCTTCCAACAAATTCTAAAAAGAATATGAAAAGAAATTTTGTTATCCAATAAAAATTTGGTAAGTGGCAAGGGTTGGTGGAAAGTATTATCCTCTAAAGAAAATAATTCAGTTTTTAAACTATTTACAGAAATGTCATTCCATGTTTTAGATTTCACCTGCTGTCGAAACTCGATATCCTGTTTGATGCCATCTATTTAGACTATGATATCTTATTGGATGCCATCTGTTTAGACTTACGATATTCGGTTTGATGCCATCCGTTTAGACTTACGATATCATGTTCGATGCCACCTATTTAGACTTACGATATCAATATCATGTTCGATGCCACCTGTTTAGACTTACGATATCCTGTTTGATGCCATCTGCTTAGACTTACGATATCCTGTTTGTTGCCATCTGTTTAGACTTTCGATATCTTGTTTGATGCCATCTGTTTAGACTTACGATATCATGTTTGGTGCCACTGTTTAGACTTATAATATAATGTATGGTGCCATATGTTTAGACTTACGATATCCTGTTAGATGCCATATGTTTAGACTTACGATATCCTGTTTGATGTCATTTGTTTAGACTTATGATAACCTATTAGATTTCATTTGTTTAGACTTACGATAACCTATTTTTGAGGTATGAAACCTCATCTTTTAGAGACTCTTTATCACATATTTTTAGAGGCTCCACGCTCCACATTTTAGAGGTTCTTTACCTCATATTGCTTATGTGTTATAGAGGATCAATATCCCTGTTTTAATAGCGAATATCTTAAAATCTATGTAACAATGTGACTATCGAATGAACTTATTTTGATGAATGACGTTATATGTTCTTGTTAACATTGATCCGTTAAATTTGCATATTTATTTATTTTTCATGCTTACATTATTATGATCCAACAGTGCATCTTGAGATTTTAGGAGCAGAATTACCAGTTATGTTGTCCTTGTAGTGAGTATGGTCAGACTAAACTCCTAAGTTAGTAGAATTGCATCCAGAAGATCAAATAGATCAATTGTGTCAGGATTCCCAAAACTGATCAAAATGACATGGTTTGAGATAAGTTATTAGTGACAACAAATAGGTTCACAGTGATCACATGAAATTATGATTTGAGATATGTTATTAGTGACAACTAATAGGTTCATAGCGATCCCATGAAAGATATGATTCGAGACAGATAGTCCATATTATTCCTGACAGTTTATTAGTTGGCCTATGAAAACTATTAGGTTCGTAGCGACCATAGGAAAACTATGATTTGAGACAAACAGTCAATTTTATAGGATGGGGAAATTTTAGGAACACATAACCCTTTACTGATAGATTAGTCACATTTACCCATATAACATGCATATGATCATGTTATGTTGTGTCCTAACCATTGTGGTTGCAGGTGCAAGGTTTATGATTAACATATTGAACAAGATATCGATGACGGGAAAACACGTTCCGCTCATCGGCATGGTTCCACTAGATATCTATTTTGGTTAGAGATGGTGTATTATTATTCACACCAGACTTTTTGTCTGACCCGAAGTTTTTGTTTTTTCCCTAAACTCTCGGGTACTTATTTGAGTAGGTCGGGAGTAGGGAGTTTTCAGGTTATATGAATAAGCTTTCAGAGACGCGTAGGAGGCAAGATAGTTAATATTAGAAGTTTATTTTCCACCATGTTGTTTAAAGTTTTTACTATTGAATGGATATATAACAGGATATATAACTATTAAGTAGTTAGACTCTAATCACCCAATGAGACATCTTCATATATCACTCTTGAATTATAATTGTAAGTATTATATTTCTCTGAACGTGGAATCGATGAGATTATATATTGGGACGTAATGAGTATGAAAGTTATTAATAAAATGTGTTATGAAATTTTTCATATTCATATGCTCTTGATGTTATAGATTCAATTAACCTATCTCAATTTATCATCAGAAATTAATAATATGGCTGACTACTGCATCTGTAACATTTAGTTTCGGACCTCAGAATGAGGGATGTTACACCTGCACCTGTAAAAAAGTAGGTGTCATAGTGTTAATGAAATTATGGAGAAAAACACTTCACCCAAACATTGTAATTAATAACTATAAGACATAGCTAGGCCCAGATTAGTTGGAAATGCTTTGATAGGCACTTATTACTGAAAATTATATAAACAAAGCATTTTACTATCCTGTAAATGTTTGTTGCTAGCTTCTTTGGTCAATTTTTTTAAATTTGAAGTAATAATCAAAGTAAAGTTGAACAACACTCTGTCGTTCACTCGTATAAGCTCTAGTTAATGCTCAGGCTGCATTTTAACAAATATGGTGATTTTATAGTAAGTGCAAATATAAATACAGGACTAAGCCTACTTAAGCATGAAATTGTTCGTATATAATGTCTTTTTTACATTATCGCACAGTAAATCCAAATTGGAATGTTTGTATAAATAATTTAAAATTAGCTAAAAGTAGCTTGGCAAACCAGGAACTTGGTAATATGTAGCTGATATCTAGTGTATTCATAGATATAATCTAGTATTCAGCACTTTGGACCAGGGAAATATGGAATAAATAAGTAAATGTCAGTTTTGTTATTTGTAGAGCAGTCTAATACTATGATAGTGGAGGAAAGATGAATGTGTAAGATTTGATGTTAAAGTTTTTCATTAACACTGTAGATTAGTGCATTGCAAAATAAATTACAAATGGTGGCAAAAAAGATGCAACATATTTGATACCTGAAAGTACTTGAAGTTATGAACCCTTTAGATGTTATGATTTTAATATACTTTAAGACCGATTAATCATGAAACCCTAGATCTGAATAGGTGACCCATATTGATTTAATTGAAAATAAATAAAGGAAATTAAACGGGTTAGCGGAAGCCATACTTAAATTCATAGTTTCTGTTGGAAAAGTAAATTTGGTTTGGTTTTCCATGTTGACACAAACCCTAGACCTTATATTAGATCTGAATTCACAGTTGCTGGTTTTATAAACTGATTAAGAGAAAGAGATAGATCTAAAAGATAAGAGTTGGATCTTATCTTCCAAATTGACATAAACCCTAGATTTGAATTATTTCCATAGAAGAGATTAGGAGAATAATTGGAGCTTATGTAATTTGGGGACCATAACCCCTTATTTATAATGTTGGCATTTTCTAATTTGGCCCTTCAACAAAATAGAATTTCCCCAGTGTCTACACATTAACACCATGACAATTATACATGTAAGCCTTTTAATTTTAATTCATAATTTAATCACTTTAATTAGGCTTTACACCAAAATAGCACGACACATTTATTTTACATGTGTGGCACACATATTGAAATTTTCCAACAATCTCCCCCTAGGCCATATATGTAATAACCTTATAAATGTGTTTAATTTTATGAGCTCCAAAATTTGCTATTTATAACATAAGGTGTTTCTGAAACAATCTCGTCCATTAACTATGCTGACAAAGGATCAAAGTGGCTTTCGTTACCTTCAGTGTAACTAAACCAATCAATGGTCACATATACCAACACAATCAAACGACATAGATCAATCATGGATGTGTAGCATGGAAATTACATGAGATGTGATCTATACATGTCTATTTCCAACTGGTCCTATTTTAGTGAGATCAAAACGTTCAATATTTGAACAACCTTGAGTGCAAACAAAACTTTATTACATTATTTTTTATCAGTAAAAAGAACTTGATATATATCTATAACTAAAGTATTGAGCAATGTGTCATATGACAATACCAAATACAAACTCCCCCTGAAACAAAATATTCTTACATAAAAGTTACACCAATTGAGCACGATGCTCATGCAAGACCTTGGGTGATAATCGTTTTGTAAGCGGATCCGCCATAGTGGAGTTTGTCACAGTATGCTCTATGAATTACAATCTATTTTGCACTCTCCCCTTACTGGAAAATAATATGTTGTTTATTGTTACAATATTACTTTAATGATATTTCAATATATTTATTCAATATTCCATTATTTTATGACAAAATTATACAATTATTTTCCATCGTTGGATGCCCGATAACGGAAAATAGCAAAGAAGACTATAAGTATCTATATGACAGCTTTCCTTATATAACTTCATCCAAAAAAAATAAAAATAACAATAATAATATTATTATTATCTGAAGTGGATCTTTTGTACTCTTGGCATCCACAATATTCAGACTATAATCCATTATGATCTCCAACCAATCCGTCTTGAGCATATAATCCTTTGTTTCTTAAAGATATCTCATAACCATTTTGGTTACTAACAATTGATCCACTTTTAATGTCAGTAAGATATCTGCCAAATAATACACGTAATATCCATCTGTGTATATGCTTTAGCATGCATTAGACTCCACACCACAAATGCATGAGGAATCTTTGGCATTTCTTTAGCTTCAAGGATGTTCTTATATTGACTATATAAGACAACATTTGTCTATTTTGGCAAAAGAGAGCTGATTTGCAGTTTGCATACAAAACCCCTTTTTTTTCTTCTTTTGTTTATTTTTTTAAAGCCTTATCTGCCTAGCCCTTTTGTGATAATCCAAATAGCACTCCATGAATGATAATGGTGTATTTGAATTCCTAATACAAAAGGGTAATCCATAAGTGGTTTTCTTAGTTGTTTCATCAATGTCTCCATTGAGTAACACGACTTTAACATCCCTCCGATATTACTTAAAATCATAATCTACAACAAGTTTCAAAATAATTCTAAAGAGTCTTTTAGTAAAACCAAAGAGAAAGTCTCTTTAAAAATAAAACATTGTTTTCCTTTTTGAGTATAGTCTTTACTGTAATGAGCCTTATACCTTTCCACATAACTCACTTGATCCATTTTTGTTTTGAATAATTATTCATAACCAATGATCTTGTTACCTTAAGGTGATGAGAAAGATCTCAAACATTATTATCCTTATAGATTTTGACTATATATTCATACGTTAAATCCATATTTCAAATTAGTACCTAATATGGTTTGATGCAAGTCCAAAGAATCATCTTCACCAATCCAATATTTATCTTTATGAAAAAATACTACATAGTCATTGGAATAGTATTTCTTCTTTTCAAGTGGATTTCCTTAGTGACCTTGCACTTTGAGGTTGTTGAGTTTGTTTTCTTGAAAAATAACCTTAATTTGAAGAAAATTTAGTTTAACATTGTCTTATTATGGTTCTTAATCTACTTCTTATTAATTCAAGGAAACAAATCCTATAAATTATCCAAAGAAGTAACTGTAGTTGAATCGAAGATAATGATTCTCCTTAAAGACAACGATCCATACTTTATTTCTCCCCCAAACTCAACATCCTCAAAAAATTGTAGCATTTCCCATCTTATAATTTTTTCTTAGTGTAGGTTTATAAAACTTGTAGCTTTTAAGTCGCTTAGAATACTGATAAAGTATTTGCTATCTTTAGTGCCTCAATCTACAATTATTTAGTAATCTGAAACAAATAATCATATTAACCACCGAATCAAAATTTGAGACTTCATTATAAAAGGTATTTAGCATAAGTAGATATATATAAGCTATATTCTAAACATTAAGAGCTTTAATTCAAACAATGTTTGAATTTATTCATAAATCAATCTTATTATTTCTAAATGAACAATAATAACCCAATTTGTTCATATTAGAAATAGAAAACCGAAATCTATCTAAATGATAACATAACAAAAATATTAAATAAATCCAAACAATATTACTGAAATCTCAATAATATCTTAAAAATATCTAGTAAACTTTACTTTATATATCTGTATATCGTATTAATAAACAACTATAAATATATTTATATGTTATTCCTTTTCTTCTAGATCCTTAGTGACTTCTTTATCCTTATTTATACATTTATGTACAGAGTACGATAAATTAGTACTTTCTATCTTACCATGCTTCAATCTCTCTTCTTCTTACCACAATGTGAAATGAACTCAATAAAGGTCATTTTATTCTTAGAGAATTAATAATAATCTTAAAATGGATATATTGTGAATAAAGAGAGTACATGAAAAAATAACAATAACTTGAGTGTCTTTAACTTTTGAAGCAATATTTTCCATATAGTGCTTATTTATGTTTCCTTTATTTTGACTTTATGGAATCAAGCAATATAAAGCTTGCTTGTTTCTCCTTACCATTTTAACAAAACGCTTTTCATTCTCAATAAAGAACTCCTTAAAATTGGTTATCCCTACGGGTACCACATCCTTGAAACCTTCTGAAATATTTTACTTTATGATCTTTTGACTCTTTCCTTTTGAATTGTCACACCTTTGAATGTTCTTCATGACATTATAAGAGCATTCAACCATAATATGAGTGGGTGTGATCTTCCTGATTGCAGGAGCTAGACCCATAAAGTTAAGAACAAACAACATGTTTTCTTAATAATCCTTTGAGTTAGTCCCAAACAAGTTAATAGCATTAAAATTGACAAAAAGTTTAGTCAAATCAGTTGAAAATTGAACAAAATTTAAGGATTGACCGTATATTCCCATATCCAAATATCATCCATAGTAAATTCAAATAATTGGTAAGTCTCTTCTCAAGATACCTAGCGCAATATTAATATCAAGTCTTTGGACAGTAATATTAATTGTAAGTGGTACTCTTGTTGTAATGATCAAACATTGATAATAAATTCAAGTTAAATAACAATCTTCCTTTAGGCCGATTAGTTATTCACTTGTAAAACTTATAATTATCACATATTTATCACCACACATGTGCAAGTTATTCGACCAAATACTAGTCTTCCTTTAGGCTGGCTAACATCCGCATGAATAAATACACACAAATATCAAACATTTTCATGAACAACTAAAATAAGAGAGGTCACTTTGGTGACATGTTATTTCAATTAGCTCACTTGGAATGTAGGATATTTACAATTAGTTTGCAAAGAGACACCAAAAATATATTTGAATTTATTTCTTAGTGTATGTACAATATTTCAAGTGCTATAAAATACTCCCAAAGGCATTTTAAGTCCATATGACACTTGAAAATCTCAAAATTATAACTGTGGCACAACTTGTTTTAATCATAGCCGTTATAGTCTTTTACTTTAAGTAGGTGGTTACATTCATGACATTTTCTAAATAAGTATGATACAAGATATCATAAATAAATCACATAAAAAAATGTCACAGATGAACGCCAGAATTAAATGCCATATAAAATTATGCATAAATGACATAGTAACTGTCATACTAAATAACATGTAGTAGCTATAATGTACATCTGAACCATAATATAGCTATATAGTATGCTGCTGTGTCACTTTATCTTTAGCTTATTATTTGAATACTTAGTTAAGGTCAGCAACCATGTATTTTGGAAAAATATAGAAACTGATGCTCCTTTTATTTTATGCTAACCAAAGCACGAAAGTGAAACATGTTTTCAATAAGTATGGTTCAAACATATAAAATATAATATGTAACTATTAAACATAAATGCATCAAATAATAAACCATACGTCTTTTCTTATTTCAAATACAAACATGCCGCATCATTAAATTTATTGCAACTGACGCATTTACTATGTTTACCGCATTTATGATAATTTATTTATTTATTTATTACCATAATAACCACATTTAATGCAATTATGATAAAAATAAATGCAATTGACCCGTTATGTGGTCCAAAATGTAAATTAGTGTCATGTTAAAATTTACTTTAATTATAAAATAAACATAAACACATTAAAGGTGCATACTTTATTTCTAATTAACCCAAATTTCTGAAATAACCTAAATACCTTATATAAATATCCAAATTACTTAATCAAAAGTTAAGTAAGGTAAAATAACCATAGAACCATATTAAAATTTCTTGCATAAATGGTTCTAAATTATATATATATATATATATATATCTGTTTATACCATTTATAAACATTAAAAAAAAGACTGTACATATCATATCCAAAACATTCCTCACCTTAAAATTCACAACTTATTTATAAAATTTAGAGGAAGTTAGATTATTTCCCATAATTTAATGATTTCAAAATTCTATCCTATTTCATAAATAACATACAGATCATTTAGATCTATCTTGTTAATTCCTGAGATGATGGTTTTGATGACAACAACCTTAGGACTTGTTATAAAATATAAATACTAATATCTTTGTCTAGATATATATGTATATGCAGGATATATATATGCAGGTACTAAGAATTAAGACTATACAGTATAAAGATTCAAGACTGAGTATGGAGATTCAAGACTGAAGACTCATAAGTATCAAGAGTTCAAGATATCAAGATAAGTAATAGAGTCTAGATTTATGCTAAAACTTAATAATAGCACTAAAATCTCTATTCTGATTTTAATTGTGGAATGAAATCCACCTTCTCGCTTTAATAGTGGGATGGAACCCACGACCTCTTTAGTGGGATGGAACCCACGACCTTCTCTAGTGGAATGGAATGAAATTTTCAAAATGATTTATTTTTAAGATTTTTTTTCAAAACTATCTTTTTAAAAGTTATCTCTCTAGGTTTAAATATTTTAGCCTTAACTATTTTTTAATTTCAAAATCATTTCTTGTTTTTAAACTAACTCCTGGTTTTAATGGTTTTAGCTTTAATCTCAAAATATGTATATTGAGCTTTTATTACTTTTATATTATAGATTATATATTTTTAAGATTACTTTTTAAATCTCTTTTTTAAGTTTAAACTATATTCAAAATGGTTTACAAAGATTAGAAATTGTTTTGACAAGTTTTAGAATAGAAATCATTTTAAAGCAAAATTAATTTTCAAAATTCACATAGGCATGTCGACATCCATCATCCCACCATGTCGACATGGTGACCGTAGAATTCAAATTTCAAATTTTCAAAAGAAGAGTCTATTCGTCATAACCTTTCGTGAATGGACATGACTATTGTTCTCCTATATATACCAGTTGTTTTCAACGAATTTTAAGTTAGTTTTTATTCATTTCTTCACTCCTTCTTCTCCACTCAAATATTCTCTTATATTTTAACAAAACTCTACCGAAATTCTAAGTGAATCAAACTCGATTGTCTCTAGTTTGATTCTCTGCCACTCTCTCTCAAAGATCTCAGTGCTATTTAGAGTTATATGATCATTTGTAATCAAAGATCGAAAAATCGAAGTGTATCGAGTCTTTCTCTATCAAAGTGTGATTGGAAATGGTATGATTGTGGCTTGTAAATCAATTGGGTGTGATTGTAGCCCGTAAATCAATTAGGTGATCTTGTAGCCTGGTTAAATCAAGAGAGTTTTCCCTGGACTCAGAGATAGGAGGGTGTATCTCGTGGCCTTGAAATCGAGGTTGTAATATCGAAAGTATATTTGAAAAGAATTCTGCACAAGAAACTGTGTGGGATTGGATGTAGGGTAACTCCGAACCAGTATAAAATTCTGGTGTGTTCTTTCCTTTACTGCTTTTATTTACTATTTGCATCCGATTTTGTGATTGTCTCCGTGTTTGTGAAATTGCATCTGTATGTGTTTAATTTGAAAAGATTTCAAAAATTCCATAAAATCATTAAACACTATTCATCCTCTAGTATTAATCCAGCCTAAAGATCCGTAATCCGCATTTTCAACATATCTATCTTTCTACACCGAAACAATATCATAAATTAGCCTTTCAATTTACAACAAAAAATTGATATAAACTGTTAGCACCAAAATTGGTCACTAACCTCATAGAAGAAGATTGTGAAGAGATATAAGTGATGAAATCAAATTAAACAGAGAAGACAGTGCTAATCTAAATACAGAAAGTAAGAACACCAAATTTATAGTGGTTCGGCGTAACTGCCTACGTCCACTTTGAGGTTAAACTTTATTGATCTTCTTTATAGTTGATTACAAATACAATTCGTGAATCAAATGCTTGAATGAAGTTGTTAAGTAGAGAAGATGAGTCTTGAAAATGGCAGAGTCTCCCCGGTGTTTTCTCTCCAAAAAAAGGATCCATTTCACTGTGACCCTGCCCCTCTATTTATAGGCAAAGATGGGCTGGACTTCCCAAGCGGGCTTGTTAGCCGAACGTTCGAGCCCAGGCGCTGCATGCCGAACCAGGTACGCCGAACGCTTCCATGCCGAACGGTCCTTCCCATGCCGAACGGTCCTTCCCATGCCGAACGGTGCTCTTGATGTATGGGAAGTGTAGGGTGGTTGCAGTGAAGCCGAGCGTATCTCTATTTGAAGCTCTTGACCGACCAATGTATGTAGTTCGAACGCTCTCGTTGCCGAGTTATCCTATCGCCGAGTTCCACTGACGCCGAGTGCCTCTGGATGCCGAGTACCGTGGGATGCCGAACACTAGTTGACGCTGAGCATAGGTTGTTGCCGAGTGCTCTCCTTGACGCCGAATGCCCTTACGCCGAGTACTCCTGTACGCCGAACAATCTCGTATGCCGAGCAGTCTTGACGCCGAGCACACTTGTCGCCGAGCACTCGTTGGATGTTGGGTGCCTCGCCGAACACTCCTGGCTGTCAAGTGCCTCGCCGAACACCAGGGGATGCCGAGTACTCCTGTATGCCGAGCAACCTTGACGCCGAGTACTCTGGTACGCCGAACAGTCTCGATGCCGGACACTAACGGATGCCGAGTACTATGCCGAGCACACTTGTCGCCGAGCACTCATGGATGTCAGTTGCTTCGCCGAACACTCCTGGATGGCCAGTGCCTCGCCGAACACTCCTTGATGCCAATCGCTCTCTGATGCCGAGCACTTATTGCCGAGTACTAGTTGCCTGGTCAAATCCCCAGGAAACACTTGCCCCCCAAAGTGTATTGCGTGGCCGAACGTGATGCGCTTTGAATCTGGTACAATCTACCACGGAGGTACCTTCTCGAGAATCAAATGCTAGCGAAGGAGGTGCAAGGCAAACGAGATTTAGATGCCGAACGATACGCTCGAAGCCGAACGTACCTCGTGTGCCGAACGTGACACTGCTACGACGCCGAACCCTTCGGTGTTGACCGGTTCTACCGGGTATAGCCTCTTCAACTTCTACCTCCCTCTATATAACCAGGTCCTCGTCGTCTCTCTTCCCTTTACGCCTTCTCTTCAGCCATTCCTTAGAGACTTTCAACTCTTCCCATCCTACCAGACATAAAGCCTTTATAATCCATTCTCAACTTCGATCGTCGAATTAGGTATCCTTCCTCTAACAATTGCACTACTTCCATTTTAGGTTCATCGTGGTTTGCTCGTTTTGAGTGGTCTAATTGGGGATAGCTCCTCCGTGCCGAACGATAGAAGGGTAGATGGGGTGTTGAACAGCGTAGTCTTTGCCGGGCGATCCGTCTCTGTCGTTCGGTGTGGATGGAGAAGGTGTAGGGTAGAGTTGAAATCGTGGCGGAGCACCACTTTTAGCTGAACGATGACATTAGCCGACCAATACGATTGATACGCCGAACACTGACTTTAGCTGAACAACATATTTGACATGCCGAACAATGACTTTAGCCGAACAACATATTTGACATGCCGAACAATGACTTTAGCCGAACAACATAACTGACATGCCGAACGATGACTCTAGCCGAACAACATATTTGACATGCCGAACAATGACTTTAGCCGAACAACATAACTGACATGCCGAACGATGACTCTAGCCGAACAACATAACTGACATGCCGAACGATGACTCTAGCCGAACAACATATTTGACATGCCGAACAATGACTTCAGCCGAACAACCCTTAGGTCGAACCATTACCTTAGTCAAACAAAGCAATTGCCGGACAATTCTTGGGCCGGATAATGTCTTTAGCCGGTCAATACAAATGCCGAACAACATTAAAAATGCCGAACAGGATAGGTGTCTAACTACATTTTAAGCCGGTCACTCTAGAAATCATATGTCTTCTGAATCTGGGACTATAATCTCCTCAAGGCGAGCTTTCTGAGACGGTCAGCGATGACGGTCTTCGAAGGCGATGATTCGAAGCTAAATATTACATCTTTAGAACCTTTAGATTCTTATTGCATGCACACAATTGCTTGCACTAGTTCACACACCACACGGGGGGGAAAAATCGTGTTGCTAATTCTAACGTTCAACGTTTTTTAAGTATAGCTCTCTCAAGCATTTAGCCAGGTTCATTATTTATTCGGGATGTCGGGAAAATCTAGTTCTGCCACCATATCTGACAGGCCTGGGCCGTCAGCAAGGCAAGGAGCCGCAGATGCTTCCAACCCGTCAATCTCTCCCGCTCATAACTTGGCGCCCGATGCTCTGGAGTCAACCATCTTACTGGACAATCCGGTCGATTCTCAAGCCTCGAAGATCAACGAGGCCGCTCTGCGACGGATATGTTCCATTCACGGGATTCCCTTTGCTGACGTGTTAGTTCCTTCGAGACACGACCGCCCTCATCTGCCCCCAGTCGGGTACACAGCCTGCAACAAGTTCATGTGTTGGATGGGCAGCGTGCCTCCATTTAACTTATTTCTCCGGGATGTGCTGCAGTATATAGACATTGCTCCGTCGCAGCTGCACCCGAATGGCCATGCGTTCCTATATGGGACTTATTTACTCTTCATGGCCGTCTTCTCCATACCTCCAACCCCCGGTGATATCCGATACATTTATATGTTCAAGAGACGGAAAGATAGCCCTTCCTTCATGTTCCTCGAGCCATACCACAAGTGCCAGATCTTGACAGGGGCCTGTAGCAAATTCGCCCTGTACAAACAGGAATGGTTCTATGTGCGATGCCCGTCTGGTTTTGCTAGGAGATGGGTTGAAGGCAGTAAGTCTCTCTGCTGAATCGTTATTCGTATTTAATGGGAGTCATGTTTTTCCTAACTCTTCATTTCATCTTTTCAGGTATTAACCCGCGTCCGGAAGGCCGAGGATATTCTGATGCCGTCGACGCGATTAGAGCTCTTCCGGCCGAGGATCGAGATATTCGAGCTATCATTTCCAATGAATCGCTGTCGGGGTTCGGCTTGCTAGCTCCTGATCGTCGGATCAGCCTTCCAGAAGGTGTTACAATTCCCAAACCTCCATCTGGTAAAGGGAAAAAACTTGCCGGCCCATCGTTGCGTCGCGCTCCCGACACGCACGAAGAAGGCGAGCGCAAAGAGGATGATGCACCCGAAACTCAGGGCGAGAACGTGGGTCCCGCTTGGAATCCGGCAATCGAAGTTCAGGATATTGAGACGTCATCCTCCCCTTCGAAGGGAAAGAAAAAGCTGAAATATACGGTTCAGAAGGAGAAAGTTGGTGGCACCTCAAAATCTACGCCTATCCCTCCTGAGAAAGAGGCTTCTTCGCAGCATCTGGAAAGTTCTCTGAGGGGTCTCTCGAACCTCTCTATTCCTGAAGACATACTTAATTACGGGTTCGATGATCCTGAAGCTCTCAAATTCTCCTCGCCCGCTAGAGGAAATGCAAGAGTTCAACTCCCGGCTCAAAGAGACAATACTCCGATTAGCAAAGATAAACGAACGGGTCCGTCGGGGGGAACACTTAGGACACACACGCACATGCGCATTCCATAATATACTTCAAGTCTTTTTAATTCGTGAATTCTCCTTAACTCGTTGTTATTTTCCTTCTTTGCAAGTGATATGGGCCGCTCCCACGGACTTGATCGCCTTCAGGGGTCTTCTATATTCCATCACTCCGGACGGGATTCCGGTTCAGGCAGACGCCGGGACCGAGGTGATTATGAAGATAGGGACAATCGTCCGTGCGAGTCGTCTCACCGCAAGAAAGCACACTATCAATCTTCCCAGTCCCGCGATCTTCCTCCTACAACTGAGCCGGATAAAGAGAAGTCTTTGCAGAAGGGTTATCAGTCTGATGCTGCTCGAGAACAACATTCCAGTTCATCGAGTACGAGGCAAGTTCGAGAGCCGCGTAAAAGAACGGAATTCTCTAAGCCTCCTCCTCCTGCTCCTGCCGTGGACCCAACTGTTGCGGAAAAGATGGTCGACCTTAAGGCCAAGTTTCCAAAAATTTGTTTTGACGGTTTGAAATTCCTCCCGGCCATCCATCACATTCCTGGGCACGTGAAGCAAAGTGCCATTGCCTGCAACAATGACGTCTATGTTCAACATGAAGCATTCGTGCACTTGGTGGAGAAGATCTCAGAAGTATCTGTCGAGCGTCAACACGAGATTGACCGTCTGAATCTGGAGGCTGACAACGATAAGAAAATCATCAAACTCCAAGACGAAGAACTCGCCTCTTATAAGTCAAAGCTAGAAGCCGCTGAACAAGGTGCAAAAGATACTGCTGAGGCAGTTACTCGCTTAGAGGTGGCTCACAAAAAGGAGCTTGACGAAGCAGTTCAGCGCAGCAACGCCCTTGCCCTAGAAAAAGACTCTGTCCAAAAAGAAAGGGACGCGCTCGCTACTCAAGTCAAAGAGCTGAAAGAACAACTCTCCAAGGAGAAAGAAGACAAAATAGCCGCTCAGGAAGAATCACAGCGGTATTGTGATGAGATTGTTGCTACCCGACTTCTGAAGGCAAAGCTCGACGGTGAACTTGCCGGGGTCGAGAAAATGAAGGATGAGGCCCGTGAGGAGGGCAAAAGAATGGCTGTGGAGGAGCTTGATTCTCGCCTTGAGGCGGCCGCAGAGGCCGGCAGGGAAGAGGTCAAAAGTATGTTTGACCCGTTGATCGCCGAGTACGGAGCCCGCGTTCTTATGCACCGCGACCTAACATTCTTGGGTGACGGCTACCATGAATCCCTGGCTGAGGCATGGGAAACTCTGATAAAGATCAAGAAAGTCGAGTCAGGCTCCGAAGAAATCGACGAGGATGCATTGGTGAAGGAGTTCCTGAGGGGGAATGAGCCATCGGATTTATCCGCAGCATTGGCTCTTTATGGCAAAGGCTCTTCCCCTTCAAAAGAGAAGAATGACGAGGCTGGCCCGTCAGAGGCCGACGCTACTACTCCTCACATCGCCGCTCCTTATGTTGCTCAATCGGCTGGTCGGTCGACGCTTGATCCATTCGAGCAGCATGCCAGTTACGATCCCGAAGATCCCGGGCTCGGCGTTCATGTGCTGTCACCTATCCTGGAGGGTGAAACCCCGCGCGCCACTGATAGTCAACCTGATCCTGGTAGGAGATTCTTCTTTCTCTAGAAGTCGAAGAGATCCCGTCATTTTTCAGCAGTAGTTATTCGTTCTAATACCCACTTCTTATATTTTCGCGCAGGTTGTTCTGACACCGAGCTAACTCCGAGGAGCGATGACGCAAAGGAGGAAGCGGGGAAAACAAGCGACGTTGCTCACGCAGGGGTAACTCCCGGCCCAGACGCTCAAGTGATCGGGGCGCTTGATGATGACAAACTTGATACTTCGTCTCCTGCCGAAGGAAGCGACGAAGTTAAAATCACTGGCGCCTCTGAACATACTTCAGAGATGAGCATGAAGGATCGTCTCGCCGACGAGGAGAAGAGAAAGGTCAAAGTCAAAGTTGAATCTGAAGTCCTGGAACTCACTGACCCGCGGAACAGACCTCTGAAAATCATTCTCCCGGGCAGGTCCAAACCACTAGATGTTCCGTCTCCTACTCCTGACTCCGTCTCTCTAGCAAGCAAAAAGTCCAAGAAAAAACGTGAGGGAGAGGAGTCGTCGGAAACACCAAAGGCAGACAAGAAGAAGAAGTCGAAGAAATGATCGATGCACTTGTTCAACAAGTTTTTGCTTAAGTTTGTAATTGTTTCTATCTTCCATAACTTGTAGTTTGTATAGGCCCGAATTTTGTAGGAGTGATCTTGTATCCCCATTTTGGACTTATCGAATAAAATTTTAGTTTCTTCTTGTTTGAATGATTCTCTTGTCTTTATTTGGTTTGCTGACACTGTGCTCCGAGGACTCGGAGACTTGAGACTGTTCATACTCTAGTCCGCGCTCTGGGGGACTTAGAGTACTCCACTCCGCACTCTGGGGATTCGGAGATTGGAAATCGTTCATACTCTAATCCGCGCTCTGGGGACTTAGAGTACTCCGCTCCGCACTCTGGGGATTCGGAGATTGGAAATCGTTCATACTCTAGTCCGCGCTCTGGGGACTTAGAGTACTCCGCTCCGCACTCTGGGGATTCGGAGATTGGAAGTCGTTTATACTCTAGTCCGCGCTCTGGGGACTTAGAGTACTCCGCTCCGCACTCTGGGGATTCGAAGATTGGAAGTCGTTTATACTCTAGTCCGCGCTCTGGGGACTTAGAGTACTCCGCTCCACACTCTGGGGATTCGGAGATGGGAAGTCGTTTATACTCTAGTCCGCGCTCTGGGGACTTAGAGTACTCCGCTCCGCACTCTGGGGATTCGGAGATTGGAATCGTTTATACTCTAGTCCGCGCTCTGGGGACTTAGAGTACTCCGCTCCGCGCTCTGGGGATTCGGAGATTGGAAATCGTTTATACTCTAGTCCGCGCTCCGGGGACTTAGAGTACTCCGATCCGCGCTCTGGGGATTCGGAGATTGGAAGTCGTTTATACTCTAGTCCGCGCTCTTGGGGACTTAGAGTACTCCGCCCCGCACTCTGGGGATACGGAGATTGGAAATCGTTTATACTCTAGTCCGCGCTCTGGGGACTTAGAGTACTCCGCTCCGCGCTCTGGGGATTCGGAGATTGGAAGTCGTTTATACTCTAGTCCGCGCCCCGGGGACTTAGAGTACTCCGATCCGCGCTCTGGGGATTCGGAGATTGGAAATCGTTCATACGAGCCTGTATGTCGCGCAGAATAATGTAATTTATCATCCAATTAAGAGATATAGAAACTTCATAGAAAATGTGGCTTCAAGCCTTTATTAATGAAAATCAACTAAATTGCTCGATTACAACTTTAAAAGGAAACTAAGTCATTATTGAATGGAAACATGCAGGAAACAATAGTGCCTATAGCAAGAAAGGGAAACATGCTAAATGTAATAGTGCCGCAAATGTTCACTGTTCCATGCTCGGGGGAGTGTCGCGCCATCAACGGTCGCTAGCTTGAATGTTCCTTCTCCAAGCTTCCGTTCAATGGCGTATGGACCTTCCCAGCTGGGATTTATGCGTGATGGTACCGGGAAGACTCATTTCAGAACGAGATCTCCCACATCAAAGATTCTCGGACGGACTCTGCCGTCATAGTAACGCTTGACTCGATGTCTGTGCGCCGCCGCCCTTAATTCAGCTTCTTCCCGTTTTTCATCGATGCAGTCCAGTGACTCCAGCAAGAGGTTTTGGTTCGTCTTGGGATCGTAGTACGTCACTCGGTGCGATGGAACTTCAAGTTCCACGGGTATAACGGCTTCAGAGCCGTATGCCAAGGCGAACGGAGTGTGGCCGGTCGCGGACTTGTGGGTAGTTCTATACGCCCATAATGCTGTCGGGAGTTAATCTACCCATTTGCCTCCAACCTTCTCCAGACGCTTCTTTAGTATGGACTTGATTATTTTGTTAACGGCCTCGACTTGTCCGTTAGCTTTTGGGTGTGCAACGGCGGCGAACTTTTTCTCGATGCCGTACTTTAAACAGAACTCTTTGAACTCTCTACTTTCGAATTGCGTTCCGTTGTCTGTAATGATGGTGCGTGGAAGGCCAAAGCGGCATATAATGTTTCGTACAACGAATTTAATGACCTTCTTAGAGGTGATAGTGGCCAAAGGTTCTGCCTCAGCCCATTTCGTGAAATAGTCGACTGCAACTATTGCGTATTTCGCACCACCTTTGGATAGAGGCAAGGAGCCGATTATGTCGATTCCCCAGATCGCAAATGGCCAAGGACTGATCATTTGTGTGAGTTCCGTTGACGGAGCCCTCGGGATTTTTGCATATCTTTGACACTTGTCGCATTTTCTTGCGTAGTCCGCGGCATCCCGGTTTACGGTGGGCCAGTAATACCCATAGCGGAGGATCTTCTTTGCTAGCGTTTGCCCACTAGTATGGTCGCCGCATTCCCCTTCGTGGACTTCCCTCAAGACTCGCTTTGTTTCATCATGAGCGATGCACCGTAGCAATGGGACTGAGAATCCTTTCCGGTACATGGATCCATCCTGCATTACGTACCGCGCAGCCTTTCGAAGGACTTGTCGTCTTTCGCTTCTTTTTTTGGTAAAGCCCCGGTTGTCAGGTACAGTTTGAATGGGGTTATCCACGAGTCCTTCTCGATCTCTGTTTCCAACACGCGATCGATTTTCATCTCGTCCACACTCGGGGCATGCAAGACTTCAACGGGATACAATCCCATTTGTTGAACATCGTCGGTACTTGCGAACTTAGCCAACAAGTCGGCTTCTTTGTTTTGTTCTCGCGGGATATGTGAAATGTCATAACGCTCAAGATTTGATAGTAGTTCCTGGACCTGAACGAGGTACGGAGCAAGCTTTCGTCCTTTTGCTTGGTAGTCTCCTCGTACTTGGTAAACCACTAACTGCGAGTCACAAAAGATTTCGACTGATTCGATCCCGAGTTCTTTGATAAGCTTCAAGCCACCGATCAGTGCTTCATATTCAGCTTCGTTGTTCGTAGCCGGAAAATCGAGCTTCAGGGCATAACAGATTGATCGGTTTTCCGGAGTTATAAGAACTACGCCCGCGCCGGAGCAACGGTCGTTTGATGCACCGTCAGTGTATAATTTCCATCGAATGGGGGGAATGATGTCGTGATCGTCCGGTTTGATGGGTATGGTAAATTCAGCGATGAAGTCTGCTAACGCTTGCCCTCGGATGGCTCTCCGTGGTAAGTACGCGATATCGAATTGGCTCAACTCGATGTTCCATTTTAGCAATCTTCCAGAAGTTTCCGGTCGTTGAAGTACCTGTCTCAGGGGTTGATCGGTATAAACGCCGATTGAATGCGCTTGAAAGTATGGGCGCAGCTTGCGTGATGCAATCACCAAGCAATAAGCCAATTTCTCGATTTTAGGGTAATTCTTCTCTGCCCCCGTTAAACGCTTGCTAACATAATATACCGGCTTCTGGACTCGATCCTCCTCACGAACCAAAGCTGCGCTTATCGCATGAGGGGATATAGCCAAGTAAACGTACAGCATCTCATGGTCAACTGGTTTAGATAGCATTGGTGGGCTCTCCAGATGCCTTACCAGGTTCTGGAAAGCTTCCTCGCAGCTAGACGTCCATTCAAAATTCCTCTTTCCTTTCTTTATTATGTCAAAGAACGGGATGCACTTGTCAGTTGCCTTGGATATAAATCGACTCAGCGCAGCTACTTTTCCGTTCAAGCTCTGTACCTGCTTTATAGTCCTGGGCGCTTGTACATCTCGAATGGCTTGGATCTTTTCTGGGTTGGCTTCGATTCCCCTAGCGTTGACGATGAATCCTAAAAACTTCCCTGATGCAACGCCGAAAGAACACTTCAGCGGGTTGATCTTCATTCCATAGAACCTGAGTATGTTAAACATTTCAGCTAAGTCTTGAATGTGGTCGTTTGACCGCCGTGACTTCACGAGCATGTCATCCACATAGACTTCCATGGTTTTGCCCAGCTGGTCCTTGAACATTCGATTCACCAGACGTTGGTAAGTTGCTCCAGCATTCTTTAATCCAAAGGGCATCACTACATAGCAATACAGCCCGACATTTGTAACGAAGCTGGTGTGTTCTTGGTCCGGAATATGCATTGGGATTTGGTTGTATCCCGAGTACGCATCCATGAATGACAATAATTCGTGTCCTGCTGTGGAATCGACCAACTGATCGATCCTAGGCAACGGGAAACTGTCCTTAGGGCATGCTTTGTTCAAGTCGGAATAATCTACGCAAGTCCTCCATTTCCCATTCGCCTTCTTTACTAGCACGGGGTTGGAGACCCACTCCGGGTAGAGGGCGTCGCGGACGAACCCATTTGCTTTGAGTTTGTCCACCTCCTCTCCAAGAGCGGCGGATCTCTCCGGATCCATTCCTCTCCTTTTTTGCTTGACTGGGACGTATTTCGGGTCTATGTTCAACATATGACTCGTGATGGCGGGAGAAATCCCACACATATCAGAATGCGTCCAGGCAAAAACATCAAGGTTTGCCCGGAGGAAGTCGCTAAGGTCTTCAGTCATTGCGGGGCCTAACTGTGATCCGATCTTCAGTATTCACGAAGGGTCGTCACGGCTAACTGAGATGTCAATTGTTAATTCAGCCGGTGCCGCCTTCTCTTCCCTGGGTTTCTCATCGTCGTCTCTCGGATCTATATCTCCGTAGATCCGAGAACTATGCCCGAGCCAGGGCTCGGGCACTACTTGTCAATTATTCGTATTGATGATGCGGACGGGATTGTCCGCAACCTTTCCTTTCTCCCTCCGGTGGGCCTCTCGGAGCTCGGCCACATAACAAGAACGACCAGCTGCTTGGTCACTGTGAACAATGCCTACTCCTTTGTCAGTCGGAAACTTCAAAGTCAAGCACCACGGGGCTAGTGCCGCCCTAAATTCAGCCAGGGCCGGCCGACCCAAGAAAACATTATATGGAGAGTCCACATCCAAAACTACAAAGGGTAGAATTCGTACCCTCCGACGCTCGCCTTGTCCCAGTTCAACTGGTAACTCGACATATCCTACTGCATCAGTCGCAGCGCCGTTAAAGCCGTGGATACGAGCTTTGGATGGTTTCAAGTCTTTTGTCTCTAGCTTCATCTGATCATAGGCCTTCTTGAAGATGATGTTGACTGAACTTCCACAATCAATCAAAATTCTTTTTACATATGCTGGTCCGATCATTGCAGATATGACCATGGGATCGATGGTCGGAGCATCTACCTGATCAGCGTCTCTGTTCTTGAACACAATATCGTCTGTCATCACGCGCTGCTGCTTAGCAGGCGCCCCGTCCTCTACGTTCGAACAGCACTCAAAATCTGCATGCTTCAAGGAGCTTGCATATCGTTCCATCTCTTGCCAGTTCTTATCTGCGGGATGAGGTCCGCCGATAATTGTATTTATAACCAGTCTTCCAACAGTCCGGGCAGGTTCCTCAGGATGACGTGGAGCTGGTGCACGACCTGGGTTGGACGTTCCCTGTCCTCCTTCCTGTGGATCCTTTACAAATTCTTGCAACTTCTATTGTCTGATCAATTTCTCGATAGCGTCATGCAGGTGTCTGCATTCTTCCGTGTTGTGTCCATAAGTTTCATGGAAGAGGCAATATTTCCCAGTCCGTTTCTGTTCTTCAGTTGATTCTTTTGGATGAGGTTTTCTGTATTGAAAAGTATTGCATGTGGATAGGTAAATGTTCTCAAGTGGGGCGTTTAGCGGAGTGTACTCGCTGTAGCTTGGAATTCTCGACTTCCACTTTCCCGCTTCTTTCCTCTTTCCTTGACTTCTTCCTCCGGACTCTTTGGGCTGCACAGGCTTACTCTGGACATTGACTTGGACCTTTCCCGAATTGTCTCCAGATTGCTTCACAGCAATGTTGCTCTTAACTGACTCTTGGGCAGGTCCCAGTGCCTTGTCTCGTCGTACCCACCTAGCTTCCTCTCTTCTTATGAACTGGTGTGCCTTGGAGTAGAAACGCTCTAGCGTAGCCGGAGGTTTTCCTGCCAGCCAATCTCCGAATTCAGAATCCGGATCTACACCTCTCATTACAGCCATTAGAATTGCATGGTCGTTGGGATTACTGACTTCAGTTGCCGCAACGTGGAATCTTTGTAAGTACTCCTTCAGCGACTCTCCGGGATTTTGGATTACACTTGACAGAGACATCACGTCCTTCGGGCGTGTAGTGTGTATCCTGAATTGCTCAATAAACTTCTTTGCCAACTCCTCGAAATTTGATACGGATCGCGGAGGAAGTCGGGTGAACCACATAGTAGCGATCCCAGATAGAGTAATCGGAAAGCACCTACACTTGGTGGCATCATTTGCTCTGGCTGAATCCATCATCCATTCATACCTCATTACATGTTGTCTGGGGTCAGTCTTTCCTTCGTATGCAGGAATGGTTGACATGCTAAACTTCTTGGGGTACGCCGCTTGCAGCACAACATCTGTGAACGGAGTATGACTTCTTGCCACTCCCCAGTCGTCATTTGATAAGCCCTGATTTTCTTTCATCAGTTGCCTGATCATGGCTGTCAGATCGGGTGTCTGTATGGAAGCTGGGAGGTTGGAGTCAGTTCTACGCGCCTGTCCATGCTGATGCCTCCTTTCCTGGCGATCTGCCAATCGTGCGTCGTGAGGTTCAACATTGTTAACATTTTGATGATCTGGAGCTCCATCGTCCATCTGTACTCCGGTTCGGAAGCTTCCAGTTCTGGCTTGGTCGCGGTCTCCTGCTGTTCGAATAGCAGCATCTGCTCTTGCAGCTTCAGTCTTACGGCATCTACGCTTGGGTGGTTCATCAGAAGAAGTTGAGCTGTCAGAAGAGGAATAAGCAGCTGGATTGCCCCCAGCATTCTGTTGCTGCTGTTGAGTGAGTTGTGCCATCAGGTTGGCATTAGCTTGCATCTGTTCTCCCAGTTGTCTCCTGCTTTCCCTAAGTTCTCTCATCAAGTCGTTGAACTCCACTCTGGTGACAACTGGAGTTTGTTCTTGAGCGGCAATCCCTGCACTCGGGATCGCTGGTTGATTGCTAGGTCCTGCTTGTTGCACGCTAGCAGTCTCTCGGGCATCCGCATTAAGAGAAGCTGACCTGGTACGTGGTCTTGCCATTGTAGAGTTATTGGTATGAACTCTGAGTAGAATCAACGGATGTCCTATCAGTAAGTCGGATCTTCTTTGGGGGATTTGTTCAATCCAGTAGCTTCAAAGCAGATCCTTGAGGTCTGAGAATTCGATTCTCAGTGAAAGCACCAAAGTGTTAGCACCAAAATTGGTCACTAACCTCGTAGAAGAAGATTGTGAAGAGATATAAGTGATGAAATCAAATTAAACAGAGAAGATAGTGCTAATCTAAATACAGAAAGTAAGAACACCAAATTTATAGTGGTTCGGCGTAACTGCCTACGTCCACTTTGAGGTTAAACTTTATTGATCTTCTTTATAGTTGATTACAAATACAATTCGTGAATCAAATGCTTGAATGAAGTTGTTAAGTAGAGAAGATGAGTCTTGAAAATGGCAGAGTCTCCCCGGTGTTTTCTCTCCAAAAAAAGGATCCATTTCACTGTGACCCTGCCCCTCTATTTATAGGCAAAGATGGGCTGGACTTCCCAAGCGGGCTTGTTAGCCGAACGTTCAAGCCCAGGCGCTGCATGCCGAACCAGGTACGCCGAACGCTTCCATGCCGAACGGTCCTTCCCATGCCGAACGGTCCTTCCCATGCCGAACGGTGCTCCTGATGTATGGGAAGTGTAGGGTGGTTGCAGTGAAGCCGAGCGTATCTCTATTTGAAGCTCTTGACCGACCAATGTATGTAGTTCGAACGCTCTCGTTGCCGAGTTATCCTATCGCCGAGTTCCACTGACGCCGAGTGCCTCTGGATGCCGAGTACCGTAGGATGCCGAACACTAGTTGACGCTGAGCATAGGTTGTTGCCGAGTGCTCTCCTTGACGCCGAATGCCCTTACGCCGAGTACTCCTGTACGCCGAACAATCTCGTATGCCGAGCAGTCTTGACGCCGAGCACACTTGTCGCCGAGCACTCGTTGGATGTTGGGTGCCTCGCCGAACACTCCTGGCTGTCAAGTGCCTCGCCGAACACCAGGGGATGCCGAGTACTCCTGTATGCCGAACAACCTTGACGCCGAGTACTCTGGTACGCCGAACAGTCTCGATGCCGGACACTAACGGATGCCGAGTACTATGCCGAGCACACTTGTCGCCGAGCACTCATGGATGTCAGTTGCTTCGCCGAACACTCCTGGATGGCCAGTGCCTCGCCGAACACTCCTTGATGCCAATCGCTCTCGGATGCCGAGCACTTATTGCCGAGTACTAGTTGCCTGGTCAAATCCCCAGGAAACATAAACCAAATCCAAAATCATCGTCAAAAAGTCCTTGATGCATAGATCAAGCAGATATGAAACTTAAGTAAGATTATTACAGGACTTCAAAAAAATTTCAATTCAAACTTACTCATAATTTAAAAAAATTCCAATAAAATCAATGATGGGTGGCTCTGTGAAACAACCCGTATATTTGGACCATTTAAATTGACAATAATCAACACATGTCAACTTAAATAATACAAAACACGAATCATTATGGGATTATAAATACATAAATGTAAATGAGAATCAATACAATATCACAGACACAGAACAGTCACAGAATAATGCAGCGGAAAATACATCGTCATAATAGCAGTTCATGAAGTTACTACATGAAATACAACAATGTCTTAACATAAAGTGACTAAAAGAAAATACATAAATGTCCAACAGACTAGGACATCAATACAGGAATATAAATAGACTGATAAAGATAAATGCTAAGCCTTCAGCATCTTCAACCAACCTTGATCAGCAAACTGGATAGCTTCAGACTGACCCGAGCATATACAAAAAGAAACACTCGAGTTAGGACTCAAAATCTTATACAAGAAAATCAAGTGCAAGGGAAAAAGTCCATAACTTAAAGATGAATAAAATAAACATCTCTAAGGATCCGATAAACTATCTATATATACAATAGAATACGATATGTTGATAATGTCTAATCAGTAAAGTACGATATTAAAATAGCGTTAAGCCGTTATCATAATCCCCCTTAACACATTTTATTCCCAAGAGCATATACAAGACCGTAGTTTCCCCAAAACCGAAAGTCACCAGAGGGCAATCCATATACTAAAGGTACAAACCAAAACGTAGTGGTTGCGAATAGGATAATCAGTATGACAAGGTACATGAGGCGATACCAACTAGGATACTAGTAGTTGCGTGATCCAGACTGATGTTGTGCATAGCCAGCAGCTACCTCAACATCGCGAAACAACACTCCCAAATCAAGGGGTGCACCCAAATCGAATCACATAAGTAATAGATATGGTATCGAAGAAGTGTGTGCGCTAGAGGTGGCGAACCTCAATGGCCCGGCGCGGCTCCTGTTTTAGTCATGTCAGGGGTCATCCAATATCGTTCTCTTTCTTCAGTCAACGCGTTCACCAACCCATCCACTTCATTCTGGATCAATACTCCGCGTATAATAGTTATTAAAGTGGTTTTCAGTATCGACAGAGAGTATGTCCATTCCCGATCCCGGTCTCTTTAATAACTACGTATTTATTACCCGATGGTCGGTTAAATTAAAGTTTAAACAAATCAAAGTCCAAAAATCAAGGTGCAAATTTGACTTCCAAAATTTGACATTTCACGATTAAATTTTATTTCAGATATTTAAAAAAACATACTTCCAAATGCAATTTTAGTTCAAACATTTGAGTTAACAATAATTAAACATTCAAGTTCAATTTAATAAGAGCTAAATTTCGCTTATTAAATTTAGTTCGTAATCAATGAATTCAATTTAATGGTCAATTTAGTTCGAATCATTAAATCAAATTCTATTTATTTCAATTCATATTCACATTCATCGTTACATTAAATGTAATCCTAAATTTGATTAAATCAATTTCATTAACCAAATTCATTTTTATCAAAACTTCATTTGATTTATTTACCAATTCAATTAAATTTCTATTTAAAGAAATCCATTTCCATTTATTTGGTTCAATGATCTACACGTCACAAATAAGTTATTTCCGAGTTGCAAATCAACTCAATCCATATTCCGTTTACAATGTCCGGATTTGATTAATTCATTAAATTTAAAATCATTTAAATTTAAATTATCACTAAATTAAATCCATAAAACTTTAGTTAGTTTTGTATTCCACTTAAGTCAAATTTTTCTTAATATTAAATTAAATTTATAACAAGTTTCCAATCTATTTAACTAAAACCGAGTTTAAATTAAATCTAACAAATCTAATAAAATTTTAAATTATTAAATTCTAGAACTTACTTGTTTCTAAATCTCATTTCAATTAAATTTGCCAATTCATTTTATTCAATTAAATAGGTTTATTAATCCGTTTCAATTAAATCCATTAATTTATTTCAATTTCAAAATGATTTTTTTTTTGTGGACCAATTGGGTTTCTTATTTTTAATTATCTATCCTAGGCCAAGTTGTTTAATTGGGTATTTATCATTTCAACCCAATATCATTCAATATAAAACAAAGCATAGCAAAGGGAACTTGCAGTGTGATAACTGGAATGGTGTCAAAGTAAATAAACAAGCAATTGCAACCATACATAACAATTTATTAAATAATCCCGAAATAATCGTATTAACTTACATTTTTTATTTATGCAAATTAATATAATTATTCCTAGAATCCGCACTATCGTTTCATGCAGATTAAAGATTATTACATTATGGTTTTCACTCGGTGTCTATTATCAAATTACTACATCAATCATACATTCAATGGTTCAAAGTGAGGTTAATGCTATTTCTACGCGTCGATTTATTTAACATTTAAAGGGGTCAAGTTCAACATATATGATCCATTTTAAATTGTTAACTATCCTATATCAATTTAATTTCATATTAAATTTCACTTATATTAACAATCAAATTCAACATCACATAACAAATTTTAGTGTCACGACTATTTACCATAAACTAACATCAGATCACAGTTTAACACGTTAAATCAAATTAAACGATACATGGCGTCAATTTAGAAATTTAAATATTAATAATATTCAATTTTCAACTTGTATAGAAATTAACAGTTTATTTCGACAAATTTTTAACAATCAACAAATTAATATCCAAATTAATATTCACAATAATTTATCACTTGATTATCATAGCATAATAGATTTTTGAGTCGTGAATGAAATATTCACCTTGCGTGGTTAGAGAAGATGACGAAGTACGAAGACGAATAGATAAGAGACACTAACAAGCACGATGCAAACGAACACAAACTGCAATCAAACAAATAATTAATCAACAATTTGTTTATTGCAATATATATCAATTGAATATATATATATATATATATATATATATATATATATATATATAAACCATACCAAACAACGAAGCAAGATAGATTCGACAAGCGGGATGGAAATAGCTTATGCCTCCGGATCAATAGCAGGAGCTGGAATAAAACACAGTAAAACACTGTAGGTGAGCAACCAGAATTTCAAAGTTACATACTGCTTCACAATATAACAGTTTCATATATATATATTTATATTAATATATATAAAATAAAGCAACAGTTTTTAAGAAAATTTTCTACATGAACTACACAAACAGAGACTTCGGGTTCCGGATTTGGTACGAAGGAGGCTTCGGCCGTGGTCAGGCCGTGGGGTGTTGTGAGTCGGAGAGGAGCAGTTCGCCAGAGGCGCGGTGGGTTGGCGTCAGGTGAGGTCGGGTCTGGAAGCGGATGGTGGCAGCGGGGACACGGGCTGGACATGGGTGGGCTCGGGTGGCGGATGGTGGCCTGGGCGAGTGGGTTGGGTAGGGGAGTGGACGGTCGTTGGCGGTGCGGTGGAGGCAGTGGAGCAGTGGAGGCGGACGTGTGTAGTGGGCAGGGGCGGACGTGGGTGATGCGGGCAGTGGGTGGCATGACGGACTGTGTTATTGGGTCGCGGGGGAGGCGGAGCAGGGCGACGTGGCGGAGGGATAGGCGAAGTGGGTGGTGGGACGCGGAGGCGGGCTGTGGGCAGTGGGACGCGGAGAGGCGGAGCGGGTGGCGTGGCGGAGGCGGAGCAGGTGGTGTGGCGGAGGCGGGCGAAGTGGCAGTGGCGGAGGCGGAGAAGGTGGCGTGGCGGAGGCGGGCGAAATGGCAGCGGCGGAGGCGGAGCAGGTGGTAGTGGCGAATGGGTGGAGAGGGAAGCATTTCGTGAGTTCACATTTTCTGGAGGGAGACAGAAAGTATAAAAGAATTATGAAGAGGAGGGAGAGAGAGAGTACGTACCAGAGAAGTGAGCAATTATAGAAGTGAGTAATTAATGAAAGCAGAGGTAGCAGATATATACAGAGAGGTTTACAGAGAGGTTTAGAGTCCCAAGGTCAATGCAATGATGTCCTCGGTAAACGTGATGGCTATTGGGTTTCTTAGAGAGCTGAATGGTCAAGGACTCCTAGAATTCTGAACAGTGTAGAAAGTTGGGTACCGGTTTGCGTTGCGTAACGGGCCAGTTTGTACTCCGTTAAACAATTATAATTCACAACGCCGAACTCCGATTGACACAAATAAATATACCGTTTTGATCAGCGCGACAAGGCGGACACAACGGTATGAAGATATTGATGGTTTGACATTGTTTGCGAAGTGGTTAATCTTATTGAACCATTTGCTCGAGCGAACATTTTAACTAGGAATTAAAATCGAAATTTGACGAAACGAAATGCGCCGTCACGATCGGATTATTTTTCTTATGCAACATATTGTGAAAAAATTTTGAGTTCGGACAATAGGAAATTTACACTTAGAATTCAAACTAATAGGTAAATGTGACGAACAAAATTGACTTCCATATTATTCGACGAAATTTGGCGTACGCCTATGTCTATCTAGACGCATTCCAAAGGTGAAGTTTGAATAGCAACGGAAGTTGTTTGTGAAAATTCGAAGTTTTACACTAAATAAACGATTTTAAAATTTTAAACTGGGTCTGAATTTCAGGGTCGTTACACTCTGATACCACTTGTTAGGATTTCAATATACTTTAAGACCGATTAATCATGAAACCCTATATCTGAATATGTGACCCATATAGATTTAATTGAAAAGAAATTGAGGAAAGTAAATTTGATTTGGTTTTCCATGTTGACACAAACCCTAGACCTTATATTAGATCTGAATTCATATTTGCTGCTTTCATAAACTGATTAAGAGAAAGAGATAGATCTATAAGATAAGAGTTGGATCTGATCTTCCAAATTAACATAAACCCTAGATCTGAATTATTTCCATAGAAGAGATTAGGAGAATAAGTAGAGCTTATGTAATTTGGGGATCATAACCCCTTATTTATAATGTTTGCATTTTCTAATTTGGCCCTTCAAAAAAATAGAATTGCCTCAGTATCTACACATTAATACCATGACAATTATACCTGCAAGTCTTTTAACTTTAGTTCATAATTTGACCACTTTAATTAGGCTTTACACCAAAATAGCATAATATATTTATTTTACGTATGTAGCCCAACATATTGAAATTTTCCAACATTAGCATCCCATAGACTATTGGAGAACAAATTGCATAACCTAATTAGGATGTAAATAAAGATTGGCTAAACATTCCATATAACAAATTCAGAAATTAATGTGCATATATCAGTGCAGCATTGAACGAGGTATTCTTTGCATACGTGCGAAGTAATGTTTCCAAAGCACAGATTTAAAAGGATTATATTGTAAATTACGCAAACACTGTTGAAAAGGTAGTAATCCAAGTTGAATTAAATATTTTTTTTGTTGCTGAAATTGAATAAATATTCAATTTAGGCATGTAATATTCATGGCTAATTTGGAAGCATTTATTCTTTATCAATGCTTTAATGGGTTATGATTTTATGTTATATAAATGCTACACCCATAAGCACGGAGTGCGAAGTGAGAACTACGCATAAATAGATTAAAAGGCAGTATTTCTATTAGTTATAACTTATAATAATAATTGTTTACCTATCATAGCATTAAATTAACAGATGACCAAATGTATATATGGAAGCAACGAATAGTTTGGGACAATGAAGAAAGTATTTCAAAAACACGGTAAACTAAAAAAATCAATCTTATACCAATCAAAGATGGATTATCATAAAATATGCTAAATTTCAGACCCATGATAGTTTGAAATCTAAACTTTTGTTCTACGTTCTTTTTTTAATGCTGGAACCTCACTTTTAGGGGCAGTTACTTCAATCTTCATAGTCGCAAATCAAAATCAGAATGCTGCTACAGTATCTGATGTGCATGGATACTCTGATACTCGACAACATGCACACAAAATGATATGCAGCCTATTTCTGTTGAACTGATGCTTCCTCCAAATGAAGCTAGTTCAGAGGTCAACCCGTTAAGCCTAGTCGATTACCGAGATGATGAAGACAATCTCTTGGATGATGATACTCCTAACTCTGGCATTTCAATCTGCATCCCGAAAGCCATTCGAAATGGTCTAAGGTAGTCAAGATCTTGTAGGATCTCAAGGTAATTGGTTGCCTCTGAATGTTTGGCTGCACATGTTTCAGTCTTTCAGACAATGATCAATGCACATGTAAGTGTCTTGTACCTATCTCCTCTTTTGTAGTTCAAAACTTGCAAGTGCCCAATTATATGCACAATTCACACAATGTCTACAGTTCCTCTTATCAACACACATCACGCCTTTGTAAGGATATTGAAATACTGACTACCGAGACACAATATGGATATAATATTAAGAGAAAAGAGAATGTTTAGTCACCTAAACTTGATCCAAACAACACTTTAGAAGTCAAAACCATATGAAACAACATCGCTTCAGATCTTCAGAATATTTTGAGGTCCAAATTTGAAATTAAAGATTCAAAATATTCTAATATTTCATTGAACAAATATTACAACAATACCGAAGCTATATTTGTTTATGTGATTATAGGCAAGAGCTATAATTAGCATGGCAGATGGCCATAAAGCAACAAATCCTATGATGTGTCATCTCAACTGCATATAAGAGTATGTAAGAATTTCCTTTTTTTAATAATTTAGTGGAGTTTGTACATTCAGTTACATATGTGTATCCCTTTTAGCTTTAGGATGTAGTGTATAGATTGTATTTCATAAGTTAAGTTAATGAATATGTCATTCACAGACAATCATGTAATAAGTTGACACCAAAACACTCATATGGAAGGGAATGAAAAACGGTTGTATTAAAGCGTGGTCAATCATTAATAGGCATATCAATGGATACTTTAGGATGCAAAAAATGTTATATTCATATACGTATTCAAAATCATTTTCAAATTCTCTATATATGTATCAAAGTATAAATGATAGACATTGGATTTTCGTCTATTTGATAATAACTGATGGATTCAACAAATAAATTGTACTGTTTAACCTTAATCCTTAAGAAAGTTATAAGAAATAAATAATATGATACTAAAATAATGTTTGACTAGAAATTCATGCCTAAAAAACAATAAAATGGTACAATATTGTAACGACTCGGGTTTTGCCCGCTCGAAAATCAACATCTGTACTTCACATTGTACTAGAATGCCGCAGATTCGACCGTTCAAATCCGATTCGCCGGAGCTATAACACAATTAAGTAAATAACACAGCGTAAGAAAAGAATAATACATTGATATATATTATCTGATACAACAGAGTGATACAATGAATATCAATATACATCAGAGATATGATACAAGAAATAGCAGCGGAAAAGAAAATGATAACACCAGCAGCGGAACAATATCAATAGAAGTGATAACTCCAAAATGATCTTCAGACAAGAATGAATCCACAACTCCAAGATAAGCAACTCCGATGAATGAACTAGCTCCAGATAATCTACTAAATCTGAATATCTGAAAAAGAAACCCAACTCTAGACTGCTCGTGTGGAAAATTATGAGCACCCAGAGTTTAGTTGAGTTATTTGTTATTTAAGGTGGAGCTTTGGTTAAGTTGTAGATGATTTTTATCTCAGTTTTTCTTTTTTCTTTCTCAGCTAAAAATGGACGAACTGATGAGGATGGATATGTAAGAAATGAAGTGTTACAGGGTGATATAATGTGTTTGTACAATACAAAGTGATATTTTTATACAATGGTCAGTGATTTTTATTTCAAATTGGAGGCCGATAGTACCTTGCATTAATTAACATGTACAAATTTGCCTTATTTTATTTGCTTTATTCTTACCTTGCACACTTGTTGACTTCGGCTGATAATGATATTGTGTGTGTTGAAGGTGATGTTATGTACATAACAACTTTGTTTATTTATTTTTATTTCATACTGGTGTTTATCTTCCTGTATCAATACCTTGTACATAGATTTTCTGATCACTTGCATTCTTTTTTTTTCGACTGAGATGATTATGTTTTTGGTGGCTGGAGATTTAAACATTTATTGCCTTTGACTTCTTCCTTGCAAGTGTATATATATATACATACTTGTTGCCTTACTTGTTCATTTTTTTTAAGTATACAGGTGATAATGTTGTTAGCTTTTAGCAAATTGTTTACTTTATGTTTTTATTTCTAATTTAAATTATTATTGTTAATTTCTTTACTTCTATACTAATTGTCTTATACTTATTTTATAAATTTAAACCATTATTAATCATCAATTCTAATATTTATTATTACCATTTATTATTAAACTATTTATTTACTATTTAAATTCAAACCAAAACATATATATATATATCTACATATATATACAACATTTTAAATGATTTAACGCATTTTTATTCGATTTCGGGGAACTCACATTACTTCATCGATTTATTTCACAATTTTAATTCAAATATTCAATAAATTATCAATTTAAATTTAATTAAAATCCGGGGTCGTTACAGACTTCCCCCCTTAAAAGAATTTCGTCCTCGAAATTACCAAGGAGACAAAAAGATAGATGAAGAATATTTCATCAACTCAAACTGAACATTTATTCTGCATTTGGCTTACCAAATCAGAATATCTATAACAGATACAAGAACGAATCTGTTGAATCCTTTCACACGATACTCGGGTTATCCAGATCTACGAAATATGGAGTGGCATCGGTCAGTTCGAAGTGATAACTAACCATTCGTAGAATATACTAGGACCCAAAGAATAGATAGGTGTATGGATACGATTTCAGAACTTTCAGTTTAACAACCAAAATGTACCTATCAACTATAGCAATCAAAGCAACCAATTCATCCAAACAAACAATTTTGGTCCATCCGGAGTTTATGTCCCATATTAATATATCGAATTCCTTTTTGGATCTACCAGAAACTATCGAAGAATTGAGAAAAGATGCTGAACAAAAGAGATTGATAGAAAAAGATTACTTCCTTGTTGTTACAGAGTATTGACCATTTCTAGTCGTATTTCCCTGTCCCCTATCTCATCCTCTTCTTGCACTCATACTCACTATCAGTGGTTAGTAAGAGAATTTACTGAGGCATACGGACGGATATCTGAGGATTACTCATTCTAGAGTTTACTTCACTCTATCTCTAATGAGTTACTTAACGTGTTATACTCCTGAGCTAAAGTACAACCTTAGCTCTGATACCACATGTAACGACTCGGGTTTTGCCCGCTCGAAAATCAACATCTGTACTTCACATTGTACTAGAATGCCGCAGATTCGACCGTTCAAATCCGATTCGCCGGAGCTATAACACAATTAAGTAAATAACACAGCGGAAGAAAAGAATAATACATTGATATATATTATCTGATACAACAGAGTGATACAATGAATATCAATATACATCAGAGATATGATACAAGAAATAGCAGCGGAAAAGAAAATGATAACACCAGCAGCGGAACAATATCAATAGAAGTGAGAACTCCAAAATGATCTTCAGACAAGAATGAATCCACAACTCCAAGATAAGCAACTCCGATGAATGAACTAGCTCCAGATAATCTACTAAATCTGAATATCTGAAAAAGAAACCCAACTCTAGACTGCTCGTGTGGAAAATTATGAGCACCCAGAGTTTAGTTGAGTTATTTGTTATTTAAGGTGGAGCTTTGGTTAAGTTGTAGATGATTTTTATCTCAGTTTTTCTTTTTTCTTTCTCAGCTAAAAATGGACGAACTGATGAGGATGGATATGTAAGAAATGAAGTGTTACAGGGTGATATAATGTGTTTGTACAATACAAAGTGATATTTTTATACAATGGTCAGTGATTTTTATTTCAAATTGGAGGCCGATAGTACCTTGCATTAATTAACATGTACAAATTTGCCTTATTTTATTTGCTTTATTCTTACCTTGCACACTTGTTGACTTCGGCTGATAATGATATTGTGTGTGTTGAAGGTGATGTTATGTACATAACAACTTTGTTTATTTATTTTTATTTCATACTGGTGTTTATCTTCCTGTATCAATACCTTGTACATAGATTTTCTGATCACTTGCATTCTTTTTTTTTCGACTGAGATGATTATGTTTTTGGTGGCTGGAGATTTAAACATTTATTGCCTTTGACTTCTTCCTTGCAAGTGTATATATATATACATACTTGTTGCCTTACTTGTTCATTTTTTTTAAGTATACAGGTGATAATGTTGTTAGCTTTTAGCAAATTGTTTACTTTATGTTTTTATTTCTAATTTAAATTATTATTGTTAATTTCTTTACTTCTATAATAATTGTCTTATACTTATTTTATAAATTTAAACCATTATTAATCATCAATTCTAATATTTATTATTACCATTTATTATTAAACTATTTATTTACTATTTAAATTCAAACCAAAACATATATATATATATATATATCTACATATATATACAACATTTTAAATGATTTAACGCATTTTTATTCGATTTCGGGGAACTCGCATTACTTCATCGATTTATTTCACAATTTTAATTCAAATATTCAATAAATTATCAATTTAAATTTAATTAAAATCCGGGGTCGTTACAAATATTAATCACCTTTTTTTACTAAGATACACAAATACACACTATTATCTTGATAAAAATCGGATGGATATTTTTGAACGTGGATACTATCATATCCATATCTATTTTTCAAATATAGATTATTTTTTATTTTCAAATACAGCGCGAAAGGTATTTTAAGTATCCACTGAAAACCCTAATTTTTAACTAAATAATCTCTAATTCTCTATCATTGAACTATATTTGGTATTTCTTTCCATGCTTTCTTTATGTACGGACCATCCAGTACAGTCTTTATGACTCGGATTATGGATTCATCATTGCTAAACTCATCAAACATTAAACAAATACCGCTTATTCATCCACTACAAGGAGAACAGTGATTTCCGACGGCTGAAAACCGTCGGCGGCCGTCGAAAACCGTCGGCGGCCGTCGGAAAAAGCCGTCGGAACATACGTCGTCGGGGAGCAGTACTTCCGACGGCTTCTGACAGAGGTCGCCGTACTTATTCCCGACGGCTTCCGACACGTGTCGGGATCCGTCGGAAACCGTCGGAAAAAATGTCCTACAGGCTGTCGGAAGCCGTCGGAAATTGGCTACCTGTAAACTGTCGGAAGCCGTCGGAAATCTGCTGTTTTTTTTATTACTGCTGCAAATATACCATTCCATCCACATTTTCTTCCAAAAACTATTATACCAATACTGCACAATCCAATATACAATATACCAACCAAATATCAAAACCCAAACTATACAAAATTAATCAAACACACAAATTTATCAAATTACATCAAAATAAAATACATAATATACATAACCATTCCAACAACCCCAACAATAAGTGTTATACCATGTTATACATACACAAAATCATCAACATCCACATCATTATACAACCACACAGCCAAGTGTATCAAAAATAATCATACAGAACTAAAAAAATAATACTTGAAAAAGCAAGAAAGTAATGATTCAATCTCCTCCAGATCCAGAGCCAGCCGAGGAAGGGAAGCGGCCACCAAACTGCTGCATGTACTCTAACAACTGTGTGGTCTGCATGGTCTGTTGGCGGTTCTGCTCCTCCAGCTGGGACACTCTAGTCCGCAATTCTTCTATATCGGCTAGATCGCTCTGAGCTCTATTCCGCCGACCCCGTCTCTGACTGCTGGCCTGCAATAAATATTAAATTTAGCCGTGTGATCTCTGTAAGTGTATGTGCATATCTCTGTAAATGAATAAAGTTCAAGTTTATTGTTTTGAAAAGGTCCAAATAGCATATTTGAAGTATTCAAGATAAAATTATATATTCCAACATAGAATTTTGACTTAAATATCAAATTAGCAGTAAAATAAATTATTTACCACTTGATTGCCAAATCCGTATCGTCTTCCATGCTCTGCTGGATCCATAACGGACTCAAAAATAGCATCCTCCTCATCAGTCGTCAGCTGTTCTTGGTTTGTATCTCTTCTGGTTACAAATTTTACAATTTCTAAGGTTTGCGTCTTCTTTCCAAAACAACATGCAGCCTTTTAAACATGTATCTATTTTCTGATAAGGTAAACCAAAAGCCGACATAAGTTTTTTAACTTCATAGTGATTTTCACACATTAGATTATCGGACGGCATATGTCTTTTTGCAGCTTGTACAACAGCCGTAAACCCAGCTTCAGTGATGTTGTATTTTGACTTCATCGCAATGTATTCTGCGATTACTGACAGCTGAGTGCCGCTTTTACAACCATCCCAAATAGGTTTCTTAGCAGCATCTAGTAAATCATAAATTTTTTTTGCTTCAATATTTGGTTCTTCAACATTTTCATCATCGTCGTCAACTTCAACCATAGGAAACATTGATCGTGCTGCATCTTCGACCATATTTTCTATACGGGCTGTCCTAACTATTTCATTAACGACACTTTCAGACTCTACAGAAGTATTTGCTACAACTTCTCTATGCCGATCCCAAACATAATACTCGGGTACGAAACCGTTTTTGCACAAATGAACTTTCACAATATTTGGTAAAAAATACTTCAAATGTTTACACCTACTACACGGACAACGAATTTATGGATCGTTTCCGTTATTACTTAAAGCGAATTCAACAAACACGTTTATACCATTATAAAAATCTTCTTTTATTGAGCCCCTCAGTCCTTTTCTTTGGTACATCCATCTCCTCCGATCAACAAAATAATCAATCGTTTTTCCTATTTGAAAAAATTAGAAGTTCAAAATTTAATATTTATTTTCAAGAATACAAATTCGAAAAGATTATTTTCATGGTCGTATAATATTTGAATTTAAAGAACAACTTCACAAATTTAAAAATATTTTCAAATAGGGCACATTTTATTTTTTAACGTATAGATATAAAAAATTGTATAATTTTTTTTTTCCATGGCCAGACATCCTACTTCCCATTACAAACACAGTAAGCATTTACATTTCATATATTACTTCGTCTCAAACGATTCAACAAAATTTCGACAGCATTTCCCTTTTGTTCCCTGTATTATACACAAATGCGTGTACGTAGGAAACAAAAAAGAAAAGTTAGACCGAAATTTTATGAACCGTTTGAGACGAAGTAGTATACAAAATGTAAATGCTTACTGTGTTCATAACTTGTCCAATACAGGGACAAATCCAACCAACATTGTACCAGATGAATATAAATGGTCGTTTTTTGAAAAAAAACGACTATTTATATAACGATCATGTACAACACTCGTCAGACGGGGCCAAAAACTGTCTAAGGGACATTAGTTAATTAAATGTGCGCATTTTACGAAAAAATACAGTTTTACTAACTTTTCACATTTACAAAAATATATTTTAATTTAACACATTTATTCGACGTATTACATCAACTTAAGGCTCGTTCGACGCATTTTTTTTTTTTGCATAAGTCAATACGTGCACAATATAATATTCTTATCTCGTGCATTCATTTTATCTTATTTCAACTAACACAATACAATGATAGCAGCGCTACACACATATACAATCGTAGAATCAAGGCATACACAACGATTTACATATACACTAACAACCACAAATTATACATGTTTTTCACAATTTCACGATAAAACATGAAATAGGAATACCATGGAATGCTAGAAACTATTATAACCCTATTGGAAACAATTTCAATCACCAATTAGCCCTAATTTAACAACTTATGCAAATCTAGATTTAGGGTAAAAATTAGATTTTTGGCAAAAATAAGAGATTATACCTGACCTAGAGAGCAATAGACGTTGATTATGCAGCCGGGCAGGATCCGAAAGCTCGAAATTGATGATTGGAAGCTTGTGGAAGAGATTTGGGGATTTAGGGTGAATTATTTTCGTATGAAAAGTGAGGAGGAAGAAGGCTCGGCTGAGCCTGTATTTCGCAAATTTCCGACGGCTTCCGACGGCCGCCGACGGCCCGTCGGAAGCCGTCGGAAGCCGTCGCCCTCCTCCGTCGGTATTTAGCATTTTTCTAGTAGTGACCACACCCATACATTACTACCGTACATCATGTAAAACTATACTCAGAGTATCAAAAATCAACTTTAACCAAATATTGCATTTTAATTATAATGAATTAAGAGCAAAAGGAGATGCATATGATACAAAGTCATGCTGAATAGGCACTTATGATATGTACACTGCAAAAAATGACAAACTAGTCTTGTTCTAGAGCTATATGCTTTATAATTGGCAACTCATTAAAAAGCGACCAGAAATAAAAATAATAAAATTCTCGCTAACCTAACATGTCATTAGCAGTTATAATAAACATATAAGCAATAAAATCGAAGGAAGAATAAATCAAGT
The DNA here is from genome assembly GCA_030737815.1 of Allium fistulosum. Classification (NCBI taxonomy): domain Eukaryota; kingdom Viridiplantae; phylum Streptophyta; class Magnoliopsida; order Asparagales; family Amaryllidaceae; genus Allium; species Allium fistulosum. Next base: position 969,237,820 of record CM060904.1, on the reverse strand, counting down.
ACCTGATTTGCCCCATTTGTTCAAATATTTCGATCGAATATACCTTATCTTCATTTGTGAAATGCACTATACCATCAAGTTTGTGTTTCTCAATATGTGAAAGTGCAACATTTCTTTGGTAAACTTCTTTATTTCACATGCTAGTGGTATTATCTTTGCACATAAGATGTCTATACACAACACCTATATTTCTCAATATTTTTGCTATTTCAGTTGTTGTAAAAACATCTTCACTACTATCCAAAGAAGAGATGGCGGTACAACCCTTAGAGTGTGAGCCAATTAATTTAGATAATATGCTTGAAAGGGTCTCTCATATGTCGGTGTTACTATAATCAACAATTTCCTAGGTATTAACTCCATTACATTGAAATTTTAGGTTTTCCTCGTTATATCCAAATCATTATTTTCAGTAGACGGCCCTTTCTCTAAAACTGGAGTTTCTATGGTTATTGAATCAATTTTTCTATGAGTACTTTCAACCATAACATCATCAACAAATGAAACGGCCGAAGCTTCAAACTGACATCTAACTAGGAATATGTACTTACTCTTATATGCAATCAATAATAAAATCTAAAATCCACGGCTTCTTCAACCGAAACAAAGATTCACTTAAGTAAAACCCAAACATATTCTTGCAAATACTTATGAAATGAAGAAATCTCAAATATCTTTGAAAGGGGACATCTAATTTCGGATCTCAACAAAAGAAAAATACCTAATTTTTAATTTTTAATTTTGATTTTTAAATAAATTGAATTGAATTCATGTAATGAGTTCAAGCAACAATCCTCAAATGCCATTACACAAACTCAAAATAACAACTTTAAAATAAAGTTTATTTTCAAATTACCTTTATTTGAGCTACAGGCGAGAAGCGGTGGTTGGAAACGGGAGTCGTTGCTTATGGAATAAGGGTTCTGAGGCAAATTTGAAGTGGAACAACACGAGCTAAAGAGAAACGACAGTGAGGTGATTTCTTTTAGGGATTTCATATTGCGCGGGAGGAAAAGTAGCAAAAAAAGAAACTTAAGCGGCCCGAAAAATCACCTAGGATTTAGTAATTGTTGGCGGGATAAAAGTGGCAACGCTTCTTTATGTACAATTTTTACAAATGAGCAATGGTTGCACTTAGTATTTAAACACTACCAATAAATGCATTAAAAACAAATTTTGTTGTAGTGAATCTTGTTTCGATGGGACGGTTTGAAGTAAAATGGTATAACTTTTCAACTCGAGGTGGAGTTATAAGAGTTTGGAAGGGTAATAGGGAGGTGTTGTGCGTAAAAAAAGGAAGCGACAACGCGTACAAATTGCTTAGAAAAATGGTGAAGAATGAAAGAACTTCTTAAAGTGGTGTTGGAGAGGCAATTTATCAGAATCAAAGTAGAGCTAGCAATGGAAAGCCGCAAGGAGTACAAGGAGGCCATTGTGGTACTACAAATAGTTTTGATTTATTGATGATATGCATGTTCAATTAGAGGGCATGCATAATTAGGTGGTTTGGAGGTTAGCTAATTTTTAGAATGGAGACATTTGTTTCCATGGTAATATTGGAGATTGTTTGGAGTTTGAGGTTTGACGTGGAGCTTGAATGACATTTATGCAATATCGTATCAAGGTGTAGATTGTTTAATTTTGGTGATATAATATTCCACATTCAAGAAGATTTTGGAGATATTTGAGTCAAGATGGAATTGCATTGCCTCTTTTATATATTTTGGAGACTTTGAAGAGTAATTAATTGCTTGGGTGGTGTCAGAAGTTGTTGCGGATGCTCGGGTGGGGACTGATGCCAAGTTGCGATGATGGTAAATGAGGTCGGAAACGGTTGTGATTTTTTTATGAGGCGATGATTGGGGATTTAAACCTTAATTGCTTTGTTTATATTCTTTTCTCTTAATCTAATGCTTGCACATTGCTTGGACCTTGATATTAGCTTGTATGAACTCAACCTTTGCAAATTAGAGGTATCCATATATGCTATCATCTGTATAGGCTCTTACCTATAACAAAACGAATATAGTAGAATGAAGCTTCTTTATATATTTTGTACAAATAAAATATTAGCTAGCCGAAGCTTCAACACATGAGATGTTCAGTGTTATAACTTATAACATGCTCTTTTTTACCATTTATACCCATGATTGAAATTTATGGGTCATATTATATAATGATGATAACAAACTGTAATGCATATTCTTTTTTTTTTCTAATGAAATATCAACAGTTCACTATCGGATCTTCAAGCGGGATCAAAGTAAGCCCCTAAGGAAATGGCAAAGTGAGCAAGTGGCTCTAGTTAAGCAAGATAATATGCACGTTTTGATTGATGAGGTACTTCGACACTACCATCATTCTAGGATTACTATTCATCCCGGTGGAAACAAGATGTATAATGATGTAAAGCACACTTATTATTGGAAACATATGAAAAAGCTTGTTTCGAAGTTTATAATAAGTATATGAATTGTCAACTTGTTAAGGCTAATAAAAAAAGTCTGGTGCTTTATTATTGCCTTTCGAAGTTTTTCATTGGATGTGGGAACATATTTCCATAGACTTCATAAATGTTTTACCTTGGAGTCGGAGAGGATATGAGAGCATATGATTCATTATGGAATTCTTGACGAAAAGCTCTCATTTACTCCAATGAAGATTTTGAGAACCAATCCATCTTTAGCAATATTGTATGTACGTGATCTAGTGAATGCACGGTGTACCCTCTAGTATTGTGAGTGATCGAGATCCACTATTCACTAATGAGTTTTGGAAGATCTTACAGCATGCATTAGACATGTAATTGAACTTGAGTACGACCTATCATCCCCAGACCGATGGTCAAATCAAGAGAGTGAACCATGTAGTTGAAGACCTATTGAGCGATTGTATTCTTTACTTTGGAAGATTGTGGGAGGATCACTTGCCACAGACCGAGTTTGCTTAAAACAATATATTTCAAGCTAGTACTGGCATAACACCATTTAAAGCTTTTTATGGAAGAGCTTGTAAGTCGCTTACATGTTGATGGGAGATGATCGATAAAGTGACACTTAGACCGAATATGATTCATGAGACTTTGGAGAAACTCGAGTTGATATGGAAAAGATTGAAGGCATCTGAATGTCGGCAAAAATCTTATGCAGACAAAAGGCGTATTGACCATGACTTCAAGGTGGGTGATTTGATCTTTGTTAAACCATCACCATTGAAGAGAGTTGTGAGATTTCATAATTTGGGGAAACTTGCACTTGGATTCGTCGGGCTATTTCCTATTATGGAACGAATTAAAAAGCTAGCATATATAGTTGATTTTTGCGGAAAGATGTCCCGAGTACACAACATGTTCCATGTTTCACATTTGTGCAAGTGTATGCATTGTTGGATCAGGGGCGTTGACGGTAGGGTTAAAGGGTGAATTTAAAAAAAACATTTTGTTAATTAAGATTTTGTCTTATATTTATGTGAACCAAATTTAGTTATATGAAATCAAATTTAGTGTTTATTAGTTTAAGAGTTTGTGTAATATTTCAGTTCATCTAATTTGTTTAAAATAATTACTTATTCATTAATGTTTAATAATAATGTTTATTATTGATTTGACTTAAAATTTAATTTACTAATTATAATTTTACTTTAATTTAATATTTTGAGATGCTCGTATTCAATCTAAAAACTCTGATTCAAACATGGTTGCATCCTTTAGTGTCTCGAACCATCTTGTCTAAATTGGATAACCTATTTTAGCTACTTTTGGATGTGACTCAAAGCTTGTCTTATGCTTCAGACCCTCAGGTGTGCAATTCTAATCGTATGTCAGAGATCGTTGAGTTTGTCGAAGTGGTTCAAAAAGTAGCTTTGAATGATGAATCTACTAATGTTGGACCCAATCTTGATGAAGGAAAAACTCTACAGGACACCAATATTGTATAGTTGGACCTACATATCCTTAATCTTGTTTTTGTTGTAAATATTGACACTGTATTTGAAGTTTGCTCTCCGGACGTGATTAGATATGCAGTTTTTCACAAAGATCAAAATGCAGATTCATTTATTGAGAGCCTGATGAAAATAAAACAAGCGACGGGAAGCGAAAATCAAAGTTGGTTAGTTCAAACAAGATGGTTTAGAAAAGTGTAAGCTTTCCTACTCTAGTGTAAATTATCAGGATCCCAACAAAGTCTCAAACTCGAACAATTTTGGTGATCATGTTCTTTTAGGCAGTACATTTACTTTAACAAATCCTTAACACTTTATTGCCTAAATATGCTTTATATGTAGCTAAAAACCCAACTTCGTATATGAGTCTGAATAGTTGATTTTTGAACACATTAAAATTAATGAATTGGAAAGGGTCAACACCAAAATCATTAAAGATCTTAAGTCGGAATGTTAGAGGACTATAAATAATAGGCAGATACATAAGAATGAAAAACATTATCAAAAACTGCTCAGTGGATATAATTTTATTACAAGAATTAAAAATTGAATCGCACCATATTCTCTACAAAATGATAGGCAGAAACATTTTTACAAGATAGGCATTCATCCGGCCCACGGGTAGATTTGGGGGTATTATGACTAGTTGGCATGCAGATAAATTTATCGTGCTTTAATCTATCACTAATAAGCACTCATTACATATAATTCTTCTAAACCTTCAAAATAAATCTATTATACTAATGTTTATGCACCTAATGATAACATTCTTAGGCGAACACTTTGGCATGAATGCAGTGAATTCATATTGTTGTACTTTAGTCCTTGGATCATAGAAGGTGAATTTAATTTAACTAGATTTTTGGAAAAATACTGCCTCACGAGGGGATTTAATCTGATATGGAAAAATTTATCAATTTCAACAACTTATTGGATTTACCCTTTTGTTGGGAGGAGATTTTCTTGGTCAAACGATAGAGAGGTTTCATTGATGGCCCTTCTAAATAGATTTTGTTAGTTAAAAGTGGGACAACAAATACCCTCTAACTAAAACATACGATCAAACTAGTACAATCTTAGATCATTGTCCTCTTCTACTAAATTCTAATGAACAAACGACCAAAATTTATTCCTTCAAGTTTGAAAAATGTGGTTAAAAGTGGACGACTTTGAGAACTTGGTCATCTCTAAATGGCAATCAATAGATAACTTAGATTTTGATAATGCAGCCAAAAAAATCATGTTTAAACTATGAGAACTTAGGAAATATTTGAAGGATTGGAACCATAATGTATTTGGTAACATCAAAACCAAAAGAAAGATAAGATATTAAAGGACATATTAGAAATTAATAATCTTAATGAACATATACCTCTCAATCGAGATGAAAATGATACGTAATCAACCTTCATAAAGATTTATATAAGATTATTGAAGAAGAGGCTACATGGAAACAACAATTTAGAATTCACTATATTAAAGGGGGTGATAGTAACACTAAATTTTTCCACCGAGTTGCTAACAATAGAAGAAGAAGCAACTGGATTAAAACAGCTAATTTTAATAATACAGAATATTCTGAACAACAACATCTTAAGACTCTCTTTACTAACTATTACAAAGATATATATGGAAATCGTAGTAGAAGTACAATCTTGACGGATTGGAACAGTCTGTACTCCAAACCTTTATCTTCCCTTTAGGAATAAGATTTTTGATTATCTGAATAAGAAGCGTGGATGGCTATTAAAATATTTTCCTTTAATAAATCACCTGACGCTAATGGTTTTTCGATGTTTTTTACCGAAAATTTTGGCTTGCTTAAAGAAGATATGATGGACCTAGGTAGCCTTCAATTAGGTAGATTTAACTTTGTGGACACTGTCCTTATCCATAATAAAGGTTACCTAGAGGAACTATCTGATTTTAGGTCAATCTCTCTTCGCAATTGTTCCGCAAAATTCATTAGTAAAGTGCCAGCTAACAGACTAATAGATGAGATGGATAGTTTGATCAATGGCATACAAACAATATTTATTCATGGTAAATATCATGGATGGAGTAGTCACTGTCCAATAATTTATTAGCTTGTATATCAAAAATAAAACTACTTGTGCACTACTAAAACTTGACTTTGCTAAAGCCTTTAACTCGATAGACCGAGGCTTCCTCCTAGATACCTTAAGAGTTAGGGAATTTTCCAAATTTGGAACTCTTAGATTTTCCTAATCTTAAAAACCATTATCTCTTTCATTCAAGTAAATAAAATTAAATAAAATTAAAGGTATCAAAATTTATGCAAAATGTGGTCTAGGGCAAGGAGTTCCTCTATCTCCTCTATTTCTAACATCGTTGCTGATCGAAATACAAAGGCGACTTTTTTCATGGTGAAACCCTGGGCGACTTTTCACTGAGCCACCACCCTCTCTGTCTAAATTCTACCGTGTTTTACTCCACTTTCTGATTCTGATCCCCTCTGCCATCTAATGGATACCCAATCCCCTTTCATCCGCCAAGCTTCCCTTCCACCAGATCCACCGTCGACCCCGCTTGATTCTCCATCAGGATTCCACGTGCTACAAAATCATGAAACTGGGAATGAGAATAACGATGGATTTATACCAGTTCACACAAAGAGATGGAAACGTCAAAATAAACCTATGCAGAAATTTTCCAATCCTAGCATCGCTCCCAATAATTCTCAAAATATAAACCAGAGATCTACAAACGCCTCACACGTCCATCACAACCATGCTCAAGTCAACGAGAATATAAATAGTCACAATCAACCGGATAACAAATCTCCTACAAATAAGTGGAACTTTTCTTCCTTGTCCAGTCGGACGTGGAATGAAGCTGTCAAAGGAAATAATATTCCAGTTTCTATTCCATTAAAGTATTACCAACCTCACGAATTTAATTCATTGAAATGTGTCAAAATGCCTGTAGAGGTTGTTTAAGATGTTAAAAAACAATGGGATAATGCTATTGTGATTTACGTTGTTGGTCCTAGCCATATTATCCATACTTCAGAGACTACATCATTAGAGTATGGAAGCTTGAAGAAGACTTATCAATATACTCTAAAGAGAATGGCTTTTATGTTATCAAATTTAACAATAAACAAGACTGCGAAAAAGTCATAGAAGGTGGCCCAAAACAAAAAGTTGATGATGATGAAAAGATGGTCTCTTGAGATGCAATTAAACAAAGAACTCCTTAATTCTATTCCGATCTGGATTCGATTTCCTAATCCACCACTCGACTATTGAACGAGGGAGGTATAAGTCACATTGCTTCGGTCCTTGGATCTCCCATCAAACTAGATAAATTCACGGAGGGTATTATAAAAACTGCTTATGCAAGAGTCTTAATTGAGATCAGTAGCTCATTTGAATTTCCGAATAAGATTCCTATTCTTTCCAAGACGGACGAAATTATATGGCAAGAAGTCTCTTATGAATGGAAACCATCCAAGTGTTCAACCTATTCAAGCTTTGAAGATAATGAGCCACACTGTCAATTTATCAAAGTTTGGAGACCAAAAGACACTTCGGACATCTTGTAGAATCATACTAATGACTACTCAGAAATGAATATTGATGATAGCAGGAAAAATGCAACGAGGTAATGATGTCAACATATGCAAACAATGAAGAAGAAATGGATAATTCAGATCAGGAAATAGCTCACAACAACACTCATTACAACGGTGACATAAATAATTCAGACAATCATAATAAAAAAGATTACACAAAAGTCCAGTCGAACATTCAGTTATCGACTATTAATACAATATCAATTCAGAAATCTCAATCTGTTAATTTGGATATGGAGATACATATAGCTGATGAAAACAGTAAGGACAAATAAATAGCAGCTGATGAAATGCCAGATACCCCATCAAACAAGCGGTCTTGCCTAGATTCAGTGGAGCATAGTTCTGAAACACAAATGTTAACCAGAGCAAACATATCTCGGAAAACTAAATCAGAGGAGGTTCCTTTCGAATTCAAGGCTACCACCTCATCAGAAGTCATCGACAACCCTACATGGAATGTGTTAGTAAACAAGCTGAAAGGGAAAAGCAAAAAAATGAAAAAACATAAGACGTCGGAGGCGGCTACTACCCATGATGACAGTAGCATCCCAAATAATAACAAATTGACGGAGTTCCTCATTTGGAACATTAGGGGTATGAATGCCCTAGCAAAGCAAATGGAAATTCTTCAATTACTTAATAATAAAAGGTTATCCTTCTTTAGTATCCTTGAAAATAAATTATCAAAGGATAGCATTGAGAGATTTATGTGCAAATTAAGTAGCAATTGGAAATATTCTCATAATATTTCTAATGAGAAAAACAGTCGAATAATTATTATTTGGGATTCATCTCAGTGGTCAAACATCATTTTACATACTAATGATCAATATATTTCTTGTATTTTACATAATGCTTTTGAGGTTAGTATTTTATGTACAACAGTGTATGCATATAATGAGGAGACGAAGAGACCAGACCTATGGAAATATCTTATGGAGGTATCATCAAACTTTAATCTTCCATGGATAGTAGTAGGTGATTTTAAATCAATTCTATCGTCAAAGGATAGAATTAATAATGGTTTACAAAATTCGATGGGGGATCAGGAATTTATTGACTACATTTACTTATCTAAACTCGTGGAGCCGAATTTTACTGGTAGTTATTTTACTTGGAGAGAAGGTCTTATTTTTTCTATTCATAGCAAGATTGATCGTGTTTTTGTTAACAAACTTTGGATTGATAGTTTCTTTCATTTTAGGATTCACTTTGGTAATCATTCTATTAGTGACCATTCCTCTATTAATATCAACTTCATGTCACAAAATTCAAGAAAAAATAGAATACCTTTCAGATATAGCAACTCATGGCATCTTCAAGCTGGCTACCACTTGATCATTCATGAAGCTCTCTTGAAAGGAAGCGATCCTCTATATACTCTCTTGTGCAGGCTGAAAGAAACCAAAAATGCACTGAAAACATGGAGGAATGATAAGCCTAACATTCATAAAACATTAATCCAACTAAAAGAGGAGGCTAATCATTTATACAACCGGCTAGTTCAAAGTCAAGTGAATGTCCAGTTGATAAATCAGTATAGTTTAAAGACAGCTCAGATACATGACATAATGAGAAAAACTACAGATGAAAGAGATCAAAAAATGAAATTAAATTGGTTGATTAAAGGGGATATGCCAACTAATTTCTTCTATAATAAGATCAATGTGACAAATCCCAATCGGAGAAGCAATTATATCCTTAATTCTAATGGTACATGGTCATCAGCATCAGAAAAAATTACGAAAGAAGCGGTTACATATTTTTCTGGGCTGTTTTCTATAACAAAGGCCACATATCAATTTTCAGACATAGTATGTAAGAAGATCCTATCTGTGAGTGCTAGAAAAAAACATAGGCAAGCCTTTTCAAATGGAGGAAATTAAAACAGCAGTATTTCAAATAAATGACAATAGCTCCTCGGGGCCCGATGGCATCAATTCGAAATTCTTCAAATTGCATTAGGAGCAAATTAAAGATGATATATGGAATGCCATGAATGACATTCTCCAATCAGGTAAAATTATCAGAGAAATAAATCATACTTTCATATGTTTAATCCTAAAAAAACCAGAAGCAATTGAAATGACAGATTTCAGACCAATATCTTTATGCAATGTCACTTATAAGATTTTAGCCAATCTCATTTGTAATCGACTAAAACCTTATATGAATGACCTTATATCATAGAATCAGAATACATTATCCCAGGGAGAGTCATATCTGAGAATTCTTTACTTGCCTATGAAATGGTTAGAGGATTTAATAGGAAAAACTCAAACAACTTTTGCCTGAAAATTGATCTGCATAAGGTCTATGATAAAATTAGTAGAGAATTTATTCATCATATGCTGATTTCCATGCGATTTCCTACTCTTTTTGCCAATCTTATTTATGAGTGTATCTCCACACCTACGTTTTTGGTGCTAATTGACGAAACTGCTTATGGTTTTATCGAGAGTTCAAGGGGTTTAAGACAAGGCGATCCCTTATCGCCTTATTTATTTGCCATAGCTATGGAATTTCATACAATTAATTTGGAAATGGAGCATCTAAAAGGTAATATCATTCCTATTTACAAAACAGAACCAATGATCACACACTTGCTTTATGCTGATGATATTCTGATTATGGCCAAAGCTACTAAAGAGAATGCTGAATGTATCAGGCATATATTTCAGAATTTAAGGAATTTAGCTGGCCTTGATTTAAATGAAAACAAATCAACATTGTTTTTCAGCAAAGGAGCCAATCACAAACAACTTATTGCTGATATATTAAATATCAACATTGCAAATCTTCCTGTGATTTATTTAGGAATTTCACTGTCTAACAATAAACTCAAAGCCAGAGATTTTGGAGTTTTAATTGACAAAATCAATAAAAAAAATTAGTCACTGGAAATGCAAAATGCTCAATATCAGTGGCAGAGTTGAACTAGTAAAAACAGTGATTTATCCTATGATTCAATTTTGGTTGCAGTTTACTAATTTTCCAGTAGCAGTTATTCAGAGACTAAACTCAATTTGTGCCAATTTTATATGGAAATCCAAAGCCCACAACATGAGGTGGGATGATGTTTGTAAAATAAAAAATGAGGGTGGTCTTGGTATCAGGAAAATAGAGGAAGTTGCAAAAACAGTGGCTCTTAAAATGGTTTGGAATTTTATACAAGATGAATTAATATGGCCTAAGTGGATGCACAATATATACTGCAGGAATACAAATCTTTGGACTGTTGCATTTAATAACAATGCATCTAACACATGGAAATCTATAATAAAAGCAAGACAATGGTGCAAAGGTGTTATTGATAGGAAAATAGTGAATGGAGAACATACTAAAATATGGTCAGATCCATGGATTAATGGATACTCTCTAATAGACATATATGGATGCAATTCTATGGCAGTTAATGGTAATAACCATAGAAAAGTGTCTACTCTAATATCAAATAATACATGGAAAAATCACATGGAAGGTATGTCTTCTCAAATTCAAAACACTGTGAAGAATATAAAAATTCAAGATCAAATGCAAGGAGATTTTTGGCACTGGATCCCTAACAATAATGGGCAGTTCAGTAGTAAAACAGCTTGGAATTATATCAGAACTAAATACACGGAATTTAACTGGGCTAATGTTATTTGGGATAAAAAGTGTGCACCCAAAATGTCGATATGTGCTCTGTTGGAAAAATTAAACAGATTAAATACTAAGGACAGAGTTAGTAAATGGAACAGTGCTGTTGATAGGTCCTGTGTTCTATGCACAAATCAAATTGAAGATAGGGATCATTTATTCTTCAAATGCTCATATTCTAGACAATTACTTGAAGAAACTATGAACAGGATTCAAATTAACTTCGTAAATTCAGTGGAATTCAACCAAATTTTGGAAAATTTATGCACAAACCAAAAAAGTAACACTTTACTAAATCATATCAAGAATATAGCTTTCACTTCTATAATCTGGAATATTTGGTGCGAAAGGAGTACTCGGCTTTTTACCGGCATTGAGCTCCCAACTCAAGTTCGAATTACACACATAAGCCATGAATGCAAGCAGTTAATTCAAAATAATCTAGATAGAGGAAAGGTAAACAAAGAATTAGAACTTATCTTGGCCAATTTTGGCATTCCTGTTGATCCAAATCTGGACTCCCATCCTCCTTGATTTTGAAGACGTACTCCTCTCACAGTTGTCAGTTAGATGATAGGCTCTCACGAGAAGAATTTGTAAAGCTAGCTGCCATTATTGAAGTTTTAGATCTAGATTTAGTAAAGGTGTTTCTCTCTCTTCGTTATTTCCAGAAGGCTGTTCGATGCTTATCTATTGGCGGTAGAGAGATGATCTCCTTTTTTTGATAACTTAGTTTGTTTAGGAACATGTATAGTTTGTATGTTGTTGATCTTTTTGTTGCTTGTTTTAATTCCTAGCCCCAAGATGCTCGCATAGATTGTTTTGAGTGTATCTTTCTCTATTTACTCCTCCATTTATTTGACAACTTGATTTCCTGCTATCAGACTGTTGTATTATTAATATATGAACATGATATGTACTCTTTTTTCTTGTAAGGCACTCATTTAGGTTAGGGGGTTGCAAGGTTTTAACAAGGCATATCATAGAAGTATATGCTCTTGTGGAATCAGGATTTAATGGTGTATATTGATTCTTGTGGAACAGGAGAATGAGCTGTTTTGATGCAAAGAGGCTAAGTGATTGTCTATGCTTCTCGACATCTTAGACCACATGAGATTAGATATCCAACTCATGATTTAGAGTTGGCAGCTATGATCTTTGCTTTTAAAGTATGGAGACACTATCTTTTGGGAGAAAGATTCGAGTTGTTTGCGGACCATAAGTCTTTGAAGTATTTATTCTCTCAGAAAGAGTTGAGTATGAGGTAGTAGAGATGGCTTGAATTTTTGGCGACTTATGAGTTTGGGATTGAGTATATGCCAAAGAAAGGAAATAAGGTTGCAGATGCACTTAGCAGGAAACATCATAATCTGGCATTAGCTATGTTAGCATAATCGAAAGATTTAGAGGCATTGATTACTTACGGCATGCAGTTAAGGTCGGTGGGTAGTCCAATAAGGAAACTGTCATGTTGTCATGTTTAGAAGTACAACCAGTAATGATCGAAAGAATTGCTACTAAGCAGAGAGATGATCCATTACAAACTGAACGAATTAGAAGGCCAAAAGGTGGAACTAAGATTGATGATTTAAAAGATTTTAGTCTTGACCACAATGGATGGTTGAGGAAGAAGGGACGACTATGTGTTCCAGATGTTGGTGACCTAAGGAAGGAAGTTCTTAAAGAGTGTCATCGATCAAAGTTTACTATTCATCCTGGAGGAACAAAGATGTACCAGGACATAAAGAGAAGTTTCTTATGGAAAGGTATGAAGAGGGATGTAGGCTTATGAGTAAACCAATGCTTGAATTTCTAACAAGTGAAAGCCAAGCATTAAAAACCGAGTGGGTTACTTCAACCTTTAGATATACCAGTTTGGAAATGAGATTATATATCTATGGATTTTATTGATAGGGTGCCAGGGTTGAATAGAGAAAAAGAAAGTATTTGGGTCATGGTAGATAAACTGACCAAGAGTGCACACTTTATTCCCATTAAGTCGACAAGGACGACACCTACTTTGGCGAAGTTGATTATGAAGAATATTGTTTGACTACATGGGATTCCTAGTAGTATAGTTAATGGCAGAGATACTTTGTTCACTAGCGAATTCTGGAAGAGTCTACATGAGGCATTAGGTACCAAACTGAATATGAGTACTGCTTATCATCCATAGACGGATGGGCAGATAGAAAGATTTAACAAGGTACTTGAAGATTTTTTAAGGGGTTGTGTACTAGACTTTGGAGGCTCGTGGGAAGACCATTTGTACTTAGTTGAGTTTTCCTATAATAATAGTTATCAAACTAGTATAGGATAACGCTTTTTGAAACTTTGTATGGAAGGCCGTGAAAATCACCAACATGTTGGTTAGAGACCGAAGACAGATTGATTCTTGGTCCAGATATAGTGAGAGAAGCCATGAAGAAGATCGAGTTGATCCGAGCAAGCATGAAGGAAGCTCAGTCTACATAGAAAAATTACGCTGATAAGGGGCATAAGGATTTAGAGTTCTTAGTTAGAGACCATGATTTTTTTAAAGTATCAACAATGAAGGGTATGGTATGGTTTGGAAATCCTGGGAAATTAGCACCGAGGTATGTTGATCTATTTCCAATCATAAAGAGGATCAGAAAACTCGCTTACTAGATAAAGTTACCAGATAGCTTGATAGGAGTCCATAATGTTTTTCATGTTTCTCATCTTAGGAAGTGTGTGCATGATCTAAAGGCTACTATTACTCCGACTATATTAGAAGATTAAGTAGTGGAACCAGATATGGCTTTTGTTAGGCAATCGGTGCATGTTGTGGCTAGAGACGAGAAGAAGTTAAGGAGCAAGACATAAAGTTAATGAAAGTGCAGTGGAGTGACAATGAGAAAGATTGTACTTGAAAGACAGAGGAGAGGATTAGTGACACTTGTCCTAAGTTGTTTTGATGGTATGTTCTATATTTGTGTTATGTGTTTGTTATGGATGTTTGCATGATTACTGTGTTTGTTGTGTTCCTTATCATAATTTTGAGGACGGAACTCTTTAAGGAGTGGAGCCAATAAAACCCTAAATTTCGATTAACATTATTCAGACGATTTAATTAGATAAATTAAATATATTAAGGTATTGTGATAAAGAGAATGAGATTTGATAATTTATTTAGGTCGAGCCTTAAGCAATCAATTAGTAAGATTGTTTTAAACATAAGATAAAAGAGAATTAATGAGAGGCGTAAATTAGGAATAATTCCTTATTTCATTCCAAAAACCCTTTCGTCCCTCATTCATTCTCATTTCATTTTACAACAATCAAAATACAAAAAAAGAGGCCAACCATTATTAGAAGGAAAAAGAAGGGGAAATTCTAAGGAATTCAAGGGAAAAGCTTAGGGAGATCCATCAACAACAAATCTCAATCCCTCTTATCTAATCTAAGGTGAATAATAGCTAACTGTCTCATTTTTATATGCTTGATTTTCGGATTTATGAATATTTCTGAATTTTTTTGTGACAACATGCCATGCTATGGTTGATTATTTCATTATATGATTAAATGATGATTTATTGGAATTATATGAAATTATTTTGATATGTTTTAAGGGTAAAAACTTATTTTATGATCTCCAATCGACTTGAAATTTTGATACGATGTATAAATCGTTATTTTGGAGTTGGGTTTTTTATTTTATAATTTTTCAAGTTCATATGAATATTTTATGAATTTTCTAAGAGGAATAAAGGTTTTATTTTAGGTTTTAATTACAAAATATAATTAAATAAATATCTTGGCCCCGAATTTTATATATGTAAAAGAATATGGTAATTCTGATTTTTGGTGAGTTTTTGGAATTTTTCCCAAGTGGTTATGATTTTCTATGAATTTATTATTCTTGAGTGGCTATTAATTAATAATATTATTTACATGGGTTCACAAATTGTTTTGGGAAGGTAAAACTGACCTTCCAGCAAATTTCAAGAAAGAAAATAAAAACTAATTTATTATCCAATATAAAATTGATAAGGGACAAGAGTAGGTGGAAAGATTTGTCTTTAAAAGGGAATGATTAAATCAGTTTTATATTTATTTATAAAAATGCCGTCGTGTTAAACTTAGAGATTCGATACCCCTGCACTTTCAACATCTATCAAAGTCAATACCTGGAATAACAATCTGATAGTTATATGAGGTATCGACTCTATAGGTTCAACATCTATATGGAGTCATACATATGATATCTACCTTATAGGTATGCGATGTATCTATTTATACAGAAGTTAGGCACCACGTACCGTAGGAGTTCGGTATCTCAAGTTGTAGAGATTCGACACCCTATGGTTTCAAACCCCTATATTATTATTTTAAAAGCACGGCATCATTTTTATTTTAGGGGTCGACACCCCTTAGTTTTTTAGGGTTCAATACCCTTAATCCTTTTTGAAGATTCGGCATCTCAAGTTTTTAAGGACCCGACACCCACTAGTGTTTAGAGCATAGGCATCCCCAACTATTTTAAACTTGACACCTCTTGCCACTTATATCTTCGATATCTATGTTTGCGGTATAACTGTTGTATGTATATAAACTTGACATCTTTGTTTTATTGGCTCGAATGCGTTATGTTATGCAAACTAACAAGCTAAGGCACGATATCCTATATGTTTTAGAAATTTGATAACCACATATCTTCGGCATTATAGCCATACGTTTTACAAATCAGAATGTTTGTTTTAGAGACTCGATATATGGAGGCTTGACACATTATTTTAGCGGCATAGATGCCGTATGTTTACAATTTGAATAGCTTTATTGAGTGGCAGGATAGCCAATTATTTTAGAGGTTCGACAACCTCATTTATGATATCGAACAACTAAAAAACTCTTTAAAGGTAATTGTACCTGTAACAGCCCAAAATTTTTAAATGAAATTTTATTAAAAATTATACAATTTTGAAATATTGATTTAAATATAAAGTGTAGTAATTTGTGTGAAACGAAAAATTTAAACTTTACATTTCGTTACGTATATTTATGTCCGTTCTTAACTTTATACTAGAATCAAATTTTATTAGTAATAGCTATTTAATTTTGGTTTAAAATGATGCCTTATTTTATTCAAAGAAACCGTTAGAAATTTTCAATTTTATTTAATAAAAGAATCAAATCATAGAGGTGTATGTTTTTTTTTTCTTGCTTTAACTTTTCAAGTTCAGCCGCATAGTTTAAGCCTAAAAACGTGCACGTGAAATATTATTTCTTCCTTTACGTTTCCATCAACTGACTGGAAATTTAAAAGCCTTCTTTTTCTACCGTTCAAGACTATTTCCTTCTTGCCTTCTCTCTCATATATCAACCGAGTGAACAGCTGTATAAAATAAATTCCTTTTTGCATCCATTTAAAACTTGCGTGACTTTCTTCCATCAGGTATGGCCGCTTTTGCTTACTC
Organism: Allium fistulosum; assembly: GCA_030737815.1. Lineage (NCBI taxonomy): Eukaryota > Viridiplantae > Streptophyta > Magnoliopsida > Asparagales > Amaryllidaceae > Allium > Allium fistulosum. Next base: position 969,221,197 of record CM060904.1, on the reverse strand, counting down.
CTCTTTTGTTCTTCCTTCTTTTACTTTACATTTCATTTCTCTGTTGTGTAACCATACTCCTACCCATGCCTTCACCAGTCCCCATGTCTTCCATTTCATCACCAGATCGCCACCGTGAGAATCTCCAAACCCCTGCCAGACCGAGAACCCACATCAACCACCACCCCACGCCTCGCCCAACCACCACGCTCGGCCTATGCCAGACCAACCCCTTCGCCTGAACCCATTCGTCACCGCCGCCTCCAACCTCACACCGATCCACCACCATCTCCAACTCCAGGCTCGACGTCACCGAACCCCTACCCAGCGGCAACCCCAGGCCGAGAACCACCACGAACACGATCCAGCCCTACCACGTTCCACCCCTGCCACCAGCCATGAACCACGCCCTACCCCTCGTCAGCCCTACTCCCTGCTATCCACCGAGATCTACCCCATGCCCAGCCGAGACCAACGTGCCACCCACCGCCGCCTCCAAGGCAACACCAGACCGAGACCACCACCACGTCAGCCTTATACCCAGACCGTCACCAACCCATACCGTGCCTCCTCTGACATGACCCATGGCCGCAAGTTCAGGTGACGCAGCCTCCGAACCCCACTGACCTGAAACCTGATGCCTCTAAGGTAGTTGAGCCTTTGTATTTTGAAGTTTAATCTATGTGTCCTCTGGCCTTGGTTCTGAAAAGAAAAAAAAATGATGAAAAAGAATGTATTGGTCACCTCTGCAGCTTATTTTCGTAGTATGGCCAGACCGAGCTTTGCTTTAGTTTTAGTTTTATTGCCTCTGCCTTGTTTGAAAAAAGAAAGAAAGAAATGAAAAGTGCATGTCACCTTGTACTTTGTAGTACAGTTTCTACTCAGCTTTGTTTAGAAAATAATAGGGTATGAGAAAGTTGCTTTTGTCACGTGACTGACCTTTGTTTTGAAAAAATTGCTTTTGTCATTTTTGTGTTTGAATTCATGATTTGTATGCCACCCAGCTTTTTGTTGAAGTCATGGCCAAATTGTCCTTCGAGCCTTACTTTTGTTTCAATTTGATTTCCAGTTGATTTGTCTATTTATTCGCTTTATTCTTTTGACTTTAGATTTGAATCTAGTCGGCGAATCCGCTAACAACAAATCGTGCTTTCCGCGTGCTTTCGACTGATAGCGTACATCTTTCTTTCTGAATCTCCAGCTCCGTAGAGGTGAGTGAATCTCACACGAATATTCATACTTATATGATTGTGAAACGACCGCAACTGAATGTGTAGAAAATAAATAAAAATTAAATGATGCTATAATTACCTGTGATTTATTTATAGTTGATGTTAATTGTTAAAACTGCATATCGTATCATCTGTTATATTTTGTTCTTATTTTACTGTTATTCTATTTTGTTAAATCACACTGCAAGTTCCCTGTAGAATAGAATCACTATGGGTTGAAATGATACATACCCGAACGGACTTTAGAATAAGGGAAGATCGTTATGGGCTGAAATGATAGGCCTGAACGATTTTCAATTAAATTTTATTTACTTGGGATTGCGGGTTTGAAATGATAAAACCCGGATTTTTCTTTGTAAATTACGGACTGAAATGATATAGTATCCGTATCACTTGACTTAGGCTAGAAAATATTATACAGACCCGTGGTTATTTTTCTGTATTTTCTGGATACTTTTAAATAATTTAAATATTGTAATAATATTAAATTGATTTAAATCGAATTTTTAAGTGATTTATTTAGAATAGAAATGATTTTTCTATGTGACAAATATAAATAAATGGAGGAATATTGATTTTAAAACGAAACTTAAATTTGAAATTTTGACTAAAAGAAAAGATGGAAACTTAAGTTAATTAAATTGAAATGAAAATTTAGTTTTAAATTGGTGGAAAAATGGAGTTTAATTTTAAATGTTGAAATGAATGTAATAAGAAAATTTGTAAGTTTTGGTTTTAACTTGTAAAATTTCTCTTTAAAATAAATCAGTTAAAGGATCGAAATGAACATTTTTAATGTATGATTTTATAAGTCTGAACTAGGTAGAATCTGTAGCACTTGTTAAGTGTTGTGGATTATATAAGTGAACCAAAAGACTAAAATGAACTAAGGCTATGGTAGTACTTGGTAAGTGCTGTTGTAGCAGAAACTAAAATTGAACCTGAACTAATAAAAGGGCTACTGTAGCACTTGTTAAGGACTGCAGTAGGCTGAAATATGATTTTGTTTTAAACTGAACTGTTATAGCAGTTTATAAATGTTGTTTTGCTGAATAAAATGTTTTCAAATATAACCTATAGCAGTTGTTTTCAAATGTTGTGAAATGCTGAAATTTTAATAATTAGGGTTTTTGACTTAGTAAACGAACACAGAATGGTTTGAAACTTTGGAAATTGAATACTTGATTTCAAAATATAATAATTACACTTTTAAAAGGTTAAATGAATTATTTAATTGGAATATAAACTATTTAAAAGGTGACTTGAAATGATAATAAATGAGTATACCTTTAAATTTAAAAGGTATTTAAAGTTGAATATTTAGATTTGAACTCAAATGATATTTGGAATATTAAAATGATTTGAAATGAAGTTTTGAAGTGATATGATATTTTAAAAATATGGAAATGGTTTAGAATTGATTTAATCTTTATTTTGATAAAGATTTGGATTTGAGATGATATTCTATTTTGAAGTATAAACTGTTTTAAACTTTTAACCACGGGTTATAATAACGTTGGGTTGTTAAAGAGACCGGGATCGGATATGGACATACTCTCTGTCTTACCGAAAACCACTTTGGCAACTGTGTACGCGGTGGAGATTCCAGAATGAAGTAGGATGGTGGCGACGTTCTTAAGGTATGTTACGTGGACCCAACTCCCGTGAGTTGGCATAAGGTGGCTAAAACAGGAGCGATCTCGGACCAGTGAGGTAGCACCTCTTCTCGGACACATTTCTTCGATATTATACTCTTACTTGTGATTTGACTAGATGGCCATCCTCCGATTTGGGAATGTTGTTCGAGGTGGAACGGTAGTGGCTGCTATGCATATCCATCAGTCCGTGTGCGTAATTGGTATATCTACCCTGGCATTGCCTAGTTGTGCCGTGTCACCTACCATATCGAGCTTTACTACGATTATGATTTTAAGATCCGACCGCGTTAAGGTTCTCCATCCCCTTAATGCTATTTTCCGATATGATTATACTTTACTTATTTAGACACTATTATAATAGCGAATATTACTACATAGTAGATATTTTAACGGATCCTTAGAGGATGGGCGGTCCCAAGCATCTCCTAAGTTACTTGTACCTTTACTACAGTTCACTTGAGTTGGTTTACATTGTATAAGTATGTATATCCTGACTCGAGTGTTTATGTTTTATTTTACGCTCGGGTCAGCCTGAGTATCAGTTGGACTTCATCTTCACGGAGCTAGGACTACTGGAGATCATCCTTATCCAGCTGCTATCTGGTTTTATCTGTTCAGTCTGTTGTTCTATTTTAGCTCTTGTATTAGTAGACTTCTATGTCTTGAGACTTCTGTTGTACTTTATTTCTTCTGTTATGTCTCATGTAACTCTGATATATTTATATAGTAGCTTCATGAACTACTATTTCTTTTACTCCGCTGCATTATTTTACTCTGTGTCTGTGATCTGTGATTATATTTATTTACTGCATATTCTGAGATTTACCAAATTTCATTTACAACGCGGTATTTTGAGCAATTCAATTCCGGCATGAGTGTCTACCTATACACTTATAATGGATGCGAATGGTTGAAAATATCGGGTCGTTACAGTTGGTATCAGAGGTTTGGCTTTGAGGCAAAACTTAGAATGTATGGTAAATTTATTTACAGAATCACTTTCGTTCGAGTATGAATCGTTTCCTCTTGATTCGAATTTCCTTTGAATTTTGGAACGTTCCCTGCGGTTCCAAAATTCATTCTTGTCCCTCACTATTCATCTTCTTTTGATTTGGAGTATCACATAACTCCACTTCGAATGATCTTTATAGTAAATTGGCGGTCTCGCCAATATTCTAATTTTATTGTAAAGGGGTGAAAATCCTTTATAATCAGCATCGATTAACCAGAGATTTATATCTATCCTTGGTTTAGATGCTAATATCTTTTGTTATTCCAAACTTTATCTCTTGAGATCGAACGTAGATTTATCCTAGAAAAATCCACATTGATCTTATTCTTTAAGTCACGGTTGACCCGGTTAAGGTTGTCCGCGATTTATTTAAGCTTGTCCATCTCCCTACATTGTTATTTAATCATCTTGTCTTTTGTTCCAATCTATCTTCCTAACATTTTTAATTGTACTTGTAAATCTATGTTTTGTTTTATATATGGTGTTGTTTGAGTTGTTGATGTTGATTTGGGTTTCCGATCGATTCGTCTGATCAACGCTTTCGATAGGATTTCTAAAACACTTTGACAGAACAAACTGACACAATATTATAAAAAATATATTTGGTTAATGAAATAAATTTTGATATATAATTTATGGAACTTAATAAATTGATTTAAATTGATAATTTGAAGTGATAATACTTTATTTATCATTTGTTGTTCTACAAATGAATTTATAAATAGTTGTTTATAAATTTATTTGGGAATTGAAATTAAAACAAGAAAGTTAAAGAATTTAATTTTCCGATGGTTTCAAACCTTGTGTTTAAAATTTTTAAAGGGATATTATTTAAAGTATTTTGAATAAAAATTTGTCTCTAAAGGATTTTAAAGTTCAAAAATTTAGTGCTCTTCTCTTTGTCGCTGGAAAATAATTTCGGTGATGACTGCAACATCATCGACGTTCATTTTCGAGTTTCGAAGTGAAGAAACCATTCTGTAGTCTTGCTACAGCTTTGTTTTGGAAAATCTAATTGATTTGAATTTCTAAAATATGACTGGATTATAATATATATATAGATATATGATTTGATTTAACATATTATGTATATATAATTACTTATCTCCAAATGGTTTGAAGATGTTCGAAGATTCAAATTCTTAAATTTTATCTTGAAGAATAATTTCAATTATAAGAAGAAAAAAATCAAAAATTTGGATAAATGATTCAAAATTGAGATAATTGAATTGGAAAGTTTTATTTGTATAACACACAATTTCATTCCAATATAACTTACCTAAATTACACAGAAGTTGAATATGAAATTGGATAATATACAATATAAAAAGGGATTTTTATAAATAAAATTTGAGTGGTTATAATACATGTTATACACTTAAATTTTAGTTATAAAAGATTAACAAGAGGTAAATAGTGAAAAAGGAATTTAAAGAGATTTTATTTAAATAACTTAATAATCAAATTTGATTTTATATGGAACCTTAAGTCTAACCTAGGAATTTTAATAAAGGTTATTTCCTGAAATGAATATGTTGTATAATAAGTATCTTTGAATAGATAAAATACATTTGAATTGGACATTTTGTAATAAAGTTTATTTAACTTGAAATCATAGTTTAATTGATGTCTAAATGAATAAATGTGTAAAGAAATTTGATTGTTATATTTGCTATGATAAATATTTTATTTATGAAATAGATATGTTTTGAAAAATGAATAATTATGATTTAAATAGTTAAAATGTATTTTAACATCACTAAAACTTGATAATTGAGAATTTGGTTTTCAAATGGAATTTTAAGTGTAACTTATTAAAGGAATATCTATTTGTGAAATGGGTATTTCAAATAAAGTGTTAGGTTATGTGTTAAATTAAGAGCTAACTAAAATAGTGAACTTTTGAATTAATAAATGAAGTATAGTTTAATTTGGATATTCCATTCATAAAAGTTTGTTTTAATAAGTCATAAGTTAAATGATATCCAAATGAATATTCTAGAATAAAAATGATTTGAAATATTAATATATCTACTGTAGCATTTTATAAGTGCTGCTGTTTTGAAAATACAATGTTTTGGAAGTTTTATAATTGAATGAACTTAGAAATGTTACAACTTTAAAATGAATATTATTTGACCTTGAATTAAAATGGTTTAAATAAAGATTATTTTAAAAGGTGTTATGATTTTCTAAGTATTATGTTTTTTTTTAGAATTACATTTCCAAAGTGTTATGATTTTAGTAGTATGATTTCCAAATGATAAACATCTCTAATTTGTTATGATTTCAAAGCGTTATTGTTTCAAATTTATTATCTTATTTTGTTTTTTTTAAAAACTATCTTTTGGTTGTCCTTATTTCTCTTATCTTGTTACAGAATGGGAAGGCTATTGCTTATACCAGTCTGTTTAGACATCTTTTTATAATCTTTGAAATCTTTGTTACTCATCTGGATCTGAACACTGTTTTTCCATTCATAGACCGTCGGTCAAGTGAAAGGGGTGATTCAGACTCTAGAGGATCTTTTTCGTGTTTGTGTTCTTGATTTGATCACCTCCATTTTGTTAAACTTGCCTATAACAATAGTTATCAGGTGTAATTCCAATATTCTTATCATCTGTCTTAATTCTATTCATTCTATCTTTTTCTGTGCTTTCCCGTACCTCGTTCCTTTTCGGGGACGAAAAGTTTTGAGTGGGGGAGAGTGTAACAGCCCAAAATTTTTAAACGAAATTTTATTAAAAATTATACAATTTTGAAATATTGATTTAAATATAAAGTGTAGTAATTTGTGTGAAACGAAAAATTTAAACTTTACATTTCGTTACGTATATTTATGTCCGTTCTTAACTTTATACTAGAATCAAAATTTATTAGTAATAGCTATTTAATTTTGGTTTAAAATGATGCCTTATTTTATTCAAAGAAACCGTTAGAAATTTTCAATTTTATTTAATAAAAGAATCAAATCATAGAGTTGTACGTTTTTTTTTCTTGCTTTAACTTTTCAAGTTCAGCCGCATAGTTTAAGCCTAAAAACGTGCACGTGAAATATTATTTCTTCCTTTACGTTTCCATCAACTGACTGGAAATTTAAAAGCCTTCTTTTTCTACCGTTCAAGACTATTTCCTTCTTGCCTTCTCTCTCATATATCAACCGAGTGAACAACTGTATAAAATAAATTCCTTTTTGCATCCATTTAAAACTTGCGTGACTTTCTTCCATCAGGTATGGCCGCTTTTGCTTACTCCTCTTTTGTTCTTCCTTCTTTTACTTTACATTTCATTTCTCTGTTGTGTAACCATACTCCTACCCATGCCTTCAACAGTCCCCATGTCTTCCATTTCATCACCAGATCGCCACCGTGAGAATCTCCAAACCCCTGCCAGACCGAGAACCCACATCAACCACCACCCCACGCCTCGCCCAACCACCACGCTCGGCCTATGCCAGACCAACCCCTTCGCCTGAACCCATTCGTCACCGCCGCCTCCAACCTCACACCGATCCACCACCATCTCCAACTCCAGGCTCGACGTCACCGAACCCCTACCCAGCGGCAACCCCAGGCCGAGAACCACCACGAACACGATCCAGCCCTACCACGTTCCACCCCTGCCACCAGCCATGAACCACGCCCTACCCCTCGTCAGCCCTACTCCCTGCTATCCACCGAGATCTACCCCATGCCCAGCCGAGACCAACGTGCCACCCACCGCCGCCTCCAAGGCAACACCAGACCGAGACCACCACCACGTCAGCCTTATACCCAGACCATCACCAACCCATACCGTGCCTCCTCTTACATGACCCATGGCCGCAAGTTCAGGTGACGCAGCCTCCGAACCCCACTGACCTGAAACCTGATGCCTCTAAGGTAGTTGAGCCTTTGTATTTTGAAGTTTAATCTATGTGTCCTCTGGCCTTGGTTCTGAAAAGAAAAAAAAATGATGAACAAGAATGTATTGGTCACCTCTGCAGCTTATTTTCGTAGTATGGCCAGACCGAGCTTTGCTTTAGTTTTAGTTTTATTGCCTCTGCCTTGTTTGAAAAAAGAAAGAAAGAAATGAAAAGTGCATGTCACCTTGTACTTTGTAGTACAGTTTCTACTCAGCTTTGTTTAGAAAATAATAGGGTATGAGAAAGTTGCTTTTGTCACGTGACTGACCTTTGTTTTGAAAAAAATGCTTTTGTCATTTTTGTGTTTGAATTCATGATTTGTATGCCACCCAGCTTTTTGTTGAAGTCATGGCCAAATTGTCCTTCGAGCCTTACTTTTGTTTCAATTTGATTTCCAGTTGATTTGTCTATTTATTCGCTTTATTCTTTTGACTTTAGATTTGAATCTAGTCGGCAAATCCGCTAACAACAAATCGTGCTTTCCACGTGCTTTCGACTGATAGCGTACTTCTTTCTTTCTGAATCTCCAGCTCCGTAGAGGTGAGTGAATCTCACACGAATATTTATACTTATATGATTGTGAAACGACCGCAACTGAATGTGTAGAAAATAAATAAAAATTAAATGATGCTATAATTACCTGTGATTTATTTATAGTTGATGTTAATTGTTAAAACTGCATATCGTATCATCTGTTATATTTTGTTCTTATTTTACTGTTATTCTATTTTGTTAAATCACACTGCAAGTTCCCTGTAGAATAGAATCACTATGGGTTGAAATGATACATACCCGAACGGACTTTAGAATAAGGGAAGATCGTTATGGGCTGAAATGATAGGCCTGAACGATTTTCAATTAAATTTTATTTACTTGGGATTGCGGGTTTGAAATGATAAAACCCGGATTTTTCTTTGTAAATTACGGACTGAAATGATATAGTATCCGTATCACTTGACTTAGGCTAGAAAATATTATACAGACCCGTGGTTATTTTTCTGTATTTTCTGGATACTTTTAAATAATTTAAATATTGTAATAATATTAAATTGATTTAAATCGAATTTTTAAGTGATTTATTTAGAATAGAAATGATTTTTCTATGTGACAAATATAAATAAATGGAGGAATATTGATTTTAAAACGAAACTTAAATTTGAAATTTTGACTAAAAGAAAAGATGGAAACTTAAGTTAATTAAATTGAAATGAAAATTTAGTTTTAAATTGGTGGAAAAATGGAGTTTAATTTTAAATGTTGAAATGAATGTAATAAGAAAATTTGTAAGTTTTGGTTTTAACTTGTAAAATTTCTCTTTAAAATAAATTAGTTAAAGGATCGAAATGAACATTTTTAATGTATGATTTTATAAGTCTGAACTAGGTAGAATCTGTAGCACTTGTTAAGTGTTGTGGATTATATAAGTGAACCAAAAGACTAAAATGAACTAAGGCTATGGTAGTACTTGGTAAGTGCTGTTGTAGCAGAAACTAAAATTGAACCTGAACTAATAAAAGGGCTACTGTAGCACTTGTTAAGGACTGCAGTAGGCTGAAATATGATTTTGTTTTAAACTGAACTGTTATAGCAGTTTATAAATGTTGTTTTGCTGAATAAAATGTTTTCAAATATAACCTATAGCAGTTGTTTTCAAATGTTGTGAAATGCTGAAATTTTAATAATTAGGGTTTTTGACTTAGTAAACGAACACAGAATGGTTTGAAACTTTGGAAATTGAATACTTGATTTCAAAATATAATAATTACACTTTTAAAAGGTTAAATGAATTATTTAATTGGAATATAAACTATTTAAAAGGTGACTTGAAATGATAATAAATGAGTATACCTTTAAATTTAAAAGGTATTTAAAGTTGAATATTTAGATTTGAACTCAAATGATATTTGGAATATTAAAATGATTTGAAATGAAGTTTTGAAGTGATATGATATTTTAAAAATATGGAAATGGTTTAGAATTGATTTAATCTTTATTTTGATAAAGATTTGGATTTGAGATGATATTCTATTTTGAAGTATAAACTGTTTTAAACTTTTAACCACGGGTTATAATAACGTTGGGTTGTTAAAGAGACCGGGATCGGATATGGACATACTCTCTGTCTTACCGAAAACCACTTTGGCAACTGTGTACGCGGTGGAGATTCCAGAATGAAGTAGGATGGTGGCGACGTTCTTAAGGTATGTTACATGGACCCAACTCCCGTGAGTTGGCATAAGGTGGCTAAAACAGGAGCGATCTCGGACCAGTGAGGTAGCACCTCTTCTCGGACACATTTCTTCGATATTATACTCTTACTTGTGATTTGACTAGATGGCCATCCTCCGATTTGGGAATGTTGTTCGAGGTGGAACGGTAGTGGCTGCTATGCATATCCATCAGTCCGTGTGCGTAATTGGTATATCTACCCTGGCATTGCCTAGTTGTGCCGTGTCACCTACCATATCGAGCTTTACTACGATTATGATTTTAAGATCCGACCGCGTTAAGGTTCTCCATCCCCTTAACGCTATTTTCTGATATGATTATACTTTACTTATTTAGACACTATTATAATAGCGAATATTACTACATAGTAGATATTTTAACGGATCCTTAGAGGATGGGCGGTCCCAAGCATCTCCTAAGTTACTTGTACCTTTACTACAGTTCACTTGAGTTGGTTTACATTGTATAAGTATGTATATCCTGACTCGAGTGTTTATGTTTTATTTTACGCTCGGGTCAGCCTGAGTCTCAGTTGGACTTCATCTTCATGGAGCTAGGACTACTGGAGATCATCCTTATCCAGTTGCTATCTGGTTTTATCTGTTCAGTCTGTTGTTATATTTCAGCTCTTGTATTAGTAGACTTCTATGTCTTGAGACTTCTGTTGTACTTTATTTCTTCTGTTATGTCTCATGTAACTCTGATATATTTATATAGTAGCTTCATGGACTACTATTTCTTTTACTCCGCTGCATTATTTCACTCTGTGTCTGTGATCTGTGATTATATTTATTTACTGCATATTCTGAGATTTGCCAAATTTCATTTACAACGCGGTATTTTGAGCAATTCAATTCCGGCATGAGTGTCTACCTATACACTTATAATGGATGCGAATGGTTGAAAATATCGGGTCGTTACAGTACCTTGGCACAAGATTTTGGCTAAGTAATGGGCTATGTATTCCTTGTTTTAAAATATGATTTTAAGGAATTATTCATTTATATATAAAAATATTTTCAAGGAAATATAATGGTATTTTAGTCTAAAGTTTCACAAGGATTTCGCTGAAGGAAATTATTACTTGAAGTAAGTAAACGACCATTGAGTGAACATAATTGAATGATTAATGTATATGTCCCTGTCACTATTAGATCAATTGTGTTAGGATGTCTTGAACTGACCAAGAATAAATGACTCATGAAGTTAAAAACTAGATAGATGGGACTAATGTAGGGTCGCACCCTATGCTTCAACTATTAGCCCTCAGTTGATAACCACAATTCCAGTGCGTATGGCTTTGTCAAGGTAAAGACTGAAAGGATGGTTGCACACAGAAAGGAACTTATAGTTCAGATAGGTTATTGGTTGACCTGCAAAACCAATAGGTTCATAGTGACCCTAGGAAAACTATGAGCTAAACAGATAGCTAAGTTTCCTCCTAAATTTATATAGAGATGGGTTCTTCGTTGGTCTACAAAACCATTAGCATCAGAATGACCCTAGGAAAATTATTATTTAGATAGTCGGTCCAATATCTTTCTAACCGTATTTTGAGACTTTGGTGGTTAGGTTTTGGCCCAAGTCAACCGTAGAGGTTTGTAGTAACCCTGGGAAAACTATAAGTTAGGGACATGTAGTCAACTGATTGAGATAGATAGTTTATTTTATGTGATTGGTATGCATAACCCTATGGAGGCAGAATAGTTAGACTTACCTATGTTGCATGCATGCATATGATTGTTTTATGTTTTTTTCTAACCATTGTGGTTGCAGGTGCTTGATTTATGTTTGACTTATTTTAAGAAGATACAAGTGAGAAGAAAACCCATTCCTCTTAGCGGCGTGGTCTCACTAGATATCTATTTTGGTTCGAGATAGTATATTATTATTCACACCAGACTTTTTCTGGCCTAAATTATTGTTATTCCCCTTAAACTCTCGGGTACTCATTTGAGTAGGTCGGGAGTAAGGATTTTCAGGTTAGACGAATAAGCTTCTTGAGATGTGCAGGAGGCATGCTAGCTAATATTAGGAGTTTATTTCCGTTGTGTTGTTTAAAGCTTTTGTTTGTTTGAATGGATATAATGACAAGATTTATAAAAGCAAGTAGTTAGACTCGGATCACCCAAGAGGGCATCTTCACATGTTGTTCTTGGAATACAGTTGTAATTATTATTATTATTATTATATTTTCTCTAAATGTGGAGTCTATGGGATTATGTCATTGGATGTAATGAATATGAAAGCTACTAATGAAATGAGTTTTGAAAATTTTCATATTCATATGCTCTTGATATTATAGATACAATTAACTGATTTCGTTTTGTCATCGGAAATTAATACTATATACGATTGCAACATCCGTGGTGCTTAGTTTTGGGCCAAAAAATGGGGGAAGTTACAACTTTGTATCAGAACAAAGGTTTATGTGAAACTTAAAGAATTGAAACCTAAAAGGGTTTTGAAACATAATCTGAGTGAATCGAAGAATAAGGTTGGGGAATGGGATAACGCTATTGTAATGTACTTGTATTTGCTGTAGATAAGTAAGTAATCTATCTCTATTCTCCCCTCTCTCTTAGACCATTCTTCCGTATTTTACAAAGGTCCATTTGTAGATTTAAAGGAAGTCAGATATGGAAGAAGGAAATGGAAGAGTGAATCTAGGTGGAGGAAGCATCACAACAAATGGAAATGTTCGACCTAATACTAGAATGAATCTGGGTCGACAACCAAATGCTAATCCAAACGCAAATGCTAATGTGAGCGATGGAACCCCATCATTAGATATAGGGACTATATACCAATGCTTCATGAATATGACGCAAGATGGAGCTGCTGTTGGTTTGGTTGGCAAAAACGATGGTAGTGTGGGAGATGCTAATCTTGAAGTGCTTGCTCCCGACAATTTTGCCAAGTTGAGCCATGATTATACCAGTCTTGGGAGGAAGCCTTTTCTAGGAACAAAAGGTGCTATTAAAATAGAGAATTAGTTGTTACATTGTGAAAGGATCTTTACTGACTTAGGCTTGAATGATGAGTAGAAGATTTGGTTGGTATCTATACATTTGCAAGGAGCAACTTTGTATTGGTGGAACAGTGCGGCGGTAGGAATACCAAAAGAGAATTTGACTTGGGCCAAGTTTAGAAGGAGGTTTGAGGAAAGGTCCTTATTTGAGATAGCCAAGTCATCTTTGCTTAGGAAGTTTATTGAATTAGAGCAGGGAGAAATGTCAATACTGGAGTATGCAACTAAGTTTGATGAGTTAGCCAAAGACGAACATGCTACTATTAATACTTTAATAAAAGGGAATGAGAAATTCATTCGAGGGTTGAAGCCAGAAATTGCCACGGTAACTATACCGCATCTCAGAGATCCATGTGATGTAGTGGTGGAGATGGCGTTAAGGAATGAAGAAATGCTTTCAACATTTTGAAGTGATAAGCTTGTGAAGAATCAAGGAAAGAAAAGGAAGTTCTTTAAGAAGGGAGCTCAGAAGGGTGGAGCTGCCAAGAAAGGAAAGGCCAATATTGTTTGTTTTAAGTGTGACAAGTGAGGGCACTTTGCTCATGAGTGTTGGACAGGCGAGGGAAATAAGGTTCTGGAAAAGAAAAGTGCGAAATATTTCAACTGCAACTAGATGGGGCATTAAAAGAATGAATGTCCAGAACCGGCCAATGATGAAAAAGGGAAAGTTTTGCTCTGGAGCCATCACCTTCTAGACTGACAGCAGAAGCGAAAGGAAAGTCTATGATGGGAGGTACACTTTTGATTCATAGCATACCTGTTAAAGTATCATTTGCTACTGGCACATCACATTCTTTTATCTCGTAATGGTTGGTAGATAATTTAAATTTAGAACCATCATACCTTATTACTTCCTTAAGGGTTGCGAATTTGATAAGAGGGTATGCAACTCTTGGAAGGAGATGTGACCATTTAAAATTTGAGTTATTAGGTCAAGCAGTTGCCTGCAATTTGCATATGTTTGATTTTATGGGCTTTAGGATTATTTTGTTTATGGATTGGTTAAGCAGATATGATGCTAAGATATTTTGCCAGGATAGGAAAATATCATTAAGACACCCTAATAATTGTGATCGAATTATATACTCGATATAGTTACTGTCGAAAATTTTATGTTTTGTTCTAAACATTCTAGTTGCATGTGCAGTACTGATTGATTTGGATCTCACATAGGAATGAGTAACCTCTGAAAGTGATCATGAAGAAGGTGTAGGTTCTCAAGATGGAGTTGTTGGATGAAATGCAGTTGGAAACAATCAAAGAGGATGCAATCCATGCCGGAACCTCCAAAGAACCAAACGAGTGGGCTCCCTTTAGATAGAGAGACCTTGGCCTATTCACGGTTGCTATAACCATTTGCCAAATCGAACACGGCAATGCCCGTGATGGTTGCTGTTCAGGGCGAAGTAACCACAACGATGAAATGATAACTAAAACAATCACAAGGCTGCTTCAATAGAACCAGCAGCAAGACGATAACTAAAAGGCTACCGCTAGTCAAAATCCCTTTACCGAGGAGATTAGGGCTACTTGATATTTAAAGAAGTTTGTCATACCAATGATGTTGAGCTATAATGGGTTGACATACCCATTGCAACATCTAATGAAGTATGACTTACATATGGATGGTGGTATAGCTAATGAGGACATTAGGCATAGTGTTTTACCCTCTTTCTTAAGGGTTTGGCAATAATGTGGTTCTGCAAGTTGGAAACCAGATTTATATTATATTGTGAAGAATTGGAGAATAGATTTTTAAATTTATTATGAGTTAACTTGGTTTAGACTAAAGATACAATGTCCTTGGTTAATTTGCAATAGAGGTCTAGTGACACCTTGAAGAACTTCTTTAAATGGTTTAACCCTACAGTAATGGAGTGGATAAACCCACGTGATGATATTGAAGGAATCGGGCCAGTCAAAAGCGGGTAAAACCGGAAGATTTCAAAAAAAAATCCTATTTTTGATCTGTTGGGCCAATGAAGTCTGAATGTTAATTAGATCCAATCAAATAAATTTTCAACAAAATCTTTATTTTATTTTATTTGTTTAAAAGAGTTTGAATTTGATTTTACATGTAAATGTATGAGTATATCAAATACACCCATCTGTTAATAGTTACTGGCTAAAATTAATTTAGAGAAGGAAAACTTTCATTTCTTTCTCTGAAACTCATGCATTAAATTGGTTGAAGATTTTGGTTTATTTGGAGATAGAAACCTTTCACTTATCTCTCTTTAACTAAAGTGATTGGTTTTTGAAATGTCATTAATGAGAAATTTACGCATAACATAAAGTGTGAGTATATTCAAATACACTCTAGTGTGTATTGTGTAAGCACAATATGGAAAAGGGTGTACATAGTTAGTGTATACATACATAGATGTTAGGATTTGCATCTATAACGTGTACATTGCCTATTTATATGCACAATGGTTGTCTTAAAACAATTCACACTTATATGTAGATGTTTATACATATATATATATATATATATATCAATATATATGTATCAAAAATAACTTATGTATTAAATAGAATGAATAATTTAATGTTTGAATAGATTTGACTAATTCAATAAAACGTTCAAATGAATATATGGTAGTGGATTTATGTGGCACTAAAAGAAATAGTAAAAGTCATTTAAGAGGTAATTAAGGATGTGGAAAGACGAAAATCTTTTGGCCTTCTTTTAATCTTTCTTTAAATTGTTTTTAAAACATTTTATACTTATTTGTATATGTGTGTGTGCGTATCAAAATTAAATATATTAAAAGAAATAAATAATTTAAACTAGTAGAATAGAGTATACCAAGTCAATAAAATGGATTCAAATTTAAAATCCAAAACATCTAATTTTGTTAAGTAAATAATTTTAGGTAGCAAACTAAAAATTATAAAATAATTAAAGATATTTTAAATATGCAATATATATATATATATATCTTTACTACTAATAAAGAGAATTCATTGAATAGATTTACTCGGTGTCTTTTTGAAATTCCAAATATACCCTTTTACATCTCATAGAGAAATAGTATTCAAATATAGGAATATAGTCTATTAATTTCTAAGTACAACTGTCAGTCCCCATGGAGAACTACAATGTGCATTCACAAGATGAAGTATACGAGTGTTCCATATTGTCCGTAATTTAGGTGGGATTTAATCGGTCGAAGTCTCGCCGGGTTCCGAATTATTATGAAGAAGTTATTGCAGTCTGAACAAAAAAAATAGCGGCTTCTGCACTAGGCAGTGTTCAAATATTGGGATGTGATAGCCTGTTATTTTCCAAGTACAACCATCAGTCCCCATGGAGAACTACAGTGTACGTTCACAAGATGAAGTATCCGAGTGTTTCAAATTGTCTGTAATTTAGGTGGGAGTTAATCAGTCGAAGTCTCGCCGGATTTCGAGTTAGTATGAAGAAATTATTGCAGTCTGAACAAAAAAAATAGCGGCTTCTGCACTAGGCGGAGTTCAAATATGAGGATGTGGTATCCTGTTATTTTCTAAGAACAACTGTCAGTGTACATGGAGAACTACAGTGTGCATTCACAAGATGAAGTATCCGAGTGTTCCATATTGTCCGTAATTTAGGTGGGAGTTAATTGGTCGAAGTTTCACCGGATTCTGAATTAGTATGAAGAAGTTATTGCTGTTTGAACAAAAAAAATAGCGGCTTCTACACTAGGCGGAGTTCAAATATGGGGATGTGGTAGTGTTGGGTGAATTTTCTTCACCGGACCACTCCTTTCCTACCACCGAACCGGGCTCCACCGAACCACTCCTCTCCCACTACCGGACGAAGCTCTACCAAGTCAACATACCAAACTCCACCGAACCACTCCTCTCCCACTACCGGACGAAGCTCTACCAAGTCAACATACCAAACTCCACCTCCCTACCTCTACCGAACCATACCCCACCGATCCAGGAGAAGGAGACCACCGGTCCAACTCCGTCTCCATACCTCTACCGAACCAAACCTCACCTCCCACCACTACCGGTCCAGGCCACCTCCTACCGGACCAGTTCATCGCCGAATGAAGCATCTCCAACCATTACCGGACCAGCCACCTTCTCCAACCCCCGGACCAAGCTACGTCCTCACCACCGGACCAAACTACGTCCTCACCACCGAACCAACCTGTCACCAAGGTCCTACCGAGCCAAAGCATTGCCAGGCCAGATCGTGGCAGCCCAGGCCCACCAGCTGCTATGTACCTCCAAGACCCCTACCCCTAGCCTCACTCTATAAATAGAGGGCAGGGGTACAACAATGGAGGACAAGTTTGAGAGCTCAAGCACGGAAGGAACTCTTCAAACAACTTTCTTTTACTTGTATCAAAGCTTTGTACTTGTAATCATAAAAAAAAAGAAGAGAAATAACATATAAAGTGGACGTAGGCACATTCTGGCTGAACCACTATAAATCTGCATGTCTTTTTACAGTTTAGCCCCTGTTTTTTACGTATTTGCATAAATCGCTCAAATTACTAAGAATAACATAAGATCTACTAAATCATACAACTTTGAGGTGTTTGTCCATTTTTTGTGCAAACATTTTTGGTGCTTTCATTGAGAACTAGAAGCTCGAAGCTTCAGCTTCATCTACTTAACAAGTTTTCCTAACAGCATCATCCGCCACTTGGAAAACATGCCTCCCAAACAGAGAAAAGATGTTAACAAAGGAAAAAACATCGCATCCAGCAGTCTTCCAGATCCAGCTGTCACGAATCAAGTAAATCGTCCTCCTCCAGCAACGGTAACAAATGAAGGACAGGCTAACCCAACCACTCCTGCCACAGAACAGCCTGCAGCAATTACTAGGGCAGATTTGGACAGAGTTGTTGTTGAAGTAACTAACCGCTTCACGTCCCAGCAGGAAGCCTTGGTGGACCATCTCATGTCACGCTTGAGGGACGCTGAAGAATCCAACCGCAACACTGAATCATGGGGCGAGTCCCAGTCTGGAGGATCTCAGAGACAGCAAAGATCTTCCTTCTTTGAAGGAGCTAACGGCAGAAGTAGCCATGGTAGGAGCCGAGACCGAGCACAGCCCGAAGTTAGGCCTGAGGAAACGTTTGGTACCGAACCCAACGGGGAAGGTACCGGGCGAAGGTCAACTGTAGCTGAGCCTGTCATGTTGCCTAACCACAGAAACACTAGTGAACGGGGCCGAGCTAGAGTTCAGCCCGAAGTTGGACCCGAGGAAGTGCTTAGATCAGAATCCAATAGGGGAAGATCAAGGCAAGGGCCAACTGTAGTTGACCCAAGCGTGCTCCCAGAAGATCAAAGGCAGCCACTGGAAAATATGAGGAATGATAGACGATACCATCCCTACAGGTCGTCATGACGGAATCAATCCCACAGAACAGAACCAAACTCATTTCTATCTGCTCCAAGTTCTGATGAAAGGATGGCACGCTTATTCAGAGAGTGTGTCCAACGGGAGCAAAGAGATCGAGGGATAGGCGCTAGGGTAACCAGCCCTTTCGCCTGCAATATCGAAATTGCTATCACCCCCCGAGAATGGAAGATGCCAACAATGGAACCCTACAAAGGAACCTCCGATCCCGTTGTACACTTACAGAGGTACACGCAGCATATGCTCATGAGTGGAGCAACAGAGGGAGTACTGTGCAAATGCTTTCCGCTCTTCTTAGCAGATCTTGCTACCTCCTGGTTCTGTCATCTACCCCAAGGATCCATCAGCTCATGGGAAATGTTGAAAGAAAAATTTATCAGTCAGTTCCGCATTCATGTGGAGCAACCTAAGGATGCTTATTCCTTATCCAGCGTCAAACAGAAACCTGGAGAAAAGCTGCAGCAATACCTAACTAGATTCAACGCCGCAGCAGCCGCAGTTCAAGATGCCGATGAGAAGCTTATCCTAATGGCCCTCTGCAGTGGGGTGCATCCGGACACTAAATTTGCTAGAAGATTGACAAAAGAAAAACCAGCTACTTTACCCGATTTCTTCCATGAAGCCGGGAAATACATGAGGCTTGAGGATGCTGCCATTGAGGGGCAGTCAGGACAACAAAGTAAGACGACCCATGGCAACGCCCCTGCTGTGGCGAGGGACGTTCGAAGAAATGATTCCAGAGACAATGCTGGGGGCAAGAAGGTAGAAAAGCGCCTATATCGGCCAGGACCAAGATTCGACACTTACACCCCTTTGAACGAGACCGTCGAAAATATCTTCCTTGCCACCCAAGGCGAAGTTAGATACAAACGCCCACCATACAAGAAGGAATCAGATAACGCACAGAAGTCTGGAAAATTCTGCCGCTTCCACGAATCTCACGGATATGATACCAACGAATGCCATCATCTCCGAGATCTGATTGAGGAACACATCAGAAGGAAGAAACTGGAACGTTATGTAAAAAGTCAAGACAGGACTCCAGCTCCTGCCAATGAAAACCCAAGGCTACCCTCACCAGGGACCGACAGAGGAAACCGCAACGCTAGCAGCTCTAGTCAAGAGAAGATAGTGGTCCATACCATCTCAGGAGGTCCGCACATCGCAGACAGAAGTTGGAGAGAGATGGAAAGATATGGGAAGTCACTTAGAGACAATAAAGACTGTGTCAATACGGTTATAGAAGAGCGCCACCCAAAGCGGAAAGAAAGTGATGACATCACATTTAGTAAACGCGACCTAGAAGGAAGACAGTACCCTCACATGGATCCCATGGTTATCTCTGCCCGACTCGGTCCCGCCGAAGTTTACCGAATCCTGGTAGACATTGGAAGCTCTGTAAATATCCTGTTCAAACACGCATTCGACAAAATGAAGCTATCAATGAAGGATGTATCTCCCTGCGATAAACCACTACACGGTTTCACTGGAGATGCGAAGATGCCCCTCGGGCAGCTGGACCTCTTTGTTGAGATTGGAAGCCATCCCCGCTCCGTTGTAAGGAAACAGACGTTTGTACTGATAGAAAACCATTCGGCCTACAACGCCTTCTTAGGAAGACCAGCCTTGTCTGACTTCCAGATTGTCCTAGCCCCATGGTGCCTGAAAATGAAATTTCCAACAGACAATGGGGTAGGGGAAGTGGAAGGAGACCAGGATATTGCACGAGACTGCTATGTAACCGAACTTCGCAACAACCACAGGAAAGATAAAGGGAAAGGTGTAGAGATTGCCCTCTGCACAAAAAGCCTTGAAGCATAGCAACTAAAGAAAGCCCCTCCTCTTCGATACACCAGCGACCCTTTCAATGAATTAGACCCTAGGGACAAAGAGGAGGAGGCCACCGCCGAGCCTGCAGAGGCTATGGAGTTTATATCTGTAGACAAGCACGACTCAAGTAGGCTACTGAAAATTGGGTCCCAGCTGAAAGCTGAATTGAAGGAACAACTCATTGATTTTCTCCGCCACAACTTGGATGTATTCGCTTGGTCACACGCTGACATGACCGGAATCTCCCCCGACATAGCATGCCACGTATTAAACATTGATCCTACCAAGGCGCCTGTAAAACAAAAAAAAGAGAAGTATGGGGGCAGAGCGATCAGCAGCCCTCGATGAAGAAGTAAAGAATCTACTCGCCAATGACTTCATACGAGAAGCTGTTTACCCAGAATGGATCGCCAACCCGGTACTAGTAAAGAAGGCTAATGGGAAGTGGCGGACCTGCATTGACTTCTCCAACCTAAACGACGCCTGCCCAAAGGATTGCTTCCCGCTTCCCAGAATCGACCAACTTGTAGACAGCACAGCCGGGCACGAACTCCTATCTTTTATGGATGCATACTCAGGATATAACCAAATTCCTATGCATGCTCCCGACCAAGACCACACTAGTTTCATCACCGACTGGGGTTTATACTGCTACAAAGTAATGCCCTTCGGACTTAAAAATGCAGGAGCCACCTACCAGCGCCTCGTCAACAAGATGTTTGCAGGGCTAATAGGACAAACTATGGAAGTATATGTAGACGACATGCTGGTGAAATCACGGAAAGCCAAAGATCACGTAAGCCACCTAGGCGAAATGTTCCAGGTACTTCGACAGTATGGAATGAAGTTGAATCCACTAAAGTGCTCCTTCGGAGTGTCATCGGGAAAATTCTTAGGGTTCATCGTCCATGCCCGAGGGATTGAAGCAAACCCTGAACAAGTCCGAGCATTAAGGGACATCAAGATACCTTCCATCCGAAAGGAAATGCAAAGCCTAAATGGAAAAGTGGCCGCCCTAAGCCGATTCATCTCCAAAGCAACGGACAAGTGCGTCCCCTTTTTCGAAGCTCTAAAGAAAGATAAAGGAAAGTTCGAATGGACGGACGAATGCTTAACCGCTTTCCTTAACCTAATCGAACACCTCCAGAAACCACCGGTACTCTCGACCCCAAGCGAAGGCGAAGAATTATACCTATACCTTGCTGTGTCATCTCACGCTTTAAGCGCTGCCTTGGTAAGGGAAGACAACCGCACGCAACGACCAGTTTACTTCGTCAGTAAAAGGTTTACTGGGGCAGAAGTCAGATATCCTAAACTTGAAAAGTTAGCATACTGTTTACTAATCACTTCACAAAAACTACGTCACTACTTCCAATCCCATTCCATCAAAGTTCTGACCGATCAACCACTGAGGCAGGTACTCCATCGTCCCGACACTTCCGGGCGACTACTTAAATGGTGTATTGAGCTGAGTCAATATGATATCACCTATCACCCTCGCACCGCCATCAAGGGACAAGCCATGGCTGATTTCATTGCAGAGTTCACTACCAACGAGGATAAGGAGCAACTGGAAATAACAGAAGATATCAAGTGGAATCTCTTTGTGGACGGTGCATCTAACGAACAAGGCTCGGGGGCAGGTGTGGTAATAATCACTCCCAGGGGAAATAAACTGCACTATGCTATAAGGTTGGAGTTCGCTGCCACCAACAACGATGCAGAATATGAAGCAGTGATAGCTGGACTAGAAATTGCCATAGAAATCGGAGCCAATTCTTTGTGTCTTCACAGCGATTCTCAACTTATTGTTAATCAAATACTAGGAGAATTCCAAGCTCGAGAGGAACGACTCATAGCATATCTAAAGAAGACCAAGTTGCTTCTCAGCCGATTGGATCAGTACTTAGTCAAACACATCCCTCGGGAAGAGAACCAAGAGGCCGACGAATTGGCAAAGCAAGCGAGTATGAGAGACATCGCCATCTTCGGGGCAGTAACCATCTCAAAGCAAACGGTCCCAAGTTTTGAGCAAGTGAATCTGATAGCCGCAGCCGAAGAAGCAACTTGGATGACTCCCATCCGAGACTACCTACAAAGTGGCACACTACCCAACGGGCGTAATGAAGTCAAGAAAATCTTGAGGAAAGCGTCCCGCTATACAATACAAGAAGACATCCTCTATCGGCGCGGTTTCTCTAACCCATTATTAAGGTGTGTCGCCGGAAGGGAAGCCAAGGAAATCTTATCCAACATCCATCAGGGGAGCTGTGGAGATCACACCGGGGGGCAAACATTAGCAAAAAAGATACTCCGATATGGATATTTCTGGCCCACCCTAAGCAAGGACGCCTCAGATTTCGTCAAGAGATGTGACAGATGCCAAAAATTTGCTAAGATTCCACGGCTACCAACAACTGAGATTACTCAAATGACCAGCCCTTCGCAATATGGGGAATTGACTTAATCGGCGAGCTACCGATGGGCCGAGGCGGGGCCAAATATGCTATAGTGGCAGTTGATTATTTCACCAAATGGGTGGAAGCAGAACCTCTGAATAAAGTATCTTCAGCAAAACTTATTAACTTCTTGATCAAAAATGTTCTGTGCAGGTATGGAGTCCCACTCAAAATCATATCAGACAATGGACTTCAATTTGACAGCGAGGAATTCGCCAACTGGTGCCAAGAACACCGAATTCATAAAAGCTTCTCATCCGTAGCATATCCCCAGGCAAACGGACAAGTCGAAGCAGTCAACAAAATTCTGAAAACTCTAATCAAAAAGAAGCTCGAAAAATCAAAGGGCGCTTGGGTGGATGAACTTCCTACGGCACTATGGGCCTATCGCACATCTTTCAGAACATCGACAGGGCACACTCCTTTCTCTTTGGCATACGGATCGGAGGCTATGCTCCCAGTTGAAACTATTGTGCCTTCCCACCGTCGGATCCACTATAACCCAGAAGAGAACGAAGAACTCCTTCACATGTCTTTGGATCTAATCGAGGAGAGAAGAAACGATGCAGTCCTCAAAACAGCAGCCCACAAGCAAAAAGTGGCAACACAATACAACTCCAAAGTCAAGCATCGTACCTTACAGGAAGGGGATCTTGTCCTCAAGCGAATCTTCCCTCGCCCCGGAGCATTAGACCCAATCTAGGATGGACCATATGTAATTCATAAAGATCTCCACAACGGAGCCTATATTTTGTCAACAGTGGACGGAGAGGTGTTCCAGAGGGCATGGAACATCCAACACCTCCGTCGATACTTTTCTTAACTTGTATTGCCCAAATGAAGTGAATTAACAAAGAGAATCAGTGGACGTAGGCATTTTCGTGCCAAACCACTTTAAAAAACCCTGTCTCTTTTTTAACTTGTTCCTTTGTATCTTGGCTGCTTGTTAACTTTATCCTTTTCTGTTGAACAAAATCCTGAGTATATAGCATTTCTATTCAAAGCACTCCACAACGCAACTTCACCTGGACAAGACCCAACAGGTACTATGCGAATCTATGCCCTCGCCAATGAGACACTTTTGCTCCAGCATCCCTCTGCTGCGGGTTAACTCATTGCTCGCGACGGCCCTGAAAGCCAACTGTAATGAGCCGATTATAAGCCACCGAGAAGGCCGACTATAACCGAGGCAGCTCATTACGGCGTTAGGCTCGCCGGCAACTGTGAACCGACTATAAGCCCCAACATAAGGTGTGGCCAGCCAGGGGCAGTTCATAGTTGACGATCGGCACCCACGCTAGCCGGCCACAGTAAATCGAATAATACCCACGATTACGGGCCATAATGGCCCGGGTAGTTACTGTGCGCGATCTCGGCTCCGATGTGTCTTAAGTGCGGCTGTGGTAAAAAAGAATTAACTCCCCGCGGAGGCGTAAGATGGGTGACGAATGTCTCCAAGACCCACGGCTAGGGAAAGTGACTACAAAACCCGTTTGCCACGAACTTAAGCACATCGAAGGCCTTCCGTGATTGGAAGTTTTACCTTTTTTACGTATTTCAATTTTACTTAAAAAGCTTTTTTCCTATCCCCTATAACAATCCCTAAAGTACATGATACAGAGTAGGAGATACTCGCCAATGGGTGTAGGGACTCACAGTGGCAGGACATTCGACTACATTCCATGCTCGGTCCTACAAGATATTCAAGACTGCCATCTACGATTAAAACATGAAAGGCGGTATTTTCTTCTTTTATGTATAAATACATGACTATAATTTGTTCACACCACACGCTAATATTGCAAGTCATAAAATTATGGTTTAGAACCAGAGTCTAACATCAAACACAATTTAATTACAAGAATATACATAGCTACATTTCTCATACGATATGTCGAAATAGCAACAAATATTCAAGAAACGACAAAATCAGCTTAAGTTAAAAAATTACACGTCAAGAATAATGTTGATTGTTACAAGTAGCAAGAATTACAACTTAGAAGTTACTCTACTGTCTTAAGACTAACGTATACAACCATGTCAAGTCTACAAAAAGAATTTTCCAGGTCTAATCAGGGAGCCGGTTGCGTCGGAGTCTTGTCCTTGGTCTGTTGCCCACCTGTCCGGTCATAAAAAGAATTCATTAGCGATAAGTAACCAAGTTAACGGAAAGACTAGAAAGGAAGACTTACCAGCACCTGCTTCTTGACCATCCTGGTCGTCATCCTCTACCTGCACACCTGCCTCCTCAGCAGCAAGCAGCCGCATACCCTCCTTTACCGCCACTTTCTCCTCCTTGGTAAACTGGGCAGTGACCACATCCATACTGAAGACCGTTCCACCCTCTTTATCTGCATCAGTCTTAGCCTCCTCCAGAGCCCGGAGATAAATCTTAGCCATGACCCTGGGATAATCATCCATCCAGGACAGGTTGCCCTGCTTCCAGGTACGGAAGTACATATCCTGGAGCATTTCGTCCATCATCCCCTCATTCTCCTCAAACTCCCTCATCCGGGCCTCGGAAGCCGACAACCTCCCAACGGCGGCATCTCTCTCCGATCGGTATCTCGAGCAGTCAACCAGAAGGGATCCCCGCATTGCCTCCATCTCCTCCCTCAACTTGGCTTGAGCAAGCTCTGCAGCCTCAAGTTTCCCGGACAATTCCTCCACCTGCTCGAGATCCGCTTTCCGAACCTCGTCCACCGTGGCAATAGCCATGTCAATCCGTTCTTTGCAAGTAGCTTCCATTTTCCACAATTCGGCCCGACTGGCCTCTTCCATGGTTTTCCTTAGTCGCCCAGTAGCAGCCTCATGCTGAGAAATCTGAATAGCCTGATCCGCAAGCTGTTTGGCCTGATCCGAAACCACCAATCGAAGTCGGATATTGGCGCTCCCAATCTCCTCTCCGGCCTTAACCAGCCGGGCATGATGCCCCATCAGCTTTTTAGTCTCCTCCACCACCCGATCAATATTAGCCTTGGCCTCATCTCCCATGGTAACTATCCGAGTGGTAAGTAGATCAAGATCTAAGGACTTAGCTTCATCAAGCACCCGTACCATGGGATTGCGGGGAAGAAGGTGCTCACCAGTAACCTCATCAAAGGTAATGTCGTGGGAACTTGGATCCAGATCAGGATGACCCGCAAATGGATTACGGCCAAGTCAGGACGGTCGATATGAGTAACGGAAGGGTTTCTGGACGGGTGCGGAGAGGGTGCAAACTCGCTACCCTCTTCAGTGATATCATGAAGAGGCTGAGCCGGAAGCTAAGGACCGGGCGAAGTTTCGGATAATGGATGACTCCTCTTCCTCTGCTGAATACCCTCTTCGATGACCCCAAGAAGAGGACGGTAGCCGACTACATCCCCGGAGCGTTGGGTCGAGGGCTTCGGCTTAGCAGAAGTTTTGGAAAGCTTATATTGCTCAAGCCTGTGTCGAAGGTCTGAGCCTTTGGACGTCTTGCCTGCTCCTGATATAAAGAACAAGTGTCACAAACTTACATCACTATATGATTCGAGAAACGCGGTAAATTACAAGTTAAAAAAGGAAAAGAAACACAGCTGTGGTTGTACAAACCCTGGGGAGGAGTGGGATACTGCAATAAGTCCTGGATTTCATTCCAGGACGGGAGCGGGTCATAAAATATTCCTAAGTCCCTATCATTAATGAAGCATGCAGGAGTCAAGAGTTCACCTTGAGTCGTCGGAGCCACCTTGGCTGGAATGGTCGGAGAAGACTCACTTGCACCGGTCCCGGCTTTGTCCGCCTTCCCGGTCTTCTCTACCAAAGCCGGATCCTCATCCAACCCCTCAAAAGCCTGGTGGAACGCATCATCCGTCCACTCCTGAATCTCGCCCGCTTGCCCAGGAAGTAGGGCCCCGATGCCATCGCCACCTTTGTCACCATCCCGACCATCTCCACCCTCGCCTCTTTCCTCCTCTATGTCTTCCTCCTCCCGGGTAAGTGGACAATTGCTGGGGGAGGGACCGTCCGACTTCTTGAGTTTCTTACCTCCGACAGCTGGAGGTTTTGTGAAAGGTTTCCTCTTGCTACTCTCTGCCGTAACACCTTCCTTGGTCTGAGCAGCCGCCCTCTCCTCCGCCGTTTCCCTCAGCTTAACTACAGACTGCTGCGGAAGGATTAAGTTATATTCCAGAAGAATCGCATTTCTGATCAAGAAGGCAGATGATCTATATTTCCCAAGAATGGCTTCTATCTCAGCCGCCGTCTGAACCAGGCGGTCAGTCTCCACAACCGGAAAGCCACCTGTCGCTAGCAAAAATGAGAAAGTATGAGAAGAAGCATCGCAATCGGAATAGAAATTATAAGTAAAAGCATCAACTTACATCCAGAGGTAAAGCTCCGGATTGAAACGGAGTCGTCCCTAACAAAGAACCACTCTTTCTTGAACATGCTGAATTTAGAGTACAGGTCCAAGACCGGCTTGAAGGTCACGGCTGACTCCAAGCTAATGTATGGGGACCCCTTCTTATAGCCCCTCAAATTATACAAGTACCGGATCTCCCGGTTGGAAGGAGCACGACCATACTTCCTTTGGAAAATGACGAAGAGGCTCACCAGGATAGCATAGAAGTTGGGTTGAAGCTGGAATGGGGCCACCTTGAGATATGTTAGGAAGCTGATTACCCAAGCATTAAGAGGCGGAATGGCACCACACATGCAGTGGTATCTGCTGTAAGCAAAGTACCCCTCAGGGGGGTCGTATGGCATGACATCTCTCCCTGGCAACAGCATTCGCGCCCTATCAATTCCGAAAGAACGAGAGATGGCATCAAGCTGCTCCTCCTTGAGGGAACTAGGAAAACAGTCGGGCGGGGAGTTCAGAATTTCCTAAGGGCCGTACCCGTCCACTAGTGATCTCGGGATTGGTCCGTGACGTTCGGGATTCGGCTGAGCTGGGGGCACGGCAGGGGAGCTTCCTTCGCCCCCGGATTTCTTTTTATCCGATCGAGTTTCCGCTTTACGAGACATTATCTGCAAACACAAAGAAGAATGTCGTTAGAATAGAGGAAGTAAAGGAGCGAGTGTGTGCAATATGGGATTTCGCTCAGGACACAAAATTTCATTCGGTAGTTCATTACAAAAGTTCATTTGGTAGTACATTACAAAATTTCATTCGGTAGTTCATTACAAAGGTTCATCCGGCATTCTCAGAATCAAGGTTCATTCGGCGTAGACTCATTCGATAGTTTCAAATATGAGAGGCATTCGGCAACTACCTAGTTCAGCAGTCGAAGATGATCCGGCAATAACTTTGGTTCGGCAGACGTGAGTTCCAATTCGGCTATCTTCAAACGATGGAGAATGGTAGAAACACATGTCCCATACTTATATGAGAAAGTTGTTTGACCGGTCCAGCCGGTTCGGTTCTCAGACCGAATGAAGTCGACGAACAAAGCACAACATATGTTAAACATATGCCCTGCTTTGGGGGGCAAATGTTGGGTGAATTTTCTTCACCGGACCACTCCTTTCCTACCACCGAACCGGGCTCCACCGAACCACTCCTCTCCCACTACCGGACGAAGCTCTACCAAGTCAACATACCAAACTCCACCGAACCACTCCTCTCCCACTACCGGACGAAGCTCTACCAAGTCAACATACCAAACTCCACCTCCCTACCTCTACCGAACCATACCCCACCGATCCAGGAGAAGGAGACCACCGGTCCAACTCCGTCTCCATACCTCTACCGAACCAAACCTCACCTCCCACCACTACCGGTCTAGGCCACCTCCTACCGGACCAGTTCATCGCCGAATGAAGCATCTCCAACCATTACCGGACCAGCCACCTTCTCCAACCCCCGGACCAAGCTACGTCCTCACCACCGGACCAAACTACGTCCTCACCACCGAACCAACCTGTCACCAAGGTCCTACCGAGCCAAAGCATTGCCAGGCCAGATCGTGGCAGCCCAGGCCCACCAGCTGCTATGTACCTCCAAGACCCCTACCCCTAGCCTCACTCTATAAATAGAGGGGCAGGGGTACAACAATGGGGGACAAGTTTGAGAGCTCAAGCACGGAAGGAACTCTTCAAACAACTTTCTTTTACTTGTATCAAAGCTTTGTACTTGTAATCATAAAAAAAAAGAAGAGAAATAACATATAAAGTGGACGTAGGCACATTCTGGCTGAACCACTATAAATCTGCGTGTCTTTTTACAGTTTAGCCCCTGTTTTTTACGTATTTGCATAAATCGCTCAAATTACTAAGAATAACATAAGATCTACTAAATCATACAACTTTGAGGTGTTTGTCCATTTTTTGTGCAAACAGGTAGCCTGTTATTTTCTAAGTACAACTATCAGTCCCCATGGAGAACTATAGTGTGCGTTCGGAAGATGAAGTATCCGAGTGTTCCATATTGTCCGTAATTTAGGTGGGAGTTAATCTGTCGAAGTCTCGCCGGATTCCGAGTTAGTATGAAGAAAATATAGCAGTCTGAACACAAAAAAATAGCGGCTTCTGCACTAGGCAGAGTTCAAATACGGGGATGTGGTAGCCTATTATTTTCTAAGTACAACTATCAGCCCTCATGGAGAACTACAGTGTGCGTTCACAGGATGAAGTATCCGAGTGTTCCATATTGTCCATAATTTAGGTGGGAGTTAATCGGTCGAAGTCTCACCGGATTCCTAATTAGTATGAAGAAGTTATTGCAGTCTGAACAAAAAAATAGCGGTTTCTGCACTAGGCAGAGTTCAAATATGGGGATGTGCTAGTCTGTTATTTTCTAAGTACAACTGTCAGTCCCCATGGAGAACTACAGTGTGCGTTCACAAGATGAAGTATACGAGTGTTCCATATTGTCCGTAATTTAGGTGGGATTTAATCGGTCGAAGTCTCGCCGGGTTCCGAATTATTATGAAGAAGTTATTGCAGTCTGAACAAAAAAAATAGCGGCTTCTGCACTAGGTAGAGTTCAAATATGGGGATGTGGTAGTATGTTATTTTCTAAGTACAACTGTCAGTCTCCATGGAGAACTACAGTGTGCGTTCACAAGATAAAGTATACGAGTGTTCCATATTGTCCGTAATTTAGGTGGGATTTAATCGGTCGAAGTCTCCCCGTGTTCCGAATTATTATGAAGAAGTTATTGCAGACTGAACAAAAAAAATAGCGACTTCTGCACTAGGCGGAGTTCAAATATGAGAATGTGGTAGCATGTTATTTTCTAAGTAAATTGTCAGTCCCCATGAAGAATTACAGTGTGCGTTCACAAGATGAAGTATCCGAGTGTACCATATTGTTCGTAATTTAGGTGGGAGTTCATCGGTCGAAGTTTTGCCTGATTCCGAGTTAGTATGAAGAAGTTATTGCAGTCTGAACAAAAAAATAGCGGCTTTTTCCTAGGCAGAGTTCAAATATGAGTATGTAGCCTGTTATTTTCTAAGTACAACTATTAGTCACCATAGAGAACTATAGTGAGCGTTGAAGTGGGGATATAGCCTGTTATTTTCTAAGTACAACTGTCAGTCACCATGGAGAACTACAGTGTGCGTTCACAAGATGAAGTATCCAACTATACCGTATTGTCCGTAATTTAGGTGGGAGTTCATCGGTTGAAGTATCGCCTAATTCCAAGTTAGTATGAAGAACTTATTGCAGTCTGAACAAAAAAAATAGCGGCTCTTGCACTAGGTGGAGTTGAAATATGGGGATGTGGTAGCATGTTATTTTCTAAGTACAACTGTCAGTCCCCATGGAGAACTACAGTGTGCGTTCATAAGATGAAGTATCCGAGTGTTTCATATTGTCCGTAATTTAGGTGGGAGTTAATCTGTCGAAGAATCGCCGGATTCCGAGTTAGTATAAAGAAAATATAGCTGTCTGAATAAAAAAAATAGCGGCTTCTGCACTAGGCGAAGTTCAAATATGAGGATGTTGTGCCATGTTATTTTCCAAGTAAACTGTCAGTCCCCTTGGAGAACTACAGTGTGCGTTCACAAGATGAAGTATCCAAGTGTACCATATTGTTTGTAATTTAGGTAGGAATTCATCGGTCGAAGTTTTGCCTGATTCCGAATTAGTACGAAGAAGTTATTGCAGTCTGAACAAAAATAGCGGTTTCTGCCTAGGCGGCGTTCAAATGTGGGGATGCTACTATCAAATCTACTTCCACAGTTACAAATAAAAATGCATGCACATTGTGGTTAAATGCAGGCCCACCTGGGCGTGCATATGTACTCGTATATATTAAAATAATGATATAATGGTTTTTGTCTACTTTTATGTTATATATATATCAAACAATTTGGCGCAAACAAATTCTATTAATATTATTTTTATTACTAAAAAATCCCAACAATAATATTTGCAGCACATAAAAGATTAATATATATATATTCAAACAGTTATAGGTGACAACATTTGCACTAATAAAATCACTGTAAACAATAAGGGATCTGATATACAATAACAATATGTAATGTATAATTAAAGTTGAGGTTAGATAACTACCTTAAGAAGTAGCCTAAGAAACACACCTTGAATGAAGATATCTCCTGAAATCTCCAAGATCCACACTAAATCCTTACAAGAGATGGATGAACCACTTGTGTTTTACTTTATTTGATGTTATTTTCACTGGTTTGGGGTTGTTTTTGGTTTGGACGTGACATGATTTTTTAGCCATGGCTTGAAGGAGGAGAGGAGGAAAGTTAATTTTGAAAAGAGAATGAATAAATGAAAGAAAGAAAAGAAGTTTTTTAATGGAATAATTGAAACCTTTCCAATTCCTTCCTTAAAACCTTCCCACTTTTATTTCTCATCAATTCTCAGCCAAATCTAAACCCCTCTTCTATGTAAGGTCGACCATTGTTGTTGCCATCTTATGGAAAGAAGTTTCCAAAGTCCATTAAGTAATTATCTTTTATTTAAACCCTTCTAAAATTATACCGATATCCTATACCGATGTGCGCAAATATAAATTTTACAAATGTCTTCAAAGAATTACAAACAAACCCCAAACATCAAATAAACTAAATAATAATTAATATGTCTTAAATAGTAATTAATTTAATTAATTTAAAATATTTTATAGATTAATTAAATCATGTGGTTTTTTAGAGAATTCATCATTATGGTTGTGTGACTCAAAATATGTAAATTCAATCAGCAACTAATATCAAATAATTTGAACGTTAACATCCAGATATCACCTTAGCAAGTGGTGCGATATTTTGTTTGAATTTATTGCTTACACATCTTTGCGATAAAATCAAATTTTATTTGTTATAAGCGGTACCCGATAGCAATGATTATTTGCCTAAATTCTCTTCATTAACACTGTATCACATTAGGACTTATGTAATATGGTTTTGGTAAAAATTCCAACATCCTCCACATTCAATTTGATTAGTCCATACACAAAGTCCTTGGTTCAATAATAACAATTCTTATTAACCATACTGCTCTGGCTAGATACTTTGACTTTAAGTTGACTACAGTTGACTGTGATGCTAACCCTTTATAACATATGAGATGAATTCTCTATTGAATAGTGTTTCGCTTCCTATGCTTCAACATAGACCAACTAAAGTTTCTTGATGAATGTCATGCCATGATTTAACAATAATCAAAGTAGACCATCCACATTGAAGTTCAATAGTATTCTCGAGTTGAGAGAACTACGTAATATCATCACTTCGAGGTTCTCTATTTGACCTTAGTTATATTAACCAATAGAAAACTCTTGAGTAAGTTATTCCATATTTATGCAATAACTATTAACACGTAACCCCTTGGTGCCCCTAGCAGTCATAAGTAATACATTGCCCAACTTTTGGAGTGTGTTGCGCACTGAAGTCTCAACGAATGTATCGGTATCCCATCTCAAAACATCTTGATTAGGAATATTTAAAATAGCATGTCATTTTAATGCGATAAATTTCTCACGATCACAACCCATTGTAATTACTATAATTACTATAACATAACATATCATTTAAGGATTTTCTATTTAATATACATCATATTAATTAGTCAATTAGTTATATCGTAATATGAAAAGTATATATAATAGAAAGAAATTACTTTTTATTTTGAACAAGATTGGTTATCGAGTTAGATATACGTAAAAAATTACATAATTGCCCCTAAGGTATACTCCTAACTCTATCATTCTCCCACTTGCACTTTGTGTCAATTATAGAATATTATTCCAACTTCTTCGATTTGTTTTCTCATAAACTAATCGTGTTAGTCCCTTAGTGATTGAGTATGCTTTTTTGTTTTAATTATCTATTTTGTCAATCCACTCTTTCCGACGCTGATAAACTGTCTTTATCATATGGAATTTTTTGGAATACGTCTCGCAACTTTTAGTGAGCCCTAGGTTCTTTTACGAACCGTATCGCAATTCTGTTATCATAACAATGTCATGGTATTCTCAAGATTTGGAATCACCTCTAGTTTAGTTATAAATTTATGCATTTATTTATACTTCTTTTATTGCAGCACTTATTCAAGATGGTGTACTTAGCCTATGGTTGAATCAGTCACCACTTATTGTTGGAACATCTCCAACTTAAAGTTCTTAACCTAAGATTGAATGTGAACTTAGGATGGGCACACTATAATCGATATCACCAACGAAGTTTGAGTCTGCGCATTTCTTTATAAGGAGTTTATTGTGTTTATAAACAATTATCTAGTATTTCGTAAATACTTACGAATACTCTCAATTTTCATATAGTATTCTTATTTCGGATACTTTCTTTATATATCAAATACATAAGGCAAGTGTAGTATTGTAGACAATATAGCATATATGATAATTTCTATTGCTAATGCATAAGAAATCCATCTTATATGCTCCATATTAAACAATTTTAATATTTTTCTGCATATATCATTTAGGACAACCCCAGCATCCCTTTATACCAATTATAAATGATGCCTTTTTCAAGTCCAACATCGAATGTTAAACAACCAAATTAACATAATTTTAACTTCAGTACATCGTAAACAATCATAAGTTTCTTGTTCACATATAGCTTTAGAAATATTTTATACATGTAATAATCTTTCTGGCAAACAAGCGTACTCCACATTTTGAGTGAAAATCAAAACACTTGATTTCTTTGTCAAAGTAATTTCTTAACTCGAATGCTAATCGAATAATACTTTCGTATCACTCCTTGGATCATTCCGATAAGCCTCAGACTCTGACATGCTCCTACGACTTTTAGACACTTTGGTTACTAAGCACAAATAACATGATTTATCATTATTTGGAATTTCTTCTTTGTTTGCACCAAAAGTTGGTCAAACATGCAATTAGATTACAAGTAAAGATTAATGAAGAAATAAATGAAAAACAAGGTAATAACACAAGAGAATTTATAGTTATTTGGTGAATACTCCGGCCTACATCGACTTAAACTTTATAAATAATTTTGGAGATTCTTTCCAACTGTGATTTTACAACTCGGTTGCTTATAAGTCCGTGAGAATCCAAAAAAGTGTCAGAGTAAAATCAGAAAGTTTAAAAAGTAAAGAAAAGATCACAATTTTGTGCCTTTCTCCCTCTATTTATAGACGAAGATCAAAAAATATGGCTCTGTAATCTTCTCCTTACGTTCTCCAAATCCGGTAAAAGCCTCTAGAGGAAGATCGTGGCCAACGCAGCATCTAACTTCTCAAACCGATATTGAATTGAGCCTTACAAGTCGGTACCAACTTATGACTTGTCTTGTTTTTATGATTTGCTTTGTATTTGAACTTTGACTTCTTGAAGTAGGCATGCTGCGTCAGCTTTATGACTTCGTTTCGAGTTGAGGGTTACAAATCGGTACCGAATAGACATTTTGACCTATTTTTGTAACTTTGCCTTTCAACACTAGGTTCATTTGGGAAATAAATACCCGTCTATAAGTGGAAAGCAAGGTTCCACACAAATTCTTTAGACTTTGATTGGATTTTGTTTTTCAAAGTTCAGATATTGGACTCTCGATTTACTTCCTGACCATTCAATAGTTTTGAGCCGTCCATATATGGCTTGGTTTAAAAGAAGGATAACACTTGCCCCCCCAATGTAAACTTTGTGTTAACAAGGTATTCTTTATATCAAGACAAGCTATCGACCGCAAACTCTGATCTGAATAGATGTTTCTAACCTTTGAACTATTTTCATAAAGAAGTGTGTTTTCTTTGTTATCGTCTCATCACTTTGGTCAGTTGTAGATTTATATCCCTTGGACGATATAAGACAAGAAGTCTGTTGTTTAAGTTCGTCGCTCGGATTCTAGAAAGTTTGGAAGTTTCTTCATTTGTTTGGTTGGTAGGACTTCAATTCCAAGAATGCTTTCATTTGCATTGCTTACTTCCAATTTTCTTTTTCCTTTTAGTTTTTTGTATATTTGACAAGTCGGTATTGAGTTGAGTATTTGACTTGATAATGCTTTTTGAGGCAATTTCTAGCATTTTGAAATTGCTTTAGTATTTTTTACTTCTTCCCTTTCGCTTTCATTTACTTCATTGATATCCATTTGAGAACCCAAGCTTTCAGCCACTGTTGACTTTTGTTTTAAGGACTAAACTCCATCTCCATCATTTAGTAATCCACCTTAGGCAATCTTTTCACCGTTGCTTGCATCAGCTCATTTGACTCAGCTCTGATTCGAACTCTATTAGCCAATTTGATTCAAGTTTCACCTCGTTTCTTAGTTTCTAAGTCGCCATTGATATCGTCTTTTCCCTTAGGTAGGTGGTGGCTGGTCTACGGTCATGTGTGAGTGGATATGACCATCAATTTTGGACTCGGCTCCAACTTGGAACTTTATCTTCCCCAATTTGAATTTGGACAAGGCAAGGGAAGCAACTTATTTGAGAGACCGTGAAAACACTAATATGACCCAAATTTTCTCATGAATTTCCTAAGTCAGACTTAAGATTATTTCCATATTCATTTGTTCTAGGATAGCTTCGAGGTTTCAAAGCTTTGCCTTGAGTTTCCTTGCATATCTTAGGATTTTAAAAATTTTGGCCAAAAACTTTTGTAAGTAAAAAGGGGAAAGTGAATGACTTGAGAAATTTTGGTTGAGTGAAGATTGACAGTCGAGTTCTGATGGGATAGTTTCATATAACGATCACATCGAATGCACTTTGGCATTCAATCGGCCTTTTCATTATCATTTTAAGTCAAACACTTCACTCACTGTACCTACTAGGAGAAATCCCATGTTGTTCCAGATGACGGTTTTGTTATCGTAAATCTTACGAGGATGGGTAAAATCCAATGCATAATTTTGTTGTGCGACGAAGCTCATTTGTCAGCACAAACGAGCTATCTACACGGAATGTTTGCTGCAACAACCCTGATTTCTATGCCGTAAATAAAATAAACTTAAATAAAAATAAAAATATTCGAATTCGATTTTTAATAATTATTACTTTTTTTAAAAGAACTTATTAATTTAATTCAATTTATTAAAATCAAATTGTTTATTAAATAGACTTCGATTTTTATTTTTATTTAATTTTATTTAATTTACCATGTAGAAACCGGGGTTTTTACATTTGCATTCACCATGCTTTGGACATAGGACGCACACTACACATACTGAATTATATATCGTTGCCCCCACTAATGTATAAGATCTGATTGGTCAAAATATGTTTACATCCATTGGGTCTTATTCTGTTAATCTACTTTTTGACCAAACAGATTTTCACTGGAGTTGGAACGTCACGATGAAGATGAAATGATTTATGAACTTGGAAATATGCTTAGAAGGGCCATAAAAGCATATTCAATAAATTACAAAAGCAAAGGGGAAGAGTGGACCACTCGGTACCAAGAGGAACCACTTGGTACCAAGAGCTTTTTGCTCCACTTTAAACCTCCTAAACCACTTGTACTTGAAGCACTACCTCAAGTGATGATCACAGAGTGCTTTCCTTCAAGTATAAACAAGCAATTCCAAGGATTCATAAGAAGAATGCAAAGAAAGCAGAAAAAGACAAGCTATATGAAGAAGGTAATCAGTGATAACTCTATCTTCAAGGAAATGTGTTTGGAACATAGCAGGCCGAAGGTAGGAAGCAATGTGGAAGAAAGAAGGATGATTCTATCGACAAAAACCTATCGGTACTGAGAGGAACCATGCAATACCGAGTGGTTTTTACTTTTTATTGGGACCACATTTTCCCTCCTGCACCTTTGGACTTTGATCTGGACCTTGTACTTCATGAGCCTCCAATTTTACTAGCGAATTCTCCTATAAATACTGTAACGACCCACTATTTTGGACCATTCAAATTGACAATAAATCCACACATATCAGACTTGAATAATTCAAAATAATAGATTGTAAATAAAATTTGGCAAAACTCAATATATATACAGTAAATAAATAATCATAGAATCACAAACATAGAGTAATATAACAATAATGCAGCAAAAACAAAAGAATAGTAGTTCATGAAGCTACCATATATATATAACAGAGTTAAACAAGATACAACAGAGGTCACGAATACAAAGATGTCTCAATACAATAGTCAAATACAAGATCTGAATATATCACTAGAATCAACTGAATGACTGAAAGCAGAATCAATAGATGGATCCAAGCGAAGCGCCAACTCCAAAGGTGAGTCTCGAATACTGGTACAACTCAGTCTGACCCGAGCGTAAAGCAAAACACAAAACACTCGAGTCAGGACATACATACTTATACAATGTAAACCAACTCAAGTGAACTGAAATAGAAATACACAAGTAACTTAAAGGATGCTTGGGATCGCCCATCCTTTAAGGATCCGTTAAACTATCTACTATGTAGTAATATACGCTATTATAATAATGTCTAAAGTAAAGTAAACTATCAAAATAGCGTTAAGGCTTTACATTTTCCACCTTAACACATTTTTATATTCCCATAGTCTATACAGTACCGTAATCTCCCCCGTACTAGGCGTCGTCAGAGGGCACTCCATAGGTATGGTACAAAACAAACTCGTAGTATAACACGCTATGGTAGGTGACATGGCACAACTAGGCAATGCCAGGGTAGATATACCAATTACGCATCCGGACTGGTGGTAACGCATAGCAGCCACTACCGCCCACTTCGAGCCACACTCCCAAAAATCAAAGGGTGCACTCAATCAATCACAAAGTAATAGAATGGTATACGATGGAATGTGTCTGATCAGAGGGGCTACCTCATTGGCCAGGAATCGCTCCTGTTTTAGCCACCTTATGCCAACTCACGGGAGTCGGGTCCACGTATATACCTCAATAGGATCGTCGCCACCATCCTACTTCATTCTGGAATCTCCACCGCGTACACAGTTGTTAAAGTGGTTTTCGGTATCGATAGAGAGTATGTCCAAATCCGATCCCGGTCTCTTTAACAACCAATCGTTATTATAACCCGTGGTTATAAATTTCAAAATAGTTTACATTTCAAATCAAAACATATTAATTTAACCATTAAATTTAACGTCAATATCTTTCAAAATAATATTCATTTCCAATGTCGTATCATTGCTAAGTTCATTCATTCAATTATACCTTTTCAAAACATTGTATTTTAGCATTCATAGCACTTTGAAAAAATGTGATAATACATATATTAATATTCGAAAATATCATCTTTCAGAAACAGCAACACTTAGAAAATGTTACTGTAGATATAGTAGTATTTCAAAAATATAGTCTTTTACAGAAACAGCAGCACTTATAAACTGCTACATTAGATAGTATTATTTTAGAAAACAGTACATTTACAGAAATAGCAGCACTTATAAACTGCTACAGTAGATAGTAGTATTATTTCAGAAACAGTGCAATTTCAGTTTTCACCATTTTTAACTTATAAAACATATCTCACTTTTCAAAATTATTTATTTGGATATCAATTCGCTTATGATTTTATAAAATAAAATTTTATAAATAAAATATCCCATTAAGCATAATTCATTTATTAAGTCAAAATACATTCAAAATGCTTAACTTTTAAATTTAACAGTAACTTGATACTTTATTTACTTTTAAAAATATCCATTTCATAAATAAAATATTTTATTTCTAAGTTAAGCCTAAATTTCCATTTCAAATCAAATTTCAATTATTAAGTTAAATCACAATTTACATTTACATTTAATCATTTATTAACTCATACAAATTTTAACTTATAGAAAATCACTATAAAATTTATTTAAATCATTTTAACATCAAATTAAGTTAAAATCTCATATATTTATATTCCAAATACTTAGAAATTTCAGAAAATATTTATATTTAAATCACTTAAATCAACTTTAAATTAAAATTATTAAGTCAGATTAAATTTAAATAAAATCATAGGTTGTACAATAAAACCATTTATAAGCTATATATTTTTAACTTATAGAAACCAATATATATATACATTTATTTAAACCATTTAAATCAAACTTAAGTTCAAATCTACATATAACTAAATTTCAAAATACTTAATAAATTTCAGAAAACTATTATTTAAAAATTAACCATGGGTCTGTATAATATTTTCTAACCTATGTCAAGTGATACAGATATGTATCATTTCAATCCGTGAAATAAAAATCCCGGGTTCTATCATTTCAAGCTCGCAATCCCAAGTCAAATACAAATAAAAATCGCTTAAGCCTGTCATTTCAGCTCATAACGACTTTTCTCTATTTTAAAGTCTGTTTGGGTATGTATCATTTCAACCCATAGTGATTCTATACTAACAGGGAACTTGTAGTGTGAGAAACAGAAAATAAATAAGCAGTAAAACATATCATATGATGTCAGGTGATGCAACAGGTATATAATCAGGTAATATCATCATATAATGTCAGATAACAGGTAGATGTGAGCATATAACATATCATATTAACTACTACAATTCAAGTGATATTGTTTCACATTTATATAAGTACGATTTTGTCGAGAGTGATAAACTCACCTCTAAAGCTAGAGATCAAATTCAAAACACAAATCCAAACTCCGCAAAGCACGAAAAGCACGACTAGATTCGAGGAGAAGATGATGAGCCAATATTCAGATCTTGCAACAACAAATAAAATGAAACAAATATAAGAATATATTAATTCACAAGAATATATGAATTGAACAAAGCAAAAATGAAAGAACAAGTGGAACAAAATAACTTGAACAAATAAAGTGGCTCGGCCACATCACCGTAGGACTCAACCACCAAGGCATATGGCTCGGCCATGTCTAGTTGCTACATGTAATCCACGACCATGGTCAGAAAATGGAAGGCAAGGCATTGGAATATGAAGAGGTAGGAATTGTGAATGCAAAAAGGCAAGCACATGGAAGGTCTTGGGTTCTTTGGTTCGGCCCTAGGCATAAAGTGGCTTGGCCTAGGTGCTTGGGCTTGGTCAAGTCAGGTCATCATCATCGGGTGGTGTGGCTAAGGCCAGTGTTGATGTCATGGGGTGGAGGAGATGGCTGTGGTGGTGGCCGAGGCTACAAGGGATGGTGGATGTTGTATAGGAGATCGACTAGGTTTTGTTATGGAGTTTGTGGTAGTGATATGGACAAGGGGTCACGGCCAGGTCTGGGTCAGATCATGGTGAGGCCGTACAGGTGGTGGTGGAGGAGGTGATAGTGGAGAAGTCGGCTAAGGGATGGAATATGGTAGAGGCTGAGCATAGTTTAAGGAGGACAAAAGAAAAAGAGAATAAAAGAAGAGAAGGAAGCCATGAAACTTACTGCAAATATTTTCTCAGGTGAATGAATGAGAACGTGAAAGGAGGAGATGATGTTTGTACGCGAAAATGAAAGAGTTTCGAACGGCTAAGAGGTGTTGAACGGCTAGGAAAGGAAGATCCAGGAAAAGGAAAAGGCAACAACCAAGTAACTCAAGTCTTTTGAATTTCCAAGCCCAATATCAAGCCCACTTCAAAACAAATCAAAACCACAAATAAAGCAAAGCCTAACCAAAAATAAAAGATGGAAAATAAAACGGAAAAATGAACAATGAAAAATACAGAGAAAAATTTGCGTGTAAAATGCTGAATTTTATCAATTCTAAAAAGTTTAAAACAGAATTTGACGAAACGAAAAGCAGAACGAACATCAGAAACAAATACTGCTTCAAAGAAAAAGATTAGAAATATAAAATTCAAAATTCAAAATTTCAACTAAAAGTTAAAGTTTGACCAAAGTTGACCAAAATATAAAATTTCCAGAAAATCATTATTTTATTATATTTGGAAAATAAATTACTAACAAATCCCAAAATTACAATGGAAAATTCCAGAATTTCAATTTAAAATGATTTAAAAATCAATGTTTTCAAATAAATTAATTTAAAATATTTGTTAAAAATATGGGTTGTTACACTCTCCCCCACTCAAAACTTTTCGTCCTCGAAAAGGAACGAAACACAGAAAGACAAAGAAAGAGAGAATAAGATAGAATAACGAATAATACCCGAAACAAACAATTCCGGATTCGAAGCACGTATGCTCTCCTCCGTCTCTCAGGTACAATCCAGATCATCAGTACTCCACTGCACTTTGACCAGGTTGACAGATTTCCTTCTCAGCTACTTCGTACCTCTATCGACAATACGAAGTGGCTTCCTCTCGATAGTCAGATTAGGCTCAATATCCAAACTCTCGAGAGTAGATGGCTGGACAATAAGAGATGGATCATGAAGATACCGATGAAGATGCGAAACATGGAATACATTATGCATCCCAGAAAACTTCTTAGGTAAATCCAGGTGATAAGCTAAAGAATCAATCCTTTCTAAGATGCGGAAAGGACCAACGAACCAAATGATTACCGAATTCGATCCAGCAAGATGGAGATTTGCAAGGTCGTCCGTAAGGGCAGCAAATTGAGACATTGCAATACTAGCTAGAACACAAAAGAAAAAATGAGGTAGATAAAGGATTAAGACAAGATAAAACAGAAGATTGAAATTATACCTAATAACGGTTTTTATAGGTAAATTCGACGAGATGGATATGATCTTCCCAAGATCCTCCATAATCAAGAACACAAGTACGAGGAAGATCTTCCAGAATCTGATTCACTCTTTCCGTTTGACCGTCGGTCTGTGGATGGTAAGCAATGCTCAGATTTAGGTGAGTACCCAATGATTCCCAAAAGACTCTCCAAAACTGACTGGTGAACATGGGATCTCTATCACGAACCATACTGATAGGAACACCATGAAGACGAACAACCTCCCTTACATAGGTCTCAGCCAAACTGGAAGCAAAACAAGTAGACTTGACCAGAATGAAATGGGCGGACTTGGTCAGTCTATCCACAATAATCCAAATACTCTCTTAAAAACTTAACATTCTTACGAGTCAAAGCAGGAAAAGGTGCAACAATCTAAGCAAAATATCTTAATGAATCTCCGATAATAACCGGCAAGGCCCAGAAAACTACAAATATCAAAAGAGGTCCTAGGAGTTTCCCAATCCTGTACAGGATAGGGAGAGATATAAGGACAACAAATAGATATAATGATTGAAGGATAAAGAGAAAAGAAGGAAAAGAAAGACTTACATTGATCGTAGCGATCTAAACTAGATCAACAGAAACTCCATTACCAGAAACAATATGCCCAAGAAATCGGACTTCATCCTTCCAGAAATGGCATTTAGAGAATTTAGCTTTCAATTGGTGATTCCTAAGAGTCTCCAGAACAGAATTCAAATGGACCTTGTGCTCCTCCTCAGACTTAGAGAAGACAAGAATATCATCAACGAAGACCAGAACAAACTTATTAAGAACATCACGAAAAACACGATTCATCAAATCGACAAAGGAAGCTGGGGCATTAGTCAAACCAAAAGGCATAACTAACCATTCATAGAAACCATTCTCAGTACGGAAAGCATTCTTGGGAATA
The DNA here is from genome assembly GCA_030737815.1 of Allium fistulosum. Lineage (NCBI taxonomy): Eukaryota > Viridiplantae > Streptophyta > Magnoliopsida > Asparagales > Amaryllidaceae > Allium > Allium fistulosum. The sequence goes on along the minus strand of CM060904.1, from coordinate 969,178,596 downwards.
CTTTCCTCAGCAACTCTGAGCTAGTGAAAGTCTAAGGCAAGATCAAGCTGAGAGAAAACAATAGCTCCATAGAGCTGATCAAACATATCATTGATACGAGGCATACGATATCTGTTTTTCATAGTGAGCTTGTTCAGCTCCCTATAATCAACATACATCCTCAAAGAATCATCGGACTTAGTGATGAAAACCACCGCTGCTTCCCATTCGGAATGGCTAGGTCTGATCAGACCCTTGGAGAATAAGTCCTCAATTTGCTTCCTCAACTCAACCTTCTCACGGGGTGCCATTCTTCTAGAAGGAAGAATTACAGGTCGAGCTCCAGGAATAAGATCGATACAAAATTCGATTTCCCGCTTAGGAGGTAAAGCAGTGACTTCACCAAATACATCGGGATAGAGTTTGACCACATGAGTCGAATAAAGATAACTAGGAGAAGAATCAAAAGAATAAACAAAGCCTCCAGCAAAATCATGAGGCATACGACACTGAATAACCAAAGAATTACCAAAATCATCAACAAGAGAAACAATTCGGGTTTTACAAGAGATAACAGCTTCATGCCTCTTCAGCCAATCACCTCCAAGCAACCAATCAAAAGCATCGAAACCCCGAACATAGAAATTACTAGAACATACTCAGGAGGAAGGGATGTTCAAACTTATCACAAAGATCTACATATCAAAAACTATGGAAAGCTCCAGTATCAAATAAAAAATGAACATGATGATGAAATAAAGAAAAGATGTCCGGAAGGGTACCTTGGGTATCACTAAGAGCGGGAGCAGAAGGAGGAACAGCAGTACCAACTGAAGCAGGGCAACTATTAGCATAGTGTCCCTTCTGATCATACTCATTATAACCACTCAAATTATTTAAAATTTCTTCATCATCATTTTATATTGTATAAAATTCTGCTACATAGTTAACTTTTGAATAATTAAGGTAAGTTATATTAGAATGCAATAGAGGATTATACAATAATATTTTTCCAATTCAATTATTTATACTTAAATATTTATTCAAAAATTTTGGATTTATCTATAACTAAAATCATCCTTTAATATAAATTAAAGAATTAAATTTCCGATTCATTTCAAACCATTTAGAGATAAATGTATATACTATATATACCAAATCAAATCAAATTTAAAATAATATACCTATATATATATAAATCAAATCATACTTAAGAAATTTAAATCAATTAAATTTCCAAAACAAAACTGTAGCAAAGCTACTGAATGGTCTCTCCACTTCGAAACTCGAAAATGAATGTCGATGATGCGGCCGTCATTACCAAAATTATTTTCCAGCGACAAAAGAAGAGAGTACTGACCTGAAATGATTTCTATTCGAAAATACTTTAAGTAATATACATTTTAAAACTTTAAAACCAGAGTTTGAAATTATCGGAAATTAAATTCTCAAATTCTATATTTAAACTCATTTAAATTTCAAATCATTTTATAAACCATGTTTATAAATTCACTTATAGAACAATAAATGATATTCAAATATTATCATTTTAAACAACCAATTTAATTAACTTATTAAATTCCAAAATTTTTACTTATATATTTACAATATATAAAAATACAAATTAATTACATTTATCAAATTTTTAAAAATAATATTATGTCAGTTTGCTCTGTTCAAGTGTTTTGGAAATCCTATCGATAGCGTTGATCAGATGAATCGATCGAAAATCCAAACCGACATCAACAACTCAAGCAACATAATATATAAAACATTTTTAATATTAATAACAAGATACAAAATACACTCCCTCTTCCGATGATTCAAGGATGGTTTTCAAATCAAGGATAGAGATTCAAATATAGAGGGATCCTAACCAAAAGAATTCAACTAGAAGATAGGCTCGATAGGAAGATAAATAGATTTCAAAGAGAGAAGAAAAATGGTTAGACTTATATAAATCACATGCAACCTTAACCGGTCAACCGTGACTTCAAAATAAGATCGTTCAGAGGCAAATCGACATTCGATCTCAAAAGATAGAATTCGAGTATCGCAAGAGATAGCAGCATTGTAAACCGTGGATACAGAAATCTCCGGTGAATCAATGTCTATTGTAAGGAGTTTCACTTCCTTACAAATCATATAGTGTGGCTATGGGATACTCAAAAAAAACCCGGAAGACTACGAATAGGGAAAGACAAGAATGGATTTTGGAACCGAGGGAACATTCCAAAAATTCAAAGGAAACCGAATCGAAGAAGAAGGAATTCAAGCTCGAACGAAAGTGATTTTGTAACTTAATCTACTCTATATACTGAGTTTTGCCTAAAACCTTGCTCTAATACCAAATGTAACGACCCACTATTTTGGACCATTCAAATCAACAATAAATCCACACATGTCGGACTTGAATAATTCAAAACAATAGATTGTAAATAAAATTTGGCAAAACTCAATATATACAGTTAATAAATAATCACAGAATCACAAACACAGAGTAATATAACAATAATGCAGCGGAAAAAAAATAATAGTAGTTCATGAAGCTACCATATATATATAATAGAGTTAAACAAGATACAACAGAGGTCACGAATACAAAGATGTCTCAATACAATAGTCAAATACAAGATCTGAGTATATCACTGGAATCAACTGAATGATTGAAAGCAGAATCAATAGATGGATCCAAGTGAAGCTCCAACTCCAAAGGTGAGTCTTGAATACTGGTACAACTCAGTTTGACCCGAGCATAAAGCAAAACACAAAACACTCGAGTCAGGACATACATACTTATACAATGTAAACCAACTCAAGTGAACTGTAATAAAAATGCACAAGTAACTTAAAGGATGCTTGGGATCGCCCATCCTTTAAGGATCCGTTAAACTATCTACTATGGAGTAATATACGCTATTATAATAATGTCTAAAGTAAAGTAAACTATCAAAATAGCGTTAAGGCTTTACATTGTCCACCTTAACACATTTTTATATTCCTATAGTCTATACAGTACCGTAATCTCCCCCGTACTGGGCGTCGTTAGAGGGCACTCCATAGGTATGGTACAAAACAAACTCGTAGTAAAACACGCTATGGTAGGTGACACGGCACAACTAGGCAATGCCAGGGTAGATATACCAATTACGCATCCGGACTGGTGGTAACGCATAGCAGCCACTACCGCCCACCTCGAGCCACACTCCCAAAAATCAAAGGGTGCACCCAATCAATCACAAAGTAATAGAATGGTATACGATGGAATGTGTCTGATCAGAGGGGCTACCTCATTGGCCAGGAATCGCTCCTGTTTTAGCCACCTTATGCCAACTCACGGGAGTCGGGTCCACGTATATACCTCAATAGGATCGTCGCCACCATCCTACTTCATTCTGGAATCTCCACCGCGTACACAGTTGTTAAAGTGGTTTTCGATATCGCTAGAGAGTATGTCCATATCCGATCCCGGTCTCTTTAACAACCAATCGTTATTATAACCCGTGGTTATAAATTTCAAAATGGTTTACATTTCAAATCAAAACATATTCATTTAACCATTAAATTTAATGTCAATATCTTTCAAAATAATATTCATTTTCAAAGTCGTATCATTGCTAAGTTCATTCATTAAATTATACCTTTTCAAAACATTGTATTTCAGCATTCATAGCACTTTGAAAAATGTGATAATACATATATTAGTATTCGAAAATATCATCTTTCAAAAACAGCAGCACTTAGAAAATGTTACTGTAGATGTAGTAGTATTTCAGAAATATAGTCTTTTACATAAACAGCAGCACTTATAAACTGCTACAGTAGATAGTATTATTTCAGAAACCAGTACATTTACAGAAATAGCAGCACTTATAAACTGCTACAGTAGATAGTAGTATTATTTCAGAAACAGTGCAATTTCAGTTTTCACCATTTTTAACTTATAAAACATATCTCTCTTTTCAAAATTATTTATTTGGATATCAATTCGCTTATGATTTTATAAAATAAAATTTTATAAATAAAATATCCAATTAAGCATAATTCATTTATTAAGTCAAAATACATTTAAATTGCTTAACTTTTAAATTTAACAGTAACTTGATACTTTATTTACTTTTAAAAATATCCATTTCATAAATAAAATATTTTATTTCTAAGTTAAGCCTAAATTTCCATTTCAAATCAAATTTCAATTATTAAGTTAAATCACAATTTACATTTACATTTACATTTAATCATTTATTAACTCATACAATTTTTAACTTATAGAAAATCACTATAAAATTTATTTAAATCATTTTAACATCAAATTAAGTTAAAATCTCATATATTTATATTCCAAATACTTAGAAATTTCAGAAAATATTTATATTTAAATCACTTAAATCAACTTTAAATTAAAATTATTAAGTCAGATTAAATTTAAATAAAATCATAGGTTGTAAAATAAAACCATTTATAAGCTATAAATTTTTAACTTATAGAAACCAATATATATATACATTTATTTAAACCATTTAAATCTAACTTAAGTTTTTACATATAACTAAATTTCAAAATACTTAATAAATTTCAGAAAAATATTATTTAAAAATTAACCACGGGTCTGTATAATATTTTCTAACCTAGGTCAAGTGATATAGAGTGTAACGACCCGTAAATTTCAACTGTTTTAATAACGTAATTAGTTGAAATTTTGTGAAATTTTAAACGATAAAATTTTGAAAGATAAATTTGATATTTGGAATGTGTTTAGTTAAACATAGCAACTGGTAAATTTTTGTCCGAAAATATGAAAGTTTATTTCGCGCGTAAATTTACTTCAATTTAATCAATTAAAAAGCGATGAAAATAAAATGTTTCCGAAACCTAAATATTTTTACATAGAAAAATTCTAAGCCATCTTCTGAGCAAGATGTCAGTTTGTCGTTTTTCCAAATTCGGACATCTTTGGCTCCGTCGATCTTATTTTTCAGCGTTTTCTTGCATTTTCCGCTATTAGAAAATTCGAAATTTTATAATCCAATCGTACCACTGATATCCATATACCGTTTTGATCATCGCGTCGCGCTGATTCATACGATATATTCAATTCTATGTCTTGATGTCCGGTTCGCTGCAGGATCGATGAAACAATTTGCAGTATCGGTACTGTTTCGGACTTTTCAAATTTCTTTTGACCATTCAATTTCCACCATATATCAATCCAATCAGCCACTAGCATTTATACTTCCGAAATTAAAATTCCATCTATTTAATTGTTCTGATTTTTTGTTTTCTGGTTCGAGATCCATCAATTAGAGTATACGTTCATTTTTTTTGTGCCGTTCATTTTATGGCCGTTAATTATTTTACGACCAATCATTTTACTGACTTCCCATCTTCTATTTCTTTCTCACGTTATATTTCCTCTCTTGCCTGCTTCATTTCTCTTCTCCTTTCTCTCCATTCTCATTCTAGTTCTGTTCTCTTGTTCCAAAAATAATATATAATTCGAAACATCCTTATATATATTGACAGCTCACGTTTGCCTCATCACCCCTTTCTTCTTTTCTTTCATATCCCCATCATTCCTAGCAACCACCGAAAGCCCAAATATTTCGAAGCCTATCCCCTCTACATCTCACCGTCGACACAAGCCCATCAGACGAGCTCCACACCCACGTAACTCCCCTGCTAATCTTCCTTTTCATCAACCCAGGCTAGTTTTTCCATAGCCGAGCTTCTTCCTTCCAGAAAAAAAGCTGCTGCCTTACTGTCCACTTGAACCCGTGAGCACCACAGCACTGCCGAACTCCGCCATCACCCAGGCCTGAGCCGACTGTTCCTCTCTTCGACCTCCGCCCGAGCCGCACCACCTGGCTGCCGAAGCTTCCGTGACTTGCCGAGACCATCTCCCTTTGCCAAACCTTCTCTTTCCCTTGTCCTTGAATGGTTTGCATATATATATATATATGTAAGTATTATATATATATTTTAATTTTAAGACTCGGTAGTTATATGATGATGTGTTAACTGTATATATATATATGTTGCAGTATTATTTCTATATAGTGTAAGTTGTTTATGTTAGCATATATCAAGTTATATATGAGGTTGAAAAAAAACTATGCATATAAGATTTGAAAATATCTTATGATATGTTTGATTTTATAAATTTATGGATGTTAGTTTAGCTTTCTGCTGTTAAATGTTATAAAAGTTATATAAATTTATAAATGTTGTAAAAATTTAGTATAGTTTTTAAAATGACCGGTTGTTTATATATATAAGATTTTATATGTATCGGTTAGGTAATATAATTAATAACATATTAATTTATATAGTTTTGTGAATGTTTTGTATATGTATAACGAGTACAATGTTTTGTACATATAATTGTTGACATAAAGTTTGGGTCTGCATAATTGTTTACATATATTATATAATCTTTCGTATGTACAGTTTGTGTACACTATGTCGTGATATGAAGTATTTTACCTGTATATATATTATACTTTAAAAGTGGGCTGCTGTCTATTAGTTATTGTATATACAGTTTTAAATTATATTAGTTATCTATATTGTGTAATACGGTATATGTATGGTAGTATACATGTTTTTTGGAGATATACGATATTTTGACATTTTGCTGTTTATACAAGTTATATACATGATATTTTGTACATATGCTATTATACATGAATTACATAGTATGTTGCTGTAAATGGGTCGGTTTATAATATGTTAATTTTACAAAGTTAGTTTATAAATGATAGTTTGGTTTAAAATATAATATTAGATGAGTTGATATATATATTAGTTCATTTCTGTCTGCGTTTTGCTGGCTTTATGAATATTTGTTAGTTCTGGTTACTGTTTTATTGTTATTTACAATATATACTCGTTCAATGTACTCAATTTGTATACATACATATATGCGTATGAAAGGTATTTAATAATAATAGTTTAAAGTATGTATATTATGTGATTTGTTGTATACATATATATCTAATATTGATTTTCAATATATAATATTTTAAAGATCTTATTTTGAATATGTGCTTAATTTTATATTTTGAAATATTTGGCTATATATATATATTTTATTTCATCGATCTCCGGTCCATTTTTGACTGACATTCTCAATATCAAATCTATCGCAGCAACTTCTAATTTGTCGCTGTCCCGCTCGCTTGATCTGTATGCTTGTCTTTGTCTATCCGCTTCCATTCCCGTCCATCTCTAGCCTCGAAAGGTGAGCAATCACTCACGATTAATATTCTTTTATTTATTAAATTTTATTTCAATTGAAACGACAATTGAAATATGCTGCTGTTAGTTATTTACACTGTTATATATGCTATTACCCGTATCTGTTCACCTATGACATCTGACACCATTATCTGTTAATTATTTATGCGATGATAATACAGTTTGGTTGATAATTGATTGATTGATTGATGTTTATATTGGATGTAAATTTTAATGTATAAAGTGATAAATATTATACAACTGAATTTGACATAGAATAGTTAAAATTTTGAATCGACATATGTGTTGAATTTGGTTAGTTAAATTTGTTAAATCTGACCCCTTAAATGTTTAATCATTTGACACGTAGAAAAATAGTGTTAACTACACCTTGAACCATCAATTGTATGTTGTTTAAACTGATGATGTATGAAATTGTAAATAGATGACAAGTGAAGAACCGTAATGTAATAATCTTTAATCTACATGAAATGATAGTGTAGATTCTAGAAATAATTATATTAATTTACACAACCAACAATGCGAATTAATACGATTATTTCGGGATTATTTAAATTGATTATTGGATTGATATTGGCTGTTGTTAGTGCTTGTTTATTTACTTTGACACCATCCCAGTTATCACACTGCAAGTTCCCTTTGCTATGCTTTGATTTTGAATTGAATTGGAATCGGGTTGAAATGATAAATATCCAAATTAAAACTTTGACCTATTAAATAAAGGGGCATTTTACCAGGAGGACAAATTTTGCAGTCCAATTAGTTTCTAGGACACACATTCAAAGAAATTACTTTCAAGGCCAAAGTCAGCAGAATAATTACTTTCAAGGACAAAGTCAGTAGTCCAATTACTTTTAAGGACATAATTTCATAGTTTTTTAGACCCTAGAAACTAATTATTTTACGTTTTGTCCTTGAAAATAATTATTTCAGTTGGGTGTCCTAGAAACTAATTTCACTTGCTAAAGAGGCCCTTGTGGCTAATTTCCACTTAAATAAAACCGATTAGTCAAATAATTTGATTTAAAATAAAATAAAGATTTTATTTGAATAAATGATAAGGTTTGGAAATGAAGTTGGAATTTAAAATTTTATGAAAGGAAAATGTTAATATTTAAAAATATGAAATAAAATATTAACAATGTAATTGACGAAAGAACGTTGTTTAATTTGAGAAACGATTGAATTAAGTTTGAAATTATTTAATAATCAAGTTTTGAAATTATTTAATAATTAAATAAGATTGAATTATTTAATAATCAAATAAAATTTGAATTCTTTGATAAGAGAAATTGAACTTTTGAATAAGTGAATTTTTACTTTGTAAATAATTGAAATTGAATTTCTTTATTAATTAAGTTTTGGAAAATTATTTAAGTAAGTAAATAAGTGAAATTGAATTTCTTTAACAAGAAATAAAATGTGATTTATTGAAATTAATGTAAGACTTGAAATTTAAAGAATTTGATTTGATGAATATAATTTAATTCAATTTGTAAGTTTTGATATAATGAAGTTGAATTTTAATAATGGATTTAATGAATTGGAAATTTACTAGAAATTATTTTGAATGGCAAATTTACTTAATGAATATTGAATGAAATCGATAAATGAATTTAAATTGATTTAAATGTTAAATTAAATTAATTTAAATAGTTTCGGAATGAAACTTGTATCCGAACTTGAATCGATATTTGAATTGTTTTAAAAAGAAATTGAAATTGAATTATAAGATTTTGAAATTTTGAATTTGTAAGTTTGAAATGTAAATTATGGAAATTATTTTGGAAAGACAAATGAAATGTTGATTTACAAATTCTATTTGAAATTGAATTTGATTTGGTTTTGAAATTTATTAAATGACCAATCGGTGTAATAATTATGAAAGTTATTAAAGAGACCGGAATCGGTTAGGGACATACTCACTGTCTAAACCGAATACCACTTTAATAACTATACGCGGAGTGTGATCCAGAATGAAGTGGTTGGAATGATGTACGTGATGACTGAAGAAAGAGAACGATAATGGATAGCCTTGACACTTGTGTCAAATTGGAAATGACTAAAACAGGAGCCGTGCCGGGCCAAATGGGGGCTAGCTACCTCGAGCGAACACACTTCTTCGAACTACTTATTACTTGTTGTCGATTGGTGCACCCTTGATTTTGGGAGTGTTGTTTCGCGGTGTTGCAATCGCTGCGGCGATGCGTTCTCACCAGTCCGGATCAGGCAAACGGTAGTTTCACTACCTTGGGTATTGCCTCATGTGCCTTGTCATACTTGTATCCCTATACGCGACCACTACGATTTGTTTTGTGTTATACCTATGGAGTACTCCCTGATATCCCACTAGTTTACGGTGGAGTTTATAGTGCTGTATAGACTATAACGCTTATATAAAATGTGTTAAGGGAGATAATGGTAACGCCTTAACACTATTTTGATATCTTATATTACTGATAAACATTATCTACTTATCGTACATTACTACCTAGTAGATAGTTTAACGGATCCTTAAAGGATGGTTATTCCAAACATCCTTTGAGTTACTTGTATTTCAGTTGCTATTTCACTTGAGTTGGATTTATTGATATAAGAATGTTAATCCTGACTCGAGTGTTTTGTGTTTTGCTTTACGCTCGGGTCAGACTGAGTGTACCAGTATTCGAGACTCACCTTTGAAGTTGGAGCTTTGCTTGAAGATCCAGCCATCTATTCTGCTTTCAGTATTCGATGATTCCAGTGATGTATTCTGATTTGTATCTGATGTATCGTATTACTCTTCCGTTGTATCTGGTCTAACTCTGATGTAACTTATACATTTATATAGTAGCTTCATGAACTACTATCTCTTTTATTTCCACTGCATTTATTACTCTGTGTCTGTGATCTGTGATTATTTATTTACTGTATATGTTCAGTTTTGCCAAATTTAAATTAACAACGCAGTAATTTGAATTATTCAAGTCCGACATGTGCGGATGCGAATGGTCCAAAATATCGGGTCGTTACAGATTCGGATATGTATCATTTCAATCCGTGAAATAAAAATCCCGGGTTCTATCATTTCAAACCCGCAATCCCAAGTCAAATACAAATACAAATAAAAATCGCTTGAGCCTATCATTTCAGCTCATAACAACTTTTCCCTATTCTAAAGTCTGTTCGGGTATGTATCATTTCAACCCATAGTGATTCTATACTAACAGGGAACTTGCAGTGTGAGAAACAGAAATAAATAAGCAGTAAAACATATCATATGATGTCAGGTGATGCAACAGGTATATAATCAGGTAATATCATCATATAATGTTAGATAACAAGTAGATATGAGCATATAACATAGCATATCAACTACTACAATTCAAGTGACATTGTTTCACATTTATATAAGTGAGCATATAATGGTGGAGAAGTCGGCTAAGGGATGGAATATGGTAGAGGCCGAGCATAGTTTAAGGTGGACAAAAGAAAAAGAGAATAAAAGAAGAGAAGGAAGCCATGAAACTTACTGCAAATATTTTCTCAGGTGAATGAATGAGAACGTGAAAGGAGGAGATGATGTTTGTACGCGAAAATGAAAGAGTTTCGAACGGCTAAGAGGTGTTGAACGGTTAGGAAAGGAAGAGCCAGGAAAAGGAAAAGGCAACAACCAAGTAACTCAAGTCCTTTTGAATTTCCAAGCCTAATATCAAGCCTACTTCAAAACAAATCAAAACCACAAATAAAGCAAAGCCCAACCAAAAATAAAAGATGGAAAATAAAATGGGAAAATGAACAACGAAAAATACTGAGAAAAATTTGCGTGTAAAACGCTGAATTTTATCAATTCTAAAAAGTTTAAAACAGAATTTGGCGAAACGAAAAGCAGAACGAACATCAGAAACAAATACTGCTTCAAAGAAAAAGATTAGAAATTTAAAATTCAAAATTTAAAATTTCAACTAAAAGTCAAAGTTTGACCAAAGTTGACCAAAATATAAAATTTCCAGAAAATCATTATTTTATTATATTTGGAAAATAAATTACTAACAAATCCCAAAATTACATTGGAAAATTCCAAAATTTCAATTTAAAATGATTTAAAAATCAATGTTTTCAAATAAATGAATTTAAAATATTTGTTAAAAATATGGGTTGTTACATTCTCCCCCACTCAAAACTTTTCGTCCTCGAAAAGGAACGAAACACAGAATGACAAAAGAAAGAGAGAATAAGATAGAATAACGAATAGTACTTGAAACAAACAATTCCGGATTCGAAGCACGTATGCTCTCCTCCGTCTCCCAGGTACAATCCAGATCATCAGTACTCCACTGCACTTTGACCAGGTTGACAGATTTCCTTCTTAGTTACTTCGTACCTCTATCGACAATACGAAGTGGCTTCCTCTCGATAGTGAGATAAGGCTCAATATCCAAACTCTCGAGAGTAGAAGGCTGGACAATAAGAGATGGATCATGAAGATACCGACAAAGATGCGAAACATGGAATACATTATGCATCCCAGAAAACTTCTCAGGTAAATCCAGGTGATAAGCTAAAGAATCAATCCTTTCTAAGATGCGGAAAGGACCAACGAACCAAACGATTACCGAATTCGATCCACCAAGATGGAGATTTTTAAGGTCGTCCGTAAGGGCAGCAAACTGAGACATTGCAATACTAGCTAGAACACAAAAGAAAAAATGAGGTAGATAAAGGATTAAGACAAGATAAAACAGAAGATTGAAATTATACCTAATAACGGTTGTTATAGGTAAATTCGACGAGATGGAGATGATCTTCCTAAGATCCTCCATAATCAAGAACACAAGTATGAGGAAGATCTTCCAGAATTTGATTTACTCTTTCCGTTTGACCGTCGGCTGTGGATGGTAAGTAGTGCTCAGACTCAGGAAGAGCCAGGAAAAGGAAAAGGCAACAACCAAGTAACTCAAGTCTTTTTGAATTTCCAAGCCCAATATCAAGCCCACTTCAAAAACAATCAAAACCACAAATAAAGCAAAGCCCAACCAAAAATAATAGATGGAAAATAAAATGGAAAAATGAACAATGAAAAATACAGAGAAAAATTTGCGTGTAAAACGCTGAATTTTATCAATTCTAAAAAGTTTAAAACAGAATTTGACGAAACGAAAAGCAGAACGAACATCAGAAACAAATACTGCTTCAAAGAAAAAGATTAGAAATTAAAAATTCAAATTTTAAAATTTCAACTAAAAGTCAGTTTTACCAAAGTTGACCAAAATATAAAATTTCCAGAAAATCAGTATTTTATTATATTTGGAAAATAAATTACTAACAAATCCCAAAATTACATTGGAAAATTCCAAAATTTCAATTTAAAATGATTTAAAAATCAATGTTTTCAAATAAATTAATTTAAAATATTTGTTAAAAATATGGGTTGTTACAAATATGGACCCTATGGCCACTATAAAATTACAATGGATTTAGAAACTAAAAGTCAAAGTCCTACCTCTCTTCTCCATAGTCACCAAGGCAGACATTGTTGACTATTCTAGGCTTTAGAAACTTGCTAATCCCATGTTCTGGTGACTCTTAATCAGATAATCAATAAATTACAATGGGCGTAGGCCAGGGATTATGGAACCACTATAAAAAGTGATGTTTTCTCTCTAATTTTCCTTTAGTATTTACTAGATCTCAACTTTTCTTTGGGTTATTGGGTGTTGTGCCATTTTTGGCATCAACACTTTGGTTCTTTCACTAAGAACTTGATTCTCATAGTTAGATCTTGCTTGCTATTTTGGATTTAGAGCGATCCAGTTGTTTGATATGGAAGATTTACTTTAAAGAATTTGAAAACTTTTCGATATAAATTAATGGCTCGCACCGATGTGTTTCACTAGGCTCGCACTGAGATCCATATTGACTTTTAATGTGTTAGTTAGAATGTTCATGAAGCAGTTTCGACTTCATGCTGCATGTCCTAAGGATGTGATGTCCTTGTCGATTATGTCTCAAGAACCTACAGAATCATCGAAAGGGTTCTTGAATCAATTTAATATTATTGTATCATATAAAATCACTAAAGAAAATCAACATTAATGATGAATCCTCATATAATCGAATTCAATATAAATAGGAGATATCAGAAAAGTAAGTTGAATAAATTAATCAAAAACACATACATACACACAGACACACACACACACAGACACACACACACACATATTTATAATGAACAAATCAATATTTAATGATTAATCATTCACAATGTATAATTTTATATAAAAAATAAATATTTAGAAATATATAATAAATATATATTAAATTTAACTAGATAATTACAAAACTCAATTATAATATATTCTTTACAATAAATAACTAATCTCTAATTCTTTTACGAAATTAAATAGTAATTTTATACTCACTAATAACATTAGAAAACCCATTTCTTTCTTTCGGAAACCTAAAATAGTTCGTAAGGCTAAATATTAAGCATAAGAATTATTTCACAGTTTTCCACAATCAAATAAATTTTTATTACATCCAAATTGATTTATTATATTCCAAATCCATATAATATATTTTCCCAAAACTTTAATTATATTTAAAATTTCATGAAATATACTTTAAAAATTATAAAATATAGATTAGAAACCAATGTATATATTTCTAGAATTTTATAGGATTTTTATAGATTTATAAAATAAAAAAACTAAATTTCTCATTAATTAATTAATGTCTAAAATAAATAAATAAATATTAAATAAAACTTTTCTCTAACTAAAAATACATATACAAAACATCTTTATTTTTATAAAAAAATTATTCCTACAAAATATTAATATTTATACATATAATTAAAATAAACTCACAAAAACACATAACACAGACATAAAAATTGTGCATGACCGGTCAACCGGTTGCCCTAGGCGGTCGATCGGTCAGAGCTTATAAATGTCAGAGCTTCGTCAATCCTGGCAATCTGCTCCTCATCCTCCACTGTTTCTCTTCTAATTCAATGTACAAACATCATATTAAATCAAACAAAAATCCAGACACAATATATGCAATGAATTAGATGATATAGACATAGATTCATGGGTGCATTTGCTTACCTGCTCATCTCTTCCTCTTCCAACCTAAATGCAGGCACCCAAAAATCCATCACCTCAACAAAACCCAAATCCCTTCGTTATGAAAGTGTATATTGGTGTCGAGATACACATAACCATATTTGCGAATTTATAAGATTTTTTAGAATTTTATTTTGAATTTTAAAGTGATAGAGTATGGGTAGGATGCATGATTTTCTAAAGTAAAGAAAGTAACCTTTTAGGTTATGTTTATAAGCGGAGATGAATCGTCTGGAGATAGAAATCTCCAGAGTTTAGAACAATCACAAGACAATGATTTGGGTTGGGTTTAGTAATGTTGGGCTTGATTTAGTAATTAAGAATATTTATTTTCTTTTCTATTGTTTAACCATAAAAAGTTATGAATTCAAGCTCATTCAAAGTAATTATTCTCCACTAAATTTCTTACCACTATATCATGTTATTTAACTACTTCAAAGTCTATTTTCTATAACTTATTTAATTATATCGTATTATTTAAATTTTAATATTTAATATTCTCATCTTAAACCCAATTTTAAAAACTTTTTAGATTAATTTACTTCACAATTCCTTAACCAAACATATATTCTCAAAATTATTTAATTTCATTAGTAATTACCTAGTTATAAAATTATGATATTCTAAACAAATTCAAATTGTTCAGTTTAAATTCCAAAAACCCATTTTTATTTATTTATTTATTATTAATTACCCTTAAAAATAGCTTGTTACAAGGAAGTTCTGCCATTTCCATGAAACTCATGGATACAACATAAACGACTGCCGGTATTTGAGGGATCTCATTGAAGAACTGATAAGGAAAAACAAGCTCCAGTAGTATGTTAAATACCCATAGGAAGGTGGTCAAGTTGTGAAACCCCAAGGGCCGCCTGCTCAAGGAGGTCAGTCTGGACCGAGCGGAGTAGGGCCCAGGTGAAATGATGGAAGGCCGTTTATTAATACCATAACTGGAGGACCTCATTCATCGGAGAAAAGTTAGAGGGAAATGGAGCGGTATGCGAACTCGCTAAAGCACATACCATATGAGGATTTCTTCACCGTGGAAGGCTGAGCTTTGGCCAAGCAGCAGAAACTGATATCAGATGATGCTGTGTTCCGAAATAGGGATCTCGATGGAGTCAATGCACCAACTTTCAACCCTATGGTAATAAAGGTAGGCATAGGACCGCCAACTTTGCATCGAGTCATGCTAAGTACTAGAAGTGCCATGAACATACTATTCAGAAGGACATTCGATCAAATAGATATTAACTTGAAGGAGGTTATGACTTGTAAAACCAAGATCCAAGGGTTTACAGATGAAGCGAAACAAATAATTAGGGCGATCGATCTACCTGTGGAGTTGGTTGAAGGAGATCATAGGATAGTCCAAATTTAGAAATTTGTTATTATGGATGAAGACTCGGATACAATGCATTTTTGGGCCGGCTAGCCCTTGCCGATTTTAGAATAGCACTAGCTCCTTGGTGTCTAATGATGAAGCTCCCCATGTAGAATAGAGTCGGATCAATAAGAGGACACCAGAGTGTAGGAAGGGAATGTTATGTCACCGAGCTAAGAGAATCAAAGCGATGGGAGAAAGGCAAGAATGTGGAGGGAAGCCTCCGCATTTGAGATTTGAAAGAATAAAAATAAAACAAAAACCTTGGATTAGGAATCGTAGCAGATTCGATAAGGCTATGGATCTCGAGAAGAAGTCAAGGGAAGGCGAGCAGCGTCGTCAGAGCTGACGGTGAATGTACCAATTGATATGGACGATCTTACATGGGTACTAAAGATTGGATCTTAGCTCGGCGTTAACTTAAGGAAGGAATTGGTTAATTTCCTCTGAGGAAATCTGGACTGTTTGCTTGGATGCATTTGGATATGTGCAGGATATCACCAGAGATAGTGTGTCACCTACTGAATATCGATCTAAAGTTTATACCGATCAAATAGAAAAGGCGCAGTCAGGGTCTGTAGTGATCCACTGCATTAAAAGAAGAGGTGGATAAGTTGATGGAAAATGGCTTCTTTCGCGGTGCTCTATACCCTAAATGAGTGTCCAACTCAGTGTTAGTCAGGAAATCAAATGAAAAATGGCGTACATGTGTCGACTTTTCGGATCTAAATAAAGCATGCCCAAAGGATAGCTTCCGTCTGTCCAGGATTGACCAACCGGTTGATGGAGTTGTAGGTCATGAATTATTATCATTCATGGACACTTATTCAGGTCATAAATAAATTCTGATACATATTACGGATCAGGAGAGTACTAGTGTTATAACAGATTTAGGGCTATACTGCAGCCGAGCAATGCTGTTCGGTTTGAGGAACGGTGGTGTCATATACCGAAGATTGGTAAATTCTATGTTCAAGAATCAAATCGGACGAACAATGGAGGTAGGCATGCTAGTGAAGTACTGAGTATCGCGAAACCATTTGGATGACCTGGCGAAAATGTTTGAGGTTTTACGTAAGTATGGAATGAAGCTAAATTAGTTGAAATGTTCCTTCGGTCTGGCATCGGGAAAATTTCTAGGATTCATTGTCAATGCAAGGGGCATCGAGGCCAATCTGAAGTAGATCAACACCTTGGGGAATGTAACTGCTGCAAATACAAAGAAACAACTATAAAGCTTGAACAGGAAGATCGTTGCCTTGGGTTGGTTCATTCAAAGGCAACAGACAAATGCATATCCATCTTCGATGCCCTCAAGAAGGGCAAGAAGAATTTTGAGTGGAATTAGGATTGTCAGAACGCCTTTGAGCAGTTGTTCTGGCATATGGAGATTTCACCGGCATTATCCAAACCGCTTGATGGGGAGGACTTATTCGTCTATTTGGCAAGGTCAGCACATGCATTAAGTGCATCGGTGGTGCGTGAAGATACGAGGATTCAATGGCCGCTCTACTACATCAGTAAACATTTCACAAGAGCCGAAAAGAACTGCCCAAAGTTGGAAAAACTGGCATATTGCTTGTTGATTGTATCAAAAAAGTTGCGATCGTATTTCCAGGCTCATCTGATCAAAGTGCTGACGGATCAACCATTGAAGCAGGTGTTATACTGACCTGAGACTTCGGGAAGGCTACTGAAGTGGATCTTAGAGTTGATCCAATATAACATTTCTTACCATTTGAGAAGAGCGATAAACAGACAGGTGTTGACAGATTTCATCGTTGAGTTTATCGTGCAAGATGGTGAAGAAAAGGACGGTGCAGATGAAGTTTCCCATTAGAAATTATTTGTGGATAGCGCTTCAAACGTATACAGTTCTGGTGCAGTAGTAATGCTCGAAACCTCCGAAATAAGATCTGTTTGTTATGCGTTGAGGTTGGAATTTCTCTTAACAAACAACGAGGCTGAGTATAAAGCATTGATAGCGGGATTGAGGATAGCGAAGGAACTAGGGATAAAGACACTCCACATATTCATTGATTTCCAACAAGCGGTTTATCAAGATAGAAAGGAATCTCAGGTTAAGGGTGAGAGACTTTCCCTGTACCTAACGAAGGCACTGGAACAGTTGGATGGTGTAGAGCATTACACTATCACGCATATCCTTAGGGAGGAGAACACAAAAGCTGATTTATTAGCTGAACTAGCTAGCTCTTGAGAAGCACAGATGATGGGCTTGGTTCTAGCGGATATTTTAATGGCTCCAAGCATCGATCAAATGGATGTCGATTGGATTTTGGAGACCATGGAGAAGATGAGTCATGGATTACTCCGATTAAAGAACATTTTCTCAAGGGGACTCTTGAGAGAGACAGAAACGAACGAAAGAAACTCCTTCGAAAAGTACCTCGATTCATAATACGTAAGGGAGTAATACATAGAAGAGGACTCACTAACCCCTACTTCGGTGTGCGACTAAGGATGTTGCTAGGAAGATCCTCATGGAACCCATAAGGGATGCTGTGGCAATCACAACGGGGGGGCAGACTTTGGCTAAAAAGGCACTTTGCTATAGATATTTCTGGTTGTGATAAATCATGATGCAGCTTATTACACCAGACGGTGCGACTGTTGCCAGAGATTTGTGATGATCCAAGGGGCCCCGTTTATAGAGCTTATGCAAATGGTTAACCCATGGTTATTTCCGGTTTGGTGAAATAATCTAATCGGTGTGCTACCAACCATGAAAGGTGGAGCTAAATACACAATAGTTGCGGTTGGCTAGATCAAGAAGTGGGCTGAAGCGAAACCACTTGCTACGCTCAAAACGAAAAAGGTGATCAACTTCATGACAAAGAACATCATTTGTTGGTTCGAAGTACCTTAGAAGATCATCATAGACAACGAAAATCAGGTCGAAAGTACCGAGTTTAAGGACTCTGCAAGCAGTATAAAATCGGGAAGAGTTTCTCAACGGTAGCATGCCCACAAGAAAATGGACAAGTGGAGGCGGTGAATAAAATCATCAAGTCCACCTTAAAAATGTGATTAACCAAAGCTAAATGCAACTGGGTCGATGAGCTTCCGCTAGCATTATGAGCTTATAGGATTACCCACAAGTTAGCACCAGACATTCATCATTCACTCTGGAATAAAGATAAGAAGCTATAATCCCAATAGAGTAGAAGCCCCTTCTCATCGTAATAGGTTTTTCGATCCAAAAGTAAACGAGGAACTCTTGCTTGAGTCCCTCAATTTGGTTGATGATAAAAGGGATGAAGTGGAACTAAGGTTAGCTGCTTACCAGTAAAGGGTAGCATGACACATTAATGCCAAGATCTGAAACCATACTTTCAAAGTAGGGGATCTCAATCTAAAATTATTTCTCCTTGGTCCGGGGAATTTGGTCTGAAATAGGAAGGCCCATACGCAATCGAACAAAAGCTTAGAGATGGAACATTCAAGCTAGCTATCGTTGATGGAATTCAGATTCCATGAGCATGGAACAGTGACTTGCTGCGGCACTATTATATTTAGTCCTATTTATTTAATTTCACAAATAAAACCGCCCTGGGACTCCGGGGGCGGTGTAGTAAGGTAGGACTTGCTGCTTTTTTGTTGTTATATATAATTAGATTCATGAACTAATGAAACTGTGTTTACGAAAGTAAAAATTCTACGTTCCACTGTTAGCTTGACAATCAGGTAGAAACTTCATCGCCTAGGAATTGAGACCGGGGGGAATGAACATATATTAAGGGTCGATTGAATAATTCGACCCTAACCTTCAAGAATCTAGCGTCGCTCGGAGATTGGCAACATCAAGAAGGGGAACGTATATTAGGGGTCGATCGGATAATTCGACCCTAATCTTCGGGAATCTACCATTGTGCGGAGATTAGCAACATTAGCAAGGAGAACTCATAATAGGGGTCAATCGGATAATTCGACCCTGGACTTAAGGAATTTGGTGATGCTCGGAGATTGGCAACGTCAAGTAGGAATAACCACTTAGGGATCGATCGGATAAATCGTCCTTAACCTTTGGAAATTTGGCGTTACCCAGATATTGGCAACGTCAAGAAGTAATGACCAATTGGGGGTCGATCGGATAATTTAGCCCCGACATTCAGGAATTTGCCACTGTCCGAAGTTTGACAACATCAATAGTGGAAGACCACACCGGAGTTGATCGGATAATTCAACCCGACATGCAGGAATTATCTGTTGCACTGAAATTGGCAACATCAAGAGAGAATGTTCGAAATCAAGCAATTAAGCCGCTAGTTCTCAGAAATAGGGACTGGTGTTCGAGCTGGAATTCCACAACTACACCATCGACCTAGCAGGACATGCTTGGTCAAGGATAAGCGAGTATAGTCATTAGAAATCCAAGACATGTATAATTGGACTTTTTTGGTCCAGGATCAGGACTAGGAAAGTATAATCGGATAATTTTCCCCGTAATATTCTCCTACCAATGCCCGGCTTTTGGCATTTGGAAAATTAGGTTCCGCGAATAGAATTTGGTCACGGTGGGAGTAAATAAATAAATAGTAAATATTACAGTTGATGCACCCCGGTGGTAGGAGAAATACAGAACTTGGACTATTTATGGTAGTAACCGATCGAAGAAAACTCAGCCTATCCAAAACAGGATTAACAACGGAGTTAGTCCAATCGTAGTTCTGTATTGTCAAATGAAACACTTTGGAAATTATAAACAAGGCTAAATCGTGGAATATAACCAAAGCAATTGCAAGAGTTTAGTTATATGCACAAAGTTGTAGTAAATAAACGCATTTCATAGAAACAGGCATATATAATATTAGTAAATTGCAGTATGTGAAGTTATATTATATATAGGAAGTAATATATAAACAGGTATGTTATATTAAAATGCAAAAAAGTAAATGGAATAAGTATTAATAAGCGAGAAGTGATCCTTCATTACTTCAATTTTTATATACAAAAGCATTGGGGGTCGATGTTGCACAAGCATGGCCTATTCACACCAAAAAGCTGCCACAAAATACAAGCTACCATAGCCACGAGTTCTAGGAGTCTTCTACTTGTTCTTCCCTCTCCTATTTTCATTTTTGCCTGAACTGCCAGCCTATTTTTTGTGCTTCTGCACACCTTTTATCTTCCCCTCTTTAGGGGTGTCACCTTCGGACGGTGTAGTATCACGCTCAGGTTTGGCCGAAGTCTCATCAGATTTTTCGACAAGAGCATCTAAGGGTTTAACCTTGTGGGGTCTTATCTTGATAGTAGGGAGTTCTACAGTAGGCCTTGTGGGTACAGAGCCGATAGACTTCTTGATTCTAGGCGCCTTTTTGATCCTGACCTTGAAATGGTCTATCTTCAATTTCTCCATCATTGTGATGTGATCGGTTGGGCATGCAACGCTAGTAATAGAAACTTCACCCTAGGGACTAATAGACATCCTCCCGTGATCTGTTGAGAATCGGGGCCAGGCTCAGAACTTTGAGGCAGGATCAGAGCACCTAGTCTTGTAGAGATGGAGGTCCACATGGCGAAAATAGTTGAGGTGCATGATCCTGAGTAGCTGGAGGCGGAGCTCGGAGATGCATCTGACCTACAAGTTGGGAAACAGAATGGTAAAGATTAGAGATGTATTCTGGCGAGAATTGAAGCTTCTTGAGAATAGGAGAAACATGTGATATACCTTTACCTGGACTTTGGTGAGCATGAGACATAGAAAACTAGCCCTCTTCAAGGGAGTATTGGATCGATGGGTCAATCAAAAGCGAGACATATGCCTAAACAGAAGTAGCTGTTGTGGATGCTAGAATTATCTGAGTGGCCTTGTACCTGTCCTCCTTAATCTTGGAAACACCTATCACAGACCCTTCTAACTTTGGAATTGATGATTCCACTGGACTCGATGCACTTGGGCCACTGGAAGCCTCGACAGTAACAACAACGGCAGCGGCGTCTTCTGCAGCGAGTATTGCTTTTCCCTCCTCAAGTTTTGCTATGTCTTCAGCATCAAGGTACTTGACTATTGACTCTTCCTCGGTGAGGCCTTTGCCGTTGGCCTTAGAGCGACGAAGCACTTCCTCCCAAGCGTCAGCTAGGGTTTCAGCACAAGTACACCCTAGCCACTTCAAGTTCTTATATACAATTAACCTTGCGAAGAAGTGTTGGAGAGTATTATCAGCTCTTCCTTCTCCATGACCTATGTTGCCTTAAGATCTTTTAACTACTACAAAACAAAGGAGCAGTCAATCTCCATGTCTAGCTTCTCGGCCTTCGCTAGCAACAGGCTCTCCTCAAGCTTATCTTTCTCTGAGCGAAGCTGCTGAATTCAGTGGCTTGCTTTTCAATAGTTTTATCCCTAGCCATAATAATTTCATCCTTTTCAATGAGAGCTAGGTTCTTTTCAATGAGGGCAAGGTCCTTTTCAACGATCTGCATCTTCAGTGCAGAGCTGTCCTCATAAGCAGTCTTGAGGCAGTCCTTCAGCATGAAATTGGCATCAGAGTGTGCAAGATATAACTCCACCATCAGGCTGCCGGCCTTTTTTTGGAATTTATCATGGCATCCCTCTCCTTCTTCATTTTCTCCATGTCCCTCTTCTGACTGTCGATGATTCTATCGTTGGTCTGCTTCTCAGAGTTGAAGGACTAGATGTTCATGTAATTAATTATGTTGACCTTGGAGAAAGCAAAGTTGGGTTTCTTCTATGTGTTGCCCCGGTCAACATGCTTTTGAATCCTTTGAACATCCTGATCTACCTCTTTCTTTGTAATGTCTTTGATGTCCTAATCAAATATGACACCCTGTAGAAAGAGGTGAAGGAAAATAGCCTGAAGACAGGATGAGGCAGTTGGAAGAGAAAATGGGGGAGCAGAGAATCCCTTAAAGTGTGGAGGAGCTATAGTAGTTAATGTCTTTGAAACATGAACTTGTTGATGGAAAGGAAGCTGAGATTCAATGCGGAGCATAGAAGTGCCAAAGGTGGAGCCATGACGATCTTGCGACTCTTTGTGTCGTTTGGTTTGATCAGAGGACGGCCTCTCTTCAGCTTGCCTTTTCTTTTTTTCTCTTTCGGTCCTATGGTCCTCCTCCGCTTCCCGTTCCTTCCTTCTAATCCTTTTTTCATCAGTCTCATGATGGCCTCGGTAACTGGATTAAGGCGGATATGGGTCGGGTGTTCGCCCTGTAAACTCATCCGCACTATATTGGAGATTCCTATATCTATCTTGGGACATGGAACCTGAAATAAGAAGAAAGATTGTATAAGTATTGGAATTTTGAAATAAAAGCGAATGCAAGGATGTGTGCTCGTGATCCTAGTGAAGTGTAAAGTGCCGATGACCCCCTAAGTACTCTATAGACCATGTTCATATGAGAGTAAAGATGGTGTCTCGCTTGCTTCATTCAAGGTACCCCATGGAGAGAAGCTGGAGTTTAGAGAACCCACAATAAGAAGGTCGCCAATAGAGAAATCAAATTCACTCAAGTCAGCAAAAACATCCCCAAACGAAGATTCAACAACATCCTTGCATTGCTTGAAGCTGGAGGGGTTGCTTTGCATGAAGGCAAGATACCTGCTTAATCGGCATTTTTTGGAAGATTCAACTACAATGCGCTTCGAACGGGGTAAGGTAGAAAGTTTAGGTCTCTAAGGAGACGTCTCGCCAAACGATTCATCTCCTTCTGCACTAGCATTATAGTCACTATCGCTGTCATCGGTGCTGTCTTCTTCTCCCTCACCTTCCTCATCTCCTCTTTTCCTTCTCTCCTCTCTGATCTTTCAATCTTCTCCGGGATTGAAGACATTCTAGCACCTTCATCCTCTTCTCTTGGGGCAGCGTCTACAGCTGGCTCTTCTGTTCCCCTTCCAATGGGCTCTTCAGCATGCGCAATACCCAATGGACCTTCAACTTCCCCTTGGAGATTTTTGTCAGAGCTGTGAGTGCGGGTAGAGGATTAGGCAGGCACCTTGGAGACGCTAGGTGGAGGTGATTCCAGAACAGCGAACCTATTAAGGAGCAGAAGACCATACTGTCGGAGGTTCTCGTTAGTCAAGAAATATAGGTGGCACGATGCTGGAAGTAAACTTCTTTAAAGCTGTTAAAGTGTTGGCATACTCTTTATGAACATATCGAGTAGGAATATCTGCAAAGAAGAGGATAATAGGTTAAGCACTTGGATGGAAGGAATCCAATTACTGTAAGAGAAGAGTGGAAGGGATCTTACTTTCGGAAAGGCATCGCCCATTGAAGCTATACAGAAACTGGATGAAGTTTTTTTT
Source organism: Allium fistulosum (assembly GCA_030737815.1). NCBI lineage: Eukaryota > Viridiplantae > Streptophyta > Magnoliopsida > Asparagales > Amaryllidaceae > Allium > Allium fistulosum. The sequence continues at coordinate 969,154,583 of CM060904.1, read as the reverse complement.
TCTTATTAAGAACATTTGCTATGAAGCTTTTCGATGACCTTGCACTTGCACCAGGCCTCGGTTATCATATAAGATGGCAAGTCGTGCCTTTGCTTGAAATGCAGGAGATAAGATAACTCATTGAAATATAGAGGCCATTGAAACCAATACATAAAGAGAGAGAATAAGGAGATCATGAGAGCATACCTGTTAGGGAGAACTTGAGACGAAGCCAGCCCAAGCTCTTGAATAATCAAGTACATAAAAGAATTAAAAGGTGGGACAACACTGCCTAGACACATATACTGATTACATGCCGTATATCCCAGTGGAGGATATTGTGCTCGTTCACCCTGAGTTGGGAGAAGTAGATCACTTTTAGGAATTCTGTATTGGTGATATATGTTTGAGAGCATCTTCAGAGTAAGAATTATGGGCATTTGTTCCGGCGGGTCATCCAAGATCCTTAGACAGACATATTCATTTAAGCGAAAGGTTGAAATTGCAATAGGTCCATTGGTACAACTACACCCTATAAATTAGCAATGATTGAACAACCTGGCCTAACAGCTCTAGATGGTGTAGCCTGAGCCGTGGAGGATCCGACTTCATAAGGAGTAGATGGCCCAACACCGATTTTAAGATGTGGAGATCGATGAGTCATTCTGGATAGGAAAACTTAGCATTCAACACATTCAGGTATGTTTTATTTTGAATGTAAAACCCATTTAACCAACATCCGTAATCCAATTGATGTCAACGTGGACCAGTTGGATTTCGAGCATTGACTGGGACTAGTGAAAGTGTTAATTTACGCAATGTGAGTATTATGTCCAGTATATGACAAATAGACCATCCTGTTTATGCTAGAAAAACAAGTCATACCGCAAAACGGAATTGTTGTCCGTAACGATGCAGAGCGTTTCTTTTGCAAGACAAGCTGTGTAGTGAGCAGATATGCTATGCAATGGACTCGTTCAAATATCGAAATACACTCAATGTGACCGTTTTTCAAATGGCATACAAATGGAAATGTGTGATTGGTTGGGTGCTTATCAAGATCGGGCAAGGCACTTTGGCAATCAAGAACTTAGAGCTGCGAGAGTTTGTCGTTTTTACTATGCACAACTCCACGTACAACTGAAAACCAACCTAGGAAAAACCCTAGGAAATTTTAAGGCATGCCTTGACCAACACTAATTACCCAACATCATCAATAATCATTGGGCATAACCTTGACCCCTGTAATAATCGATAACCAGAGATCACCACCATGGTAGAAGTAGCTTCCTTGTTGTTCAAATCAAAGTCTAAGGCTTGGAAAGGTGTCGGGTCCAAGCACTTTGGAGATATCGGTTAATAACTCAAGGATTTGGCAACTTAGAGACGGCGGAGATTTCAAAGAATTGGCGGTAGCAGGCTGAGGTGAGTGGTGGCGAGTTGGGGTCCACAATGAGTGGTATGGTTGAAGAACAAGAATGTCCAGAGTAGTCAGCACAAAGGTATCGGGGTGTAAGAGATTGGAATGAGACAAAGGCAAGGAGTGAAAAGATTTTTTTTTTCTAAGTGTCCTATATATAGCACTCGGGGTCGAGTAAAAGTCCTCGGTACCGAGAGGAACCTCTCAGTACGGAGAGGAATTTTTGAGCCGAGAACCAATGTAAAGTCAAATAAGGGGAATAGCTAGCTTAACTAAGCCATGGAACGATCTATAGAGTGTAGATCTTGTCCATAGCATGATAAACCTGATTTTAGCTATAAAAAGTAGTTAAAAGAATATCAACGAAATGAAAGCAATGCATCGAAGCAAATTTCTGAAAACTAACTAGAACCGGGAAGTAGCAAGTTAGTACTTGCCTTATTTCGGAGCCGCTTTGTTTTTAACGAAAGCATATTTTTTGGGGAGGGGCAAAGTGTTAACCGGCTTTTTGACCTAGCAGATGTTCACAGGAGCTAGAACGTAAAGATGAAGAAGAAACAATTCACGAACTTGAAAATGTGATTAAAAGGGTCATAAAAGCATATTTAATAAATTACAAAGGCAAAATGGGAGAGTTGACCACTCAGGACCGAGAGGAACTGTAACAACCCACCCTAAAACAGACCTGTCGACCCAATAAAAGCCCATCGAACCTTAGAACCATCTCAATGTGAGTTGTTAGGTTGATAAAACTAAAAAAATACACAGTATATAGAGTTATCTATCTATACTTTCAGAATCTCACAACAAAATAGATAAAATGTAATATCAGAAATAAGTACCCATTTCATAAAGAAAACCATTTCACAACATAACATATTTACATAAAGCCTCCATAGTACAATCTCAAAATAACATAACTTTCTGAACTAGGTACAATAAAAATAATTAAAAAGCATAAATTGATAGATAACTGCCATAAGTCTTCACCTCCATCTCCTAAATCCACATTCCTCCCTCTAACCTTTGGTGTAATAAGGAGTGGGTCAAAACAACAAATGTCTAGTGAAATGAAAATCTCAAGCTTTACCATAATTGTACTTGGGTAATTTTATTTAAATAAGAAATATGTCTTACGTATGAAATCATAACATATGTATAAAGTCAACCGTAGGTCCGAAGACCCTTCCAGCCCCACTATGCAAAAGTCAACTGTAAGCCCGAAGTCTCTTCCAGCCTGACTATACAACTCTAATGTAGCTAATGTTTACGATGTAAAAGAGAAGTACCCAAACCACTTAATACCTCTTTAATAGAAATTAGGCAGAGTCTGATCATAAGACTGATAAAATAAGTAGATCCCCATCATTTAAGACTTAACCCTAAGGTGGGTTCCTACATGGTGCTCTATTATTGACATCGTAAGAAATCCTACTAGGCCAATTAGTACTTCACCTAACAAAGAGGCAGACCTACCATAGCCACTTAGTACCTCAAACCCGAAGCGGACCCCTCCTAACAATTTCACTTATCGCGTACATAATGCAAGTTTTGACCCATAACCCATTCGTGACGTCTCACATTGTTCCGACTATTTATAGGTATTGGTAGTAAGATTAATTGGGCCAGTTTATCATATAGAATTGGAACTAACCTCGTGTCCACTGTGGTTATTTATTATAGGTGATGTCCCACATTAGTCTTCAAAGCCACACCGTTGATAGCCAAATGTAACTAGCCAAACTTACATGTAGCTTTGGAGAAACCTCACATCCCTACAACTTAGTCGTAACTTATATATATGTCCAATATATACATATATATCATCCAACATGAATAATTATTGAGGCCATATAAGGTATCCTCTTATTATGCCCATAATTAGGGATTAATTCCCTACTTTACTCTAACTACCTTCCTACAATTAATATTACTTAACTATTCTAATAATACTAATTATCACGTTCAATACGTTATATTATATATTTTTATATTTACGCACGGAGTTTAAGGACTAATCATTACGTTGCAATAATTCGATAATAATTTGCTTATAAGATGTTTTGAAATATCAATCTCATCCAAATATGCAATTCCATAAGAACTGCTACATCCATAGCTAAATAGAATAGATTTGTAAAAACATGGAATACCTACAAGCTGTTCCATATTAATACATTAGAATCCCTTTTCTATTTTAAAGAACATATCTTCAATATTAGATTGTCTATGTTCAATTCAACCTTTGTATACATCATTTTGAAGTGAGAAAGGAGTTCCTTATTTATTTAAGTGATAGAAATTGCCGGTGCAAACTACAAACAATTCAATTCATATTTTACACACCGTTTTCAATTTATTTTCTCTTTGAACCTTTTATCACTTTAATTTAAACAGGGGAAATAGGTTGTATGGACCATAGATTATCTAATTCTAAACAATTAATTAGATTCTAATATATTAATACCAAAAAAATTATAGTTCCAACATATACAAAGACTGATGTTTACTTAGGAAAATTTAGGGTTTTATTATTTTAGGGTTTTGCGTTTATAAAATTTCCCAAGGCATACATCAAATCTAAATAAATACTATTTAATTACAAAAATGTGAAAACTTGATATTGCCTCTCATACATAATTGTTTGCTTCCTAACTGGATTTGATTCCATCATGCCTAATTCTCTTTCAGATTGCCCTCTTTCGTAATATACAACAAAGTGAATTGTATATAGAAATCAGATCTAGAATCGGAAACTAGAGAGGAATAGAATTAGAAATCAAAAGGATTAAACACCTAAACCTCTTACTTGAAAACTCTAACTGATTCTGAAATCCAAACAAGAAGAAGAAGAAGGTGAGATCTGATTTATACTGCTCCTAATTCTCTGTTAGATCTTCCTCTTTTTGAATATACAGCAAATAGATCGTGTGTGTATTATATTTTAGAAATCAGAAGACAGGGACAAGAAGGATCAATTTTAATTAGAGATTGGAAATTAGAACTACTTAGCAGAAAGTTAACTGTTTTTTTGAAACCCTAAGAGAAATGATTTTGACAGAGTCTTGGTGTTGCTATAGAATTTGTGTGGAAAAGTGGGGTTTTATTAGTCTATTTATAGAGGTAATAAGAAGCGAGAACCGCTAGATCGAATTAAAATGAATTTGGGTCGTTCGGTTGGGACGTTATTGCCCTGAAAAGGCTCGATCGGTCGTCTGCTTATACTAGGGGCGGTCGTCCGCTCGCGGTCGATCAGACCTATCTAGGCGGTCAACCGACACTTTTGGCCTGTGTTCGTTCTATTTCTTTTCGTTTGTTTCTGATTTATACTTATTTAATCTTAGTTAAATCACCGTTAACTTTAACCCTTGCTCAAACCTTAAGCCTCTTTTAACGTTAACTTTTCTGATTCAAATTTTGAAATTCAAACTTCATATTTTTAAATTCAAATTCAATTATTTAAATTTTAAATTTGAAAACTTCAAACGCCCACAAATATTTTATTAACTCCAATTTCAACATATTTATATAGAAATTGATCAGAAAATTGCCACAGATGCAATGGTCTAACTCCTATGATCAAATTCTGACATTTACAAAATTTCCATTTCAACCTTATTTTAATTACTTAAGTTCTTATTAAATTTTATGGGTGTTACCAGAACCACTCGATACCAAGAGCTTTTTACTCCATTTTGAATCTCCTAAACCACTTGTACTTGATGCGCTACCTCAAGTGATCGTCACAAAGTGCTTTCCCTCAAGAATAAACAAGAAATTCTAGGGATTCGTGATAAGAAAGAAAAGAAAGAAGGAAAAGACAAGCCGAATGAAGTCAGTTATCAAAAACAATTCAATCTTCCAGGAAAACGTTTAGAACGTAGCAGACCGGAGGTAGGAAGCAATATGAAAAAAAGAAGGAAGATTCCATGCAAGAAAAATATGTCAGTATCGAGAGGAAGCTCTTAGTACCGAGTGGTTTTTACTATCGATTGGGCCCACTTTTTCCCTCCTGTACCTTTGGATTTGGTCTGGACCAGTACTTCATGGGCCTCAGATTTTATTGGTGAATTCCACTATAAATACGGACCTTGTGGCCACTAAAACATGAATTTTGGCTCTTTTATTTTCCTCTTCTCCTACCTCTCCTCTCTATAGTCACCAAGGTAGATATTGTTGACTGTTCTAGGCTTTAGGAACTTGTCAATTCCTTGTACTAGCGACTCTGAATTAGATAATCAATAAATTACAGTGGACATATGCTAGAGATTGCCAAACCACTATAAATATTCATGTGTTCTCTTTAATTTTCATTTAGTATTTGCCGAATCTCAACTTTTCTACAGGCTATTGGGTTGTACCATTTTTGGTATCAATATATACATTGACCACACTGGGTTTAATTTTAGCACGAAGGTCAAAGTTAAACTCCATCTGACTTTGTTCATATGTAAAGTTTTCAACAGATAAGTATTATAAAAGCTCCTCATGTATCTATGTGATGGGTATCGGTTCGTCTACATTAGAATTTGTTTTTCCCACAGTAGAGTCGGCCTCTACTTCGACGTCTTCAACACCACCTACTTCATCACTTTCTGACCTCAATCATCTCATCGTCCAACAAGGCAGTCTCTAGAGGTAGTTCCTTCACGATGGAAGATGAAGCTTTCGCGGGGGTTGCCCTCGATATTGATTTTGGAGGTGCTATAGTTCTAGATAATCCTTCGAACTCTCCAACATCCAAGTTAGATGAAGTGGGCGTCGAAACAATCTACAAGAGGCATATCATTCCTTTCGAGGACATTCTAGTTCATGAGCCTTTTCACTGGGCTAATATTCCGCTTGAGGGCTATACTGCTTCCAATCAATATATGTGTCTTTTCTGATATGCCCCTCCTTTTAATTGCTTCATCTAAATCGTTCTTCAGTTCATGAATCTTGCCCCTGTCCAGCTTCATTCAAATAGCTATGCCTCGTTGAACAATATATACATGGTTTGTCATTATCATTTAGGCAGGGTTCCTACATTGGAGGAGATTCTCTATCTACACGGCTTAAAAAAAGGAAAGGAGGTCCTTCTTTCACTTATTTGGAACCAACTAATGTTGTTCCAAAGGCGGGTACTTCTTTGTATGCTGCCCACCCGACTTTGCCCAAAAATGGCTGTTAGGATGTAAATTTTACTATTATACTTTGTTTTGATGGAGCTATTCCATTTGAGTCACTAAATCCTTTATGTCAATACTGTATAGATATTCCAAGGAGGCCCGATAATTCAACTCCGGCACGTACTCTCTAAGATTTGCAAGTTATTTCTGTTGAAGAGCAAGAAATGTGATTTCTTCTGACGGATGAAAGGATGTGGCACTTTCATCATTTGGATATTGTTTATAGTCTTGGTGTAACGACCCAAAATTTAACCACTTCAAAATATAATGTTTAAAGTGATTTTAAATATAAAATATAAAAGGTTTTATGATTCAAACAATATTAGATAGGATTTCGAAATAGAAAATACATTAAAATAGTAACATTTGTTTATATCGACAAAAGTGACAAAATCCTGATTTCAGAAAAGTAAGTTTATATGGTTTAATTAATTATTTTAATTTATTTATGAGTGTTTATAGTTTTAAATAACATTATACAAATTTATTTTTAAATTTATTTTTAATTTTTTTTCATAAATAAATAGTTTAACTAAAACGTCAAAATATGACCGTAGAACATTTTGTCAAAAAATCAACGTTTTGTCGATTTAAAGTTGTCGCAACGTTGTTGCACCTTTATGTACACAATTTAATAAATATGTTAGCATATAAAGGTAGTTAACAATTAACTAAACAAGGTTACTTTTAATAATCACACTTAGAAATTTCTAGAAAGTAGTTAGCAAAAGTAAACTAAAAAAGCAAAACACATGGCACATCACAAGTGACATAAAGTAAAGTAATCATCCTTATTCTTTACTTAACTCTTAAGTGTTTGAATTTTAAAAGTGTGATGTGATGTGGATGGTAAGTGTTGAATTAAATAAGTTTACCTAATTCTTAAGGAAGGTTATTTAAGTAAAAACACAAATCTATATTTTAATCTCAAATATTTTCTATAAATACACATCCTCTTCTTCTTCACTTTTACACCATTTCTTCTCTACTTTCTTAAGCTCTCTTACATCCATTAATGGCTATTCACCTTAACAAAGTTATGCCAAAATATTCCAAGAATCAAATCACAAAGCAAAACTCATCAAAACCACTCAAACTCCACTTCAAACTCCTCCTTCCCTCTCTTATTGCTCACGCCCCCCTTCTCCATTTGGCCAAGCATATCTTCCCCTTCAAGCTTGGTCGTGACCTCCTAAGGTAAGTACGAGGAAGTTTAGCAAGTTCTAAGAGCTTAAGGCAAAGTTTAGCAAAGATAGAAATGTTTAAAACTAGATTAAGAGCAACAAAAGGTGAGAACTCTAAATTGTTAAGTAGGAAATGTTTATATGACATTTTGCAAGTTATAAATGTTGTTTGGATGTTAATAATGATGTTTGATAAGTGTTCGAAAAAGAAAGCAACCACCTTTAAGTCATTTGCAAAAGTTAGTTTGCAAATAGGTACATAAATAACAATCATGTGACACTGTAATAATTTTTTTTGTTGAATTTGATATGCAAGTTCATATGACATGTTAGGATGAGTTAAAATGGTTATAAACATTGTTTTGGATGATTATTAGTTGTATATTGAATATATATGTTGAAACAAGTCACGGATTTACACGACATATAATCACATGGAAATCACTTTCCAAACGAAATGAAATGTGATATGAAATCAATTATACCTTTGAAAAAAATATTTGATTATACTTTATAAATGATTCCTAAGTGTTTAAACTTGTCTCGACAAAGTTTGGCTATGAATCTCAAAATACGCCTAAAATTTGACGCGTCACGTAACGGTAATTCGTGTTTTCGCGTCAAAAGTTCAAATGAACATACAAAGTGGAATATAGTTCAGAATTTTTCGAAATAAGAATTTTCCGAATCCTTATATCCATATCTTTCAAATGAAATAAGAAAATCAAGATTTTATCTTGTATATTTTGAAATATAGCAAAATCAATTTTCAAGAAAAATCCAGTTTTTGCACTAAATGACCAAAGTTGGAAATTGATAAAATAATCGTTTTAAAAATATGAAATAAATTCTAAAAATATTTTAAAATGTTATAAAAGTGATTTAAGTTGAAAAGATGGTTTTCTAAATGATATAAAAGTCGTTTTGAAGAATATAGCTTTTAAAGCACTTTTTGTAACACTTTTTGCAACACTTTTTCGCAACGCTTTTCAATAACTTTTGAAATAAAGGTTGGAACTAAACAATTCTTTCCCAAGTATTATGTAAACATTTTTAAGTAAATGATAAAGTATTTTAAAATGATATTTGAACAATTCAAAATTATTTCAAAAATGGTTAAACAAATAGTTAAGTGATTTAAAAAGGGAAAATGAGTATGCGGAAACGACTAGTACATTTATCCCGCCTGTGAGATCTAAAAGTGAAAACAAGGTGTGTAACTAAGGTTAGGGATGGAGCAACCAGTGCCCTGAACTTACCTAGCCTTAGTTTTCTCTTTTAGGCGAGAGGTGGAACATATCGAAGGGAAAGCCCGGATACTCAACTTGGATTTTATAGAAATAATCTTCTTATACTCATTATTAAAATCCAAAGAGGGAACTTGTCCTATTCATGGAATTTAAAAGGTGATCTCATCGTTATTCCGCCCATAGCACTTATTGAATACAGAAGTTGATATTGAATAAAGTAGAGTGATTTCCATAATCCTATTTTCTCAAAAGATACTATTTAAAAACAATTTGGGAAATATTCAAAAAAGAGGTTTAAATGATTCCGTATTCACTAAAAGAATATTTTGAAAATATATATCTCTCGATGATATTTTGGTAAAATGAATGAATCGAAAAACAATCATCTAATTACATCATTTTTATTGATGATTGGATTTCGAAGGAACCAAGGTCGGATTTGGATGATTCCTATCCGAAAACCATATCGAACCAGTTTACGTGTTCGAAGAATGAAGATATTTGAAGATGGAGATATTGAGACGAATAATAACGAGGTACTACTTATTGATTAATTGGGGATAAACTCCCAATTCACTATATTGTAGCATTGGTCTCTTTGTTATGAAAAATCTCAGAACCACATGGACTTCTCGCCTAGTAATGGCCGAGGAAAGTACCTTCGATTTCGTTCAATCCCAGAACGAACTTGTATGGATGAATGTCTGACCTTGCATTCCAAATCACAATGAGTGATCTCTACAAATGTATATCTGTTTGGTGGCGGAGAAGACACCTTCTCTTAGCTTAACACCCTTTCCTGAGATGTATGAGCTCAGGAGTTATACGTTTGTAAAAATCAGTCATGTGAATGTGGAATGGCAATGTGGCATTCAAAGTGAAAGAAGATATGCTCTGTGAAAAGGTAATCGTTGCCTCGAGCCTCATCAACCGGAAATGACTGAAACAAGGTTAGATGTGGCAAGGCTAAGTGGGTCATTCCCAATTAGGGTATGATCATTCCCTCTTAGATATATTTCTTCCCGCTATGACGTTCAGGATGTAAATTAATGTGGATGTATGCGAAGAGAGCTCTCGGATAAAGGTCGCTAACGACCGGGGGATGATATATTCGGTACTATCTAGTTATAGAGATAGGCCGGTCTTGTGTTGGTAGAGGATCCTTTGTGATGGTCCTCGGTACATACCTCTAGAGATGTACTGTTGGAAGGTAGGTCATTTGTATGGAAATCCATTCTCCAATAAGAACCTGTGGTTTTGATTGTATTGGCGTAATGAATAGCCCCGAAATGCTATATGGGTAACCATTTCGGTTAAGGTTAATAAGTTTATTTGCAAATGTTTTCAAAGAATGTCATTAGAAATAATATCAAATGTTTTGATATAAAAGTGTTTTGGTTATCATAAGGTAAAAACCCGTTCCGTGTTAATGTACGACGTGGTCTTATAAGATACCTTTTTGAATTCAAAACATCGTACTTTGAGTTCTCACACCAGTCCCATGACTGATCCGGAGTTTGTTTTTCCCTTTAAACTCTAGGTGCCCTATTTTTCGGGCAGCCAAGTAGTCAGGATACCTTTGGAGCATTTTGGAGCATGTTGGGGAGCATTTTGGAGAAGTCTTTTGGAGCTATGCAGCTGAAGTACCTTATGTAGATTTCTACCCATTTTCCGCTGTGTTATGCAATATGTATTTTCCAGCATATGTATGGATAGACAGTTATAACTATCCCGCTGGATTTTTATTTGACGCTGATCATTTATGTACAATTAAAATGTTGAATGCGATGTGAGATTCTGTTATTGTGTTATCTCCTATCTTTATTTTCTTTTACACCTCTGATAATCTGCCTCCCCGACACTTGGATTTACGGCACATGAATACCGTGGATGTATTAGTGTCGATTTCTGAGGGTCAAGGAGACGGGTCATCACACTTGGTATCAGAGCTGAAGGTTAAGCGAGAACCTTGGCTTTGATGGGGGTATGACTCATTAGAGATAGGGTTAGTAATGCCCTAGAATGAGTTTAGTCCGAGAGAGCGCATAATTAAAACTTTTAACTTGAATAAGTATATTCATACTGTATAGCATTCCCTAAGATTTCTCGTCTATATATCCTAAAGAAGTTTTTCTCACTATAATCAGATAGTAGAAAATGAGTGGAAGAAGAGGACGAGGTAGTGGAGGAAGTAATACCACAAATGGTCAAACTCCCGCAGCTACAGTAGTCAAGGAAGTAGTAGTTCCAGTGCAGCCCCAAATTAACTTTGCAACTTTATGCAAGAACTATACCAGCCTTGGTGGTAAACCTTTCAAAGGAACAGAAACGATTATTGAAGTACAAGCTTGGATCCGCTCTTGTGAAAGAATTTTCAAAGGACTGAATATTGGAGATGTGCAGAAGAGATTATTAGCTTCTTGGTAACTACAAGATGGAGCTCTAGTTTGGTGGGAATCTATTACTCAGAATGAGTCAGAAGATAATTTCTTATGGGAACGATTCAAAGAAGCTCTGGAGGAGCAGTATATGCCGGAAGCAGGAAAATCCCATCTTTACCGAAATTTTATGGATTTTAAACAAGTGGAGGATATGTCGTTTGAAGAATATGCTAACAAGTTTAACGAATTATCTCGTTTTAGGCCTGGATTGATAGATACGCCCCTAAAAAAGAATGAAAAGTTTATCTCGGGAATGAAGAAGCAATACCATGTCAGAATGACTGGGCATATGAAAGAACCATTTGTAGACTTAATAGACATGGGATACAGATATGAAGCTTTGGATAAGATAGATCCACCCATAGTACAAGAAAGCAACAATAATAACTGGAAGAAGAGGAAGTTCAATGGCAAGAAGCCATGGCAGGGAAAACCCAAAGGAGGATCTCAAGATAACCGCTTTAAAGATGTCACTTGTTACAATTGCCAACAAATGGGCCACCTGCCAACTCATTGTAGAAAACCCAGAACTCAAGGAACTCAAGGATCAGCATAAAAAATCTGCCATAATTGTCATCAATCAGGACACAATATAAAGGATTTTCCCCTGATGAAGAAAGGAGAACAAGCCAAAGTTTATGTTATCAAGGATAAGCCTTCAACTTCCCAAGATGTGAAGGGAAAAGGAGTGTTGGAAGGTAATATTTTTATCAAAGATGTTTTAGTTAGAGTATTATTTGATACAAGAGCTTCTCACAGTTTTATTTCTAAAACAACTGTAGAAGAATTGAAACTTAAACCTAAAATTGTTGATGACCCTATCTGCGTGACGAATCCTATAGGAGGTTCCACTAATCTTTGTATGCATTGTAAACAAGTCCCAATTTCCTATCCTCCCCATCACTTTCCTTTTGATCTTTTCGTCCTAGATTTTATTGGATTTGAAATTTTACTCGATTGGTTGGCTAAGTACAAAGCTCTGCTCGATTGCAAAAAAAGAATGATATCTTTATGGACCGTCTTTGGGAAAATCATAGAAATATCTTGTGAAGTTCCTAGTCTAAGAAGGGATAGTTTTCTTTATGCTTTAGATACATCCTAGAAAAGATTAGAAACAATACCCGTTGTTAAAGAATTTGTAGATGTCTTTGAGAAAGTAATAAAGTTTGCCCCCACATCAAGAAATCGAATTCTATATCGACTTAGTTCCTAGTGCGATGCCAACTTAACAATGAGATAGAAGGATGGCTCCGAAAGAATGGGATGAGTTGAATAACCAAACCCAAGAGCTCTTAAAGAAGGGATTAATAAGACCTAGTCGTTCAAGTTGGGGATCAGCAGTAGTTTTTGTTGCTAAATCAGATGGATCTTTGAGATTGTGTGTAGACTATTGAGATCTAAATAAGCAAACCATTAAGAACAAGTATCCTCTACCCCGAATAGATGACTTGTTTGACCAGTTACACGGAGCTCGAGTTTTATCTAAAATGGACCTAGCTACAGGATTCCATCAGTTAAGGATCACAGAAGATTGCATCCATCTAACTGCATTCAAAGGTCCGAATACTTTCTATGAGTGGTTGGTTATGCCTTTAGGGCTGACTAATGCACCCGCTTATTTTGTTGACCTTATGAATATAGTTTTTAGAGATGTGCTAAATAAATTCATGTTAGTATTTATCGATGATATCCTCATCTATTCAAAGACAGAAGAAGAACATGCAAGGCATTTAGAAGCTGTGTGGGAGATATTGAGAAATAATGTGCTTAAAGCCAAATTCTCAAAGTGCCATTTTTGGGAGAAGGAGGTAAGATTCCTTGGACATATAATATCAAGGGATGGAATTTCAGTAGATCCAGGGAAAGTTGCAACTATTCAAGATTGGAAGCAGCCACAAACTCCTAAAGAGATTCATAGCTTCTTAGGTTTGGCAGGATATTACAGAAGATTCGTTCAAGACTTCTCTAAGATTGCCTATCACTTAACGAAGTTGACAATGAAGGATGCTAAATGTGTCTGGACTCCAAAATGTGAAGAAGCCTTCCAAGAACTAAAGAAGAGGTTGACAACCGCTCCAGTTTTAGCAATTATAAATGGAAATAGTGGGTTGACCGTTTATACAGATGCTTGTGGAGAAGGAATTGGTGCAATTTTAATGCAAGATGGGAAGGTGATTGCTTACGCAAGTAGATAGCTGAAGACGCATGAGAAGAATTATGCAACACACGACTTAGAATTATTAACCATTGTGTTCTCTCTAAAGATATGGAGACATTATTTGTTGGGTAAGAAATTTTCATAGTTTATTTCGATAAAACTTTGAATTGACCTTAGTAAATAATATTCCATCTTTTAGGTGAAAAATTCGAACTCTTCATGGACCACAAATCTTTGAAGTATCTTTTCATCCAGAAGGACTTAAATATGAGATGGCAACGCTGGCTAGAATTTCTCGCGTCATATGATATAGACATTCTATATACACTTGGGAAAGCCAATGTAGTAGCTGATGCATTGAGTAGGATGTTAGCTACAATTTCTTATTCTGTAGTTACTCCAACTCTCCTAGAAAAGATCGCCAGCAAACAAAAGGAGGATCTATTTCTCAAGGAGATCGTTAGGAATATACATCAAGGATATAAATCAAGCTTTAAAATAGATAACCTTGGAGTATTATGGTTAAATGGAAGAATTTGTGTTCCAGATGTTGAAAATCTTAAGCAAGATGTACTAGTTGAAAGCCACACAGCCAAACATAGCATTCATCCGGGAATTCATAAGATGTACAAGGACATGAAGCGTACATTTTTGTGGAAAAGTACGAAGAGGGACATATCTACCTATGTCAGCCGTTGTGAAAATTGCCAAAGAATCAAAAGTGATCAACGTAAGACTGTAGGATTACTTCAAGCTTTGGAGATTCCAGCTAGGAAGTGGGATCAAATATCCATGGATCTCATTGATGGCTTACCCCGAACAAGGAAAGGAAATGAAGGCATTTGGGTTATCATGGACCGATTAACCAAAAGTGCACACTTTATTCCAGTTAAGCCAACAAGAACTGCAGCAAGCCTTGCAGATATATATATATATAAAAAGGAGAATTTCCAATTGCATGGAGTACCGAGCAGTATAGGAAGCGATTGTGATCCAATCTTCACTAGTCAGTTTTGGGAAGCACTACAGACAGCTTTGAGAACCAAGCTAAGTATAAGCACTGCATATCAACCCCAAACTGATGGACAGACGGAAAGAGTCAACCGCATTTTAGAAGATCTTTTAAGAGCATGTATTCTATACTTTAGAGGCTCATGGGAGAATCATTTACATTTAGTAGAGTTCGCCTACAATAATAACTATCAAGCTAGTATCAACATGGCACCGTATGAAGCTTTGTATGGTCGTCCATGTAAATCACCAGCATGTTGGATAGAAACTTGAGATCGGTTAGTGCTTAGCCCAGATATGATAAGAGAAGCTTTAGATAAAGTTGATATGATTAGAAAGAAGCTAAAAGAAGCCAAAAGTAGACAGAAGAGTTATGCAAACCGAAGGCGTAGAAATCTGGAATTCTCAATTGGAGATTCAGTTTTTTTGAAAGTCTCTCCAATGAGAGGAGTAGTAAGATTTGGAAGAGCTGGGAAGTTAGCACCTCGATATATTGGACCTTTTCCCATTCTCGAACGAATCGACCCACTAGCTTATCGAGTACAATTGCCTGAAAGATTGCCTGGTGCACAAAATGTTTTTCACGTATCACATTTACGGAAGCATGTATATGACCTAGAACAAATCATAGAAACGGTTGCTCAGGATGACTTAGAGTGTTATCCCGCCTTTTGGCAAGGCCGTGACACCAAGAACTTGACTAAAAACCAAGGGCAGTTCATCCTGGAGATCGGTTGTACGCAGGCTCACCATGGATGTTGATGAATTTTTTCCGAGCCCAGATCGAGCTAAAATTGATATGACACAACAAGTAAAGCTATGAGAGCCAAAGTTCCAAATTTCAAGTCAATCGGAGTTTGTACGCTCAAGATATTGAGCGATCACGGTTGAGAAATCCAAACTTGCATCGATCATAACTCGAGATCTACAAGTCCAAATGCCACCAAATTTTCACAGGAGCTTAAGTATGACCTAAGGAATGTTCATGCCAAATTTCAACTCGATTGGAGCAAGTCTTGATCGATACGAAATTCGTTCGTATCGATCGCGGATGGAAAAAAACTCCAACTTGCATCGATCATATCTCTTGATCTACAAATCCAAATGCTATGAAATTTTCACAGCAGCTTACATATGACATAAAGAATGTTCCTGCCAGATTTCAACTCGATCGGAGCAAGTCTTGATCGATATGAAATTCGTTCGTATCGATCGCGGATGGAAAAACTCCAACTTGCATCGATCATATCTCATGATCTACAAGTCCAAATGCTATGAAATTTTCACAGCAGCTTACGTATGACATAAAGAACATTCATGCCAAATTTTAACTCGATCGGAGCAAGTCTTGATCGATACGAAATTCGTTCGTATCGATCGAGGATGGAAAAACTCCATTTCGTATCGATCATAACTCGAGATCCACAAGTCCATATGCTATGAAATTTTCACAGAAGCTTACGTGCGCGCTAAAGAATATCTACGCCAAATTTCGACTCCATCGGACGCAACCTTGATCGATATGAAATCCGTTCGTATCGATCACGGATCGGGCCGAAACTTCACGGGCTTGGTCGCGCGGGCCTACTCACGTGCCAGAAGAAGTCCCCCGAGATATGAACGAAATATCAGCCTCCTACACCTATAAATAGAGCCCCAGGGAATACAGAAAAGGGGATCTTCTTCTTCTTTGAATTCTCCAACGCCTAGACTCTACTGGATCCAGTTCTAAACTCCATAGCTGCTGCTACTAACGAATTTCACTGCTGTAAATCATTATTATCTGCTGTAACCCGCTGAAATCAATTGTAATCATCAAAGAAACATCAATAAAGCAATCAAATTCATAGTGGACGTAGGTAACACGCCGAACCACTCTAAATTCTTGTGTTTCTGTGCGTTCTTATTACTTTCATTATCTGTTTTTGGAGTTTTTGTTAGATAATCCTCTTTTTCCATTTAATTTCTTCATTTTGTCTCTTCAAAAACTTCCGAAGAGTGTTGTGCCCAATTTTGGTACAAACACTTTGGTGCTTTCACTGAGAAAAAACCTAGTTTTTTCCTTCTGCTCATTAGATCTACGGCCGATACCGGATTGCAAACATCCAAGGGGAAGATCCAGATCTGTCGTCAAGTGGTTCCTTCTATTCTATTCAGATTGCTCCAGATCTAAGAGGAACTACACTCAACAAGATTTTCGTATCCATGTTTTCGTGTCCAGAAAATATGGTGAATTTTCGTATCCATGTTTTCGTATCCATGAAAATATGGTGATTTTCGTATCCATGTTCTCGAATCCAGAGAATATGGTGATTTTCGTATCCATGTTCTCGAATCCAGAGAATATGGTGATTTTCGTATCCATGTTCTCGAATCCAGAAAATATGATCATTTTCGTATCCATTATTTCGTATCCAGAAAATATGATCATTTTCATATCCATCATTTCGTATCCAGACAATATGATCATTTTCGTATCCATCATTTCGTATCCAGAAAATATGATCATTTTCGTATCCATCATTTCGTATCCAGAAAATATGGTGATTTTCGTATCCATGTATTCACATCCAGAAAATATGACAATATTCGTATCGATCGAACTTCGTATCGATCAGCTTTCGTATCGATCGACTATTCATATCGATCAGTTTTCGTATCAATCAACATTCGTATCGATCGACTTTCGTATCGATCACTTTTCGTATCGATTGGTTTTCGTATCGATCAACTTCGTATCGATCCAGCCATGTGCATTTCGTATCGATTCTCACATGCAGTTCGTATCGATCCATCTACGTCGAATTCGTATCGATACTCACGGCTCTGTTCGTATCGATCGCAAATGCTCTTTGCGTATCGATCGAAAATGCTCTATTCGTATCGATCGAAAATGCTCTATTCGTATCGATCAAAAATGCTCTGTTCGTATCGATCGAAAATGCTTTGTTCGTATCGATTGCAACTGCTCTGTTCGTATCGTTCGCAACTGCTCTGTTCGTATCGTTCGCAACTGCTCTGTTCGTATCGATCGAAAATGCTCTGTTTGTATCGATCGAAAATGCTCTGTTCGTATCGATCGCAACTGCTCTGTTTGTATCGATTCTCACACACAGTTCGTATCGAAACATCTGCGTCCAATTCGTATCGATTTTCACACGCAGTTCTTATCGATCCATCTGCGTCCAATTCGTATCGATACTCACATCCACTTTGTATCGATACGAAATTTCAAAAAAAAAAAATTCGGGTACGAACCCTAGCCGCAGCGCAGAGCACCCACATAGTGAATTCAATCACCAATTTAATGAAGGAACATTCCATCCGTGCTTCTGATTGTTCCATGACTGAACAAGACATAGGAGATCACGGTAACAAATGCTGACTTGCAATCAAGGAATGGGTAAAGGGATACTAATCAACCGGTGCTCCCAGAGGCTGGAGAACCTAGCTAATATGCCAAGAACTGGAGTTGATTAATATATCATGCTTTTAAGGTGGAATGCAACTTCCTCTCATTGACCAGCTTTTAAACTCCTGAATTGACAACTATGGTACGATGGCTAATATGACGACTCCCCTACACTGTCTACTCTGCCAACTCAAAACATAGCTGGTCACTGCTGAACCATCTTCAAATGCCCGCACCTTAATCATTCCACGTCCACATGACTAAAAGCATGGCATACAACCTCAAGAGGACTTCCTTAATACCCTATATAGGTCTCCTATCTGGATGAAAGTTTGGGATAAACAGCAATCTATTAGCCAATTTTAACCAACTCGCCGTCCAATCGGCGTTACCAACCACTCAAACGTTGGACAATCATGCATACATCATTCACCAGTGTTACAAGACCCCTTGGCAATAAAATTGACCTGATCATAATATCGATTGGAGAATCTTTCCCAGTGGAGACCTATTCATTGAAACCATCCTACCTGCAAAATTTCCAGTGAAAATTCAATATGTTGACTATGTCAGTATACTATGGAAATACAACCCCCGACACTACCTCATAAAGTGAGAATGGCACATGGACTCCACTAAGAGTGATGAATGCCATCAAATGCAGATGTCTTCCCCCATTCCTCAAAGAACAATATCATTCATGATTAGACATACCAGTTCTACTTCTCATATTGCTGAAGGGAATAAAGAAGCTGGCAGCCAATGAATTTATCCAAAGCCCACATCCAGTTGCTGCCAATACCCATAAATGAATTCATCACCAGCGCTTATTCCAGACTTTGATAAGGGAATTGGTGGATAGCCACCGCCGACGACTATGCCAAGATGTCCATGCCAATATTGAGTTGATGAATCAGATGAAGGATCAACTTGGCGAGATAACCATACTCTT
Source organism: Allium fistulosum (assembly GCA_030737815.1). Lineage (NCBI taxonomy): Eukaryota > Viridiplantae > Streptophyta > Magnoliopsida > Asparagales > Amaryllidaceae > Allium > Allium fistulosum. Next base: position 969,135,608 of record CM060904.1, on the reverse strand, counting down.
GATCGGAAAACTCCTCTTCTCTAGATGGCTACCGTGAACGCCAATGCCATATGGCTGCTCCGGGAAGGATAGCTCCAACAATATGTGCAAGCCCCATAAAACGAAGGATCGGGAAAATCCAACCCCTATCAATCAAGGACTTTGGTCAAATTGAACCATTTGCGTTAGACTTCCAACTGAGAAGGGCTGGACTGAAGTGCAATAGCGAGCATACGACGCTGCCTCACTTATCAATGAGATTTGATCTGATCTCTTTTGAATTATTTCTAATTCAATTTCATTTACGTTGCGAAATATGACCTACTTGAATTAAACTACTTGCAAATGATGCAGGTAACCGAGTACTTAAGATTGGGTGCAAAACAACCTCCACGGACTATGATCAAATCATTGAGGTATCATCATGATGAGCATGATTCAACCACTCATCGGCTACTGTATGCCCCTGACTGGGGGCAAGGCATCAAAGCGGAAGAGACCGACAAGGTCAGGACTCTAGTACAAAGTGGATGCAACCGACCATCCACTCATCCGCTTATGCAATTTAATTAGGAGATGTAAGAAAGACTTGGAGTTATATGCCCCAACAATGCACTCTCCATCTTGTACTTGAAGCTCGCCAAAATACTTATGCTTCTTCTGTTGCCTGATAAAATCGGAATCACACCAAGGGTGGACGTGACGTCACCATCCATGCATCCAATCCTACATTAGACACTTGGGATTATTTGAGAACACATGTTTAATGTGGATATGATTTGACCGTTCACTCTGCAGTTTGCTTCTGTAATTCGGCAAAACAGTCATGCCTTAAACCAACTTCATCAAGGTCCAACCCTCAATTTAAAGTCATCAACGACTGACTGCCTACTCGCTAACCATCACGAGCTGTCATTTCAACTCTCTTCCTTAGCTCGATTGAAAGAATGAAAAGTATAAATTGGACGCGACTCGACTGTCTGCTCTCCAATTCTTGCACCCGACTTAAGGGAAAATACACAACTCAAAGTGGATGTAGTTCGACCATCCTTTCCTATGCTCGAGCACAAAGCTTGCCAGAACACTAATCTTACTCCTCGGGCTTAGAAAAAGTGGAATCCAAACGAACATGGACGTGATCCAACCGTCCATAAACTAAATCTCATCATTCGTTGAGGGGCATATAAGCGGAAGTTAATCGGGATCCCACCAATCACTCGCTAAGTGAAACCCCGAGCTCAGGGACAAGCCATCACACTGCGACAATAAGGGATTGATACATGACAATCCTCTAACTAACTCCGACTCCCAGAGTGTGAGCTGGAGTATAAACTTACAGACATGGGCTCGAGGAGGATGGATCCGTCCATCTAACGATTTCGCCCGTGTTCAACCTAAACTCGAGGAGGATGGATCAGTCCATCTAACGACCTCGCCTTCCATATTTACAAGCTCGAGGAGGATGGATCCGTCCATCTAATGACTTCACTTTCCTACTCAGGGTGGATATGATACAACCGTCCACGTACCTGATCAACTCCGGATTACTAGAGTGCGAACTGGAGTATAAACTTACAAATATGAAGAGGGTGGATCCGTCCACCTAACGGCTTCATCCGTATCTGAACCAAGTTTGAGGAGGGTGGACCCGTCCATCTAAGGACCTCGCTTGTTAACTCAGGGTGGATGTGATCCGACCATCCATGATCCTGATACACCTTTCGTTCCCAGAGTGCGAGCGAAATCCATAAAACATGCAACAGATGTGACTGACCGTTTGTTTACCAACTCTGAATTCCTAGAGTGCAAAACGGAGTATAAACTCCAACTCTGAATTCCCAGAGTGCGAAACGGAGTATAAACTTCAACTCCAAATTCCCAGAGTGCGAATTGGAGTATAAACATCAACTCCATATTCCCAGAGTGCGAACTGGAGTATAAACATTAAATAACTCTAAGTCCCTAGAGCGTGAACTGGAGTATAAACACTAAAATGGGTGTGACTGACCACCCATCAACTAACTCCAGATTCCTAGAGTGCGAACTGGAGTATAAACATCAACTAACTCCAGATTCCCAGAGTGCAAAGTGGAGTATAAACATCAACTAACTCCAGATTCCCAGAGTGCGAACTGGAGTATAAACATCAACTAACTCCAGATTCCTAGAGTGCGAACTGGAGTATAAACATCAAATAACTCCAAGTCCCCAGAGCGCGGACTGGAGTATAAACACTAAAATGGGTGTGACTGACCACCCATCAACTAACTCCAGATTCCCAGAGTGCGAACTGGAGTATAAACATCAACTAACTCCAGATTCCCAGAGTGCGAACTGGAGTATAAACATCAACTAACTCTAAATCCCCAGAGTGTGGACTGGAATATAAACACCTACTGGGTGCGAATGACCACCCATCAACTTACTTCGGTCCCGAGAGCGCAGGCTAGAATATATACACTAAATGGGTGTGACTAACAACCCATCAACCAACTCCAGTCCTCAAAGCATGGTTTGGAATATGAATACCAAAAGGGATATGATTCGATTGTCCATCTATCGGCTATGGTTCCTCATCAAGTTCTGTAGTACAAAAGGCGGATGTGGTTCGACCGTCTGCTTTCCAATCTTCCCCTGACATGGGGCCACACTTAAGACACAAAATTGGATGTGATTCGACCATCCAGCAATAAACGGGCGTGACACAACCGTCCATGCATCAACTCTTGTCCCCGGCATGGGACCCATAACGTAAATTTATAGAGATGCACTCCAACCCTACAAGACAAAATTTCTTCCTTGATTCGACAGGGAGGCGTAGATTCGAAAAAGGGACCTAGCTGGATATCCTATTCGGAATTGATATTACTACCATCCAACCGCAAATGAACGTGGCATGACCGTTCATTTGTTAACTCTCTCCTATGATCCGACGGGTTGTGTGTGCAACATGGACGGATGTGACCTAACCATCCGCCAATCAATTCCTTCCTACAGTTCAGTGGGAGAAGCATCAAACTAAAGTTGTTGTAATTTGACCGGCCACACTTCGACTTTTGCCCTTGACTGGGGGCAGAGGAATTGACCGAGGAAAACGCGGCATGACCATTTTCTACAAAAAAACTTAGTCCCCAGAATGTGGACAGGGGTATAAACATCAAATAGGTGTGATGAATGGCCCTTCAACTGACTCTGATCCCCAAAGTGTGGCTACAAGAATAGACAAACGAATGAATGTGATTCGACCATTCATTTACCAACTCTGACCTAAGCTCGACATGAGGAGTGTAAACTCACTACAGGTGCAATTAGATCATCCACAAACTAACTCTGCTAACCTAAGACTAGGGGCAGAAGTACAAATCACCGAAAGAAGAGAAAGGTGGCTCGCTACATCTCCAGCTTAGCGTCCTTAAAAACTTAAGGCAACGACTACAAGGAGACCCTAATGCTAACCAATCTGAATGATGCCCGAAGTCCTAGGCAACCAATTATATCGTATCGCCGGATCGACGGGCAATATCGATCTGCACCTTTCATATCATACCATTGGATCGATAGGAAATGAGGTCCGAGCATTCTACATCGTGCCATTGAATCATCGGTCAATATCGATGCTCTTCGACCACAAATCGATGTGACCCGAACGTCCATCGAATACCTTTGACCAACAGAGCATGGATAGAAGAATAAACCACGAATGAGTGTGACTTGACCATTCGTCCTCCGTTGCCTTCCTTCGATCCGTCGGGAAGAGCATGAGACCAAACGAGCATGACATGACTGCATTTGAGCTGACTTTATCCCTAAATCTGACGGGAAAACGTAAATCGAAATGGACATGGATGATCTCCCAACTCCAAATGAATGCAACGCGACCATTCATTCATTGACTCTTACCATGATCCGACTAAAAGAGCAATTCAAAACAAGTGCAACCTAAACATCTGCACACTGATTCTTACCCTGGATTCAACAAGGGAAGCATCAATCCTGCATTGGATCTGACTGGACGATTCACTCTTCAGTTTTTGCCCAAAGTACGGCGACATAAGCAGCGAAGTGAATGTCATTGACTGTCCAGAATCTAGCTTATGTCCGAATGTCGGCAAAGAAACAATGTATTCCGCCAATAGGAAAGAACTAAAACATAATACAGGATAGGCACGACTCAACCTTCCATCGGTTAACTCGATCCCATGGTTCAATGGGATAGAATACAAAATTGAAGCGGACATTATCTACCCTACCACTTATCGAGATATTCCCCAGACTTGGGGGCACGAACAAGAAGATAAGATTAATATGATTCAACCATTCATTAGTCAACTCTGGTTCTTAAAGCTTGAACTACAGTATAGACACAGCTAGGACGAGACTAGACCGTCCGCGTAATGCATCCGCCAACCCGAGACTGGGGGCAAAAGAGTAATTATCCGAGAGTTGACTATGACAACTTGAACCTATGACCCATGCCTGATATTCATAACAACTCTAGGTTGCGACCAAAAGGATGCCTAGAGATAGAGTCATCAGATCAATACCTGGACTTATGGGCAACTGATCATCATTCTGACCCTTCCGATGAGCAATGGATCGCAGGTACATTGCATGAAAAGCGCATCATTCAGAAACATAAGTAAATTCAATCTCAAAGCTGGAGCCAGCTATGTAGCAGCATGCAGTACAAGGCTAAGTTCTACTAATCCTTTGATTCAACGTCCTTATAAGCCCGATCATTTACCATTGCAAATAAACACATGAAGCGCCTACAACCTATCACGAGTATTGTAGATCAGATCACAACTCTGCGCAATGATGAAGAAAGAGTCAACTGTTTTACTTTAGGTGAATCTTGATGTGTTCGCTTGGACTCGATCTCATATATATATATATATATGGACTCTCTCTAGCCATAAAGAACCCTACATTAAGTGTCAACCCGAGGCATGTCTCGGTGAACAAAAACGATGCGACGTGGATCCGGAGAGATCTGTTTCACTTAAAGAGGAGGCGAATCTGCTCAAAACCAGTGGGTTTATCCATGATGCCCTCCAACCAAAATGAGTATCCAATCCTTTACTTATAAGAAAAATGAACAGAGAGTGGAGGACATACGTCAACTACTCAGATTTGCATGGGATATGACAAAGCACAGCTTTCCACTTCCAATGATCAACCAACTGATGGACCCGACCATCAGACATGAATTACTGTTATCCGTGGATGAAAACTCCAGATACAATCGGATACTGAAGCATGTCCTAGACCAAGAATACAACTGTTTCATTATTGACCTGGGCCTATAGTGCTATGCTAAAATCCCTGGATTCAAACTTGAGAACGCTTATGCTACTTACCAAAGGAAAATTAACAGATCATTCAAAAAAATCATATCGGCCGATCAATGAAAGTAGGTATGGTTTATATGCTCGTGAGATCATGACCATAAAATGACCACATCGATGACTTAGAAAAGATATTCAATGCTCTCCAACAGTTGCAGGATGAAACTCGATCCTTTGAAATGCTCTTTCATCATTACATCAGAAAGATTCTTTGTTTTCATCATCAATTCTCATCGAATCAAGACCAATTTCTAGAAAATTCCGACAATTAGAGACACCCATGTACCGAGGACAACCAAGCAGGTACAGAGCCTAAGTCGAAAGATTACCGTCCTAAGTTGATTTGAATCTAGGACCATCTACAAGTGAATTCTCTTCTTCAACCTGACCAAGAGAGGGAAGAGAACTTTTGAATGAACTAACAACTGCATTGATGCACTTCCAGCTCTGATAGATCGCTTAAAGAGACCTCCCATTTTACCCAAACCTTTGGATCGCGAAGATTTATACATCAATTGGGCCGTGTCAACACATGCCATAAGCGTCGCAATGCTATGTGAAGAGAAACGAATCCAAAGACCAGTATATGATGAAGGCTGACTATTGACAAGCTCACCCCGTTAACGTCCATATCGACCAACCATTACGATAGGTCCAATAGAAACCTTAGATGTCTGAAAAGTTACTCAAATGGAGTATCAAGCTAAGCCAATTTGATATCACTTATCTCCCTCAGAGAGCTCTCCATGGTCAAACATTAGCATACTTCATATCTGAATCCACCACATCAGACGACTATCCGAAGAACAGTGGAGAACCGTCCAACCGATGGAGAACGTACACCGATGAAACTTCCAATAATCGGCTTTCTAACATCGAAGTTGCGTTAATGACTCCTGAGGAACGAACGATCTGCTACGCCCTGAAACTCGACTACCCTGCAACAAATAACGAAGCTAAGTATGAAGCCTTGGCGCTCAAACTTGCAAGAAAACTACGAGTGGAAACTTTACATGTCTTATGTGATTACTGGTTAGTAGTACGCCAAGTCAGGGAAGATTATCTGACTAGGGGGCAACGTCTTGCTCCTTATCTCAACCGGGTCCAAAAGCTACTAGCCGACTTCGACTATTACACCACTACACAAATCCTTAGAGAACTAAACGAAAAGGCCGAATCACTCGCCAAGCTAGCCAGTTCTGGGGATGCACGACAAATAGACTTTGTCCCAGTTGAAATGCTTATTATTCTAGGCATTGACATATGAAGATCAACTAGATCTTGGAGACAGATCTAGAAAAAGAGTCATGGATGACTCCTATCAAAGATTATCCACAATCGGGGGTTCTTATTGAATAAAGGAATAAGGAATGGCATATCCTCCGTGAAGCATCACTGCATGATTATGTCTGGATCGTTTGACTCCATCGATACAAAGCATTACTTTTGTATCCATCGATCCGAGACCCAATATTACGTATCCATCGATACGAAGCATACATTCCAACATCTCAGATCGATCCAGGAGAGGAGCGATACAAAGGAAGGACTTAAAACAACAATCGAACGTTGTTACAACTCGAATTTCACATCGATCCAGGAGAGGATCGTTGCGAAACTCGATAAAAAAACAAAAAAAAACTTGACAACGACCCATGAACGTGCAAACATTGACAGGAGTCAAGCTAACATACATGCATGTATGACAGACTAACATTCAATTTTCAAAATTTACAGGAGTTGAATGCTTACCTGATGACAATTACAACAGTGAACAACAAATCGCTAGCACTCGACACTCAGTTACAACATTGCACTACATAATCATTGGCAGTCAACAAATCAACATTTATATTACTGGAAATCAATCGAAGGTTACATCTTTTGATGAAAAGATAGCAACTACTCAACGAATAAGATAGAACTTTTTCAGAATGAAGGATGCAGCATTCAAAGCACGTCATGTTCACACAAGACGTACTTTGGGGGGCAAATGTTATCCCGCCTTTTGGCAAGGCCGTGACACCAAGAACTTGACTAAAAACCAAGGGCAGTTCATCCTGGAGATCGGTTGTACGCAGGCTCACTATGGATGTCGATGAATTTTTTCCGAGCCCGGATCGAGTTAAAATTGATATAACACGACAAGCAAATCTATGAGAGCCAACGTTCCAAATTTCAAGTCAATCGGAGTTTGTACGCTCAAGATATTGATCGATCACGGTTGAGAAATCCAAACTTGCATCGATCATAACTCGAGATCTACAAGTCGAAATGCCACCAAATTTTCACAGGAGCTTAAGTATGACCTAAGCAATGTTTATGCTAAATTTCAACTCGATCGGAGTAAGTCTTGATCGATACGAAATTCGTTCGTATCGATCGCGGATGGAAAAACTCCAACTTGCATCGATCATATCTCATGATCTACATGTCCAAATGCTTTGAAATTTTCACAGCAGCTGACGTATGACATAAAGAATATTCCTGCCAAATTTCAACTCGATCGAAGCAAGTCTTGATCGATAGGAAATTCGTTCGTATCGGTCGCGGATGGCAAAACTCCATTTCATATCGATCATAACTCGAGATCCACAAGTCCATATGCTATGAAATTTTCACATAAGCTTACATGCACGCTAAAGAATGTCCACGCCAAATTTCGACTCCATCAGACGCAATCTTGATCGATACGAAATTCGTTCGTATTGATCACGGATCGGGCCGAAACTTCACGGGCTTGGTCGCGCGGGCCTACTCACGTGCCAAAAGAAGTCCCCCGAGATCTGAGCGAAATATCAGCCTCCTACACCTATAAATAGAGCCCCAGGGCATATAGAAAAGGGGATCTTCTTCTTCTTTGAATTCTCCAATGCCCAGACTCTACCGGATCCAGTTCTAAACTCCATAGCTGCTGCTACTAACGAATTTCTCTGCTGTAAATCATTATTATCTTCTGTAACCCGCTGAAATCAATTGTAATCATCTAAGAAACATCAATAAAGCAATCAACTTCATAGTGGACGTAGGCAACACGCCGAACCACTCTAAATTCTTGTGTTTCTGTGCGTTCTTATTACTTTCATTATCTGTTTTTGGAGTTTTTGTGAGATAATCCTCTTTTTCCATTTAATTTCTTCATTTTATCTCTTCAAAAACTTCCGAAGAGTTTTGTGCCCAATTTTGGTACAAACATAGAATAGAACCAAACTTAGTGGTTATTAGAAGGCTCATTTGAATCATGGATCAAGATGAGAAACAATTAAGAAGGAAGGTTGTAAGGTTGGTAAAAGTTCAATGGAGCAGGGATGCTGATGATTGCACATGGGAAACAGAAGATAGAATGAGAAAAGCATATCCCGAGTTTAGGATCGATTTATAGACTTTATCAATCATTTGAGTGTACTCACCGCCTATGTTTTAATCACTTATTGTATATATTCCATCTTATTGAGTATATATTTCCTTTTGAGCTATTTTCCTCTTACCTAATTTCGAGGACGAAATTTTTTAAGTAGGGGAGAATGTAACGACCCAAAAATTAACCACTTCGAAATATAATATTTAAAGTGATTTTAAATATAAAATATAAAAGGTTTTATGATTCAAACAATATTAGATTGGATTTCGAAATAGAAATATACATTAAAATAGTAACATTTGCTTATATCGACAAAACTGACAAAATCCTAATTTCAGAAAAGTAAGTTTAAATGGTTTAATTAATTATTTTAATTTATCCATGAGTGTTTATATTTTTAAATAACATTATACAAATTTATTTTTAAATTTGGTTTACATAAATAAATAGTTTAACTAAAACGTCAAAATATGACCGTAGAACATTTTGTCAAAAAATCAACGTTTTGTCGATTTAAAGTTGTCGTAACGTTGTTGCATCTTTATGTACACAATTTAATAAATATGTTAACATATAAAGGTAGTTAAAAATTAACTAAACAAGGTTACTTTTAATAATCACACTTAGAAAATTCTAGAAAGTAGTTTGCAAAAGTAAACTAAAAAAGACAAAACACGTATCACATCACATGTGAAATAAAGTAAAGTAATCATTTGTATTCTTTACTTAACTCATAAGTGTTTGAATTTTAAAAGTGTGATGTGATGTGGATGGTAAGTGTTGAATTAAATAAGTTTACTTAATTCTTAAGGAAGGTTATTTAAGTAAAAACACAAATCTATATTTTAATCTCAAATATTTTATATAAATACCCATTCTCTTCTTCTTCACTTTTACACCATTTCTTCTCTACTTTCTTAAGCTCTCTTACATCCATTAATGACTATTCACCTTAACAAAGTTATGCCAAAATATTCCAAGAATCAAATCACAAAGCAAAACTCATCAAAACCACTCAAACTCCACTTCAAACTCCTCCTTCCCCTTCTTATTGCTCACGCCCCCCTTTCTCCGTTTGGTCGAGCACATCTTCCCCTTCAAGCTTGGTCGTAGCCTCCTAAGGCAAGTATGAGGAAGTTTAGCAAGTTCTAAGAGCTTAAGGCAAAGTTTAGCAAAGTTAGAAAAGTTTAAAACAAGATTAAAAGCAACAAAAGGTGAGAACTCTAAATTGTTAAGTAGGAAATGTTTATATGATATTTTGCAAGTTATAAATGTTGTTTGGATGTTAATAATGATGTTTGATAAGTGTTTGAAAAAGAAAGCAACCACCTTTAAGTCATTTGCAAAAGTGAGTTAGCAAATATGTACATAACTGACAATCATGTGACATTGTTTTGAAAAAAGTTGTTAAATTTGATATGCAAGTTCATATGACATGCTAGGATATGTTAAAATGGTTATAAACATTGTTTTGGATGTTTATTAGTTGTATATTGAATATATATGTTGAAACAAGTCATGGATTTACACGACATATAATCACATGAAAATCACTTTCCAAAAGAAATGAAATGTGATATAGAATCATTTATACCTTTGAAAAAATATTTGATTATACTTTAGAAATGATTCCTAAGTGTTTAAAGTTGTCTCGAAAAAGTTTGAATATGAATCTCGAAATACGCCTAAAATTTGACGCGTCACGTAACGGTAGTTCGTGTTTTAACGTCAAAAGTTCAAATGAACATATGAAGTGGAATATAGTTCGGAATTCTTCAAAGTAAGAATTTTCCGAATCTTTATATCCATATCTTTCAAATGAAATAAGAAAATCAAGATTTCATCATGTATATATTGAAATATGACAAAATCAATTTTCAAGAAAAATCTAGTTTTTGCACTAAATGACTAAAGTTGGAAATTGATAAAATAACTGTTTTAAAAATATGAAATAAATTCTAAAAATATTTTAAAATGTTTTAAAAGTGATTTAAGTTGAAAAGATGGTTTTCTAAATGATATAAAAGTCGGTTTGAAGAATATAGCTTATAAAGCACTTTTTGCAACACTTTTTCGCAACGCTTTTCAATAACTTTTGAAATAAAGGTTGGAACTAAACAATTCTTTCCCATGTCTTATGTATACATTTTTAAGTAAATGATAAAGTATTTTAAAATGATATTTGAACAATTCAAAATTATTTCGAAGATGGTTAAACAAATAGTTAAGTGAGTTAAAAGGGGAAAATGAGTATGCGGAAACGACTAGTACATTTGTCCCGCCTGTGAGATCTAAAAGTGAAAACAAGGTGTGTAACTAAGGTTAGGGATGGAGCAACCAGTGCTCTGAACTTACCTTGCCTCAGTTTTCTCTTTTAGGCGAGGAGTGGAACATATCGAAGGGAAAGCCCGGATACTCAACTTGGATTTTATAGAAATAATCTTCTTATACTCATTACTAAAATCCGAAGAGGGAACTTGTCCTATTCATGGAATTTAAAAGGTGATCTCACCGTTATTCCACCCATAACACTTGTTGAATACGGAAGTTGATATTGAATAAAAGTAGAGTGATTTCCATAATCATATTTTCTCAAAAGATGCTCTTTAAAAATGATTTGAGAAATATTCAAAAAAAGAGGTTTAAATGACTCCGTATTCACTAAAAGAATATTTAGAAAATATATATCTCTCGAAGATATTTTGGTAAAGGAAAATGAATGAATCGAAAAACAATCATCTAATTACATCATTTTTATCGATGATTGGATTTCGAAGGAACCAGGGTCGGATTTGGATGATTCCTATCAAAAAACCACTTCGAACCAGTTTACGTGTTCGAAGAATAAAGATATTTGAAGATGGAGATATTGAGACGAATAATAACGAGGGACTACTTGTTGATTAATTGGGGATAAACTCCCAGTTCACTATATTGTAGCATTGGTCTCTTTGTTATGAAAAATCTCAGAACCACAAGAACTTCTCGCCTAGTAATGGCCGAGGAAAGTACCTTCGGTTTCTTTCAATCCCAGAACAAACTTGTATGGATGAATGTCTGACCTTAAATTCCAAATCACAATGAGTGATCTCTACAATTGTATATCTGTTTGGTGGCGGAGAAGACACCTTCTCTTAGCTTAACACCCTTTCCTGAGACGTATGAGCTCAGGAGTTACACGTTTGTAGAAATCAGTCATGTGAATGTGGAATGACAATGTGGCATTCAAAGTGAAAGAAGATGTGCTTGGTGAAAAAGTAATCGTTGCCTCGAGCCTCATCAACCGGAAATGACCGAAACAGGGTTAGATGCGACAAGGCTAAGTGGGTCATTCCCAATTAGGGTATGATCATTCCCTTCTAGATATATTTCTTTCCGCTATGACGTTCTAGATGTAAATTAGTGTGGATGTATGCGAAGAGAGCTCTTGGATAAAGGTCGGTAACGACCGGTGGGTGATATATTCGGTACTATCTAGTTACAAAGATAGGCCGGTCTTGTGTTGGTAGAGGATCCTTTGTGATGGTCCTCGATACATTCCTCTTGAGATTTACTATCGGAAGATAGTCCCTTCACCTGGTCATTTGTATGGAAATCCATTCTCCAATAAAAACCTACGGTTTTGTTTGTATTGGCGTAGTGAATAGCCCCGAAATTCTATATGGGTAACCATTTCGGCTAAGATTAATAAGTTTATTTGCGAATATTTTCAAAGAATGTCATTAGAAATAATATCAAATGTTTTGATATAAAAGTGTTTTGGTTATCATAAGGTAAAAATCCGTTCCATGTTTATATGCAACGTGGTCTTATGAGATACCTTTTTGTTTTCAAAGCATCGTATTTTGAGTTCTCACACCAGTCCCATGCCTGACCCGGAGTTTGTTTTTCCCTTTAAACTCTGGGTGCCCTATTTTTCGGGTAGCCAAGTAGTCAGTATACCTTTGGAGCATTTTGGAGCATGTTGGGGATCATTTTGGAGAAGTCTTTTGGAGCTATGAAGCTGAAGTACCTTATGTAGATATCTACCCATGTTCCGCTGTGTTATGTAGTATGTATTTTCCAACATATGTGCGGATAGACAGTTCTAACTATCCTGTTGGATTTGTATTTGACTCTGATCATTTATGTATAATTAAAATGTTGAATGCAATATGAGATTCTATTATTGTGTTATCTTCTATCTTTATTTTCTTTTACACCCCTGATAATCTACCTCCCCGGCACTTGGATTTATGGCACGTGAATACCGTGGATGTATTAGTGTCGATTTCTGAGGGTCGAGGAGATGGGTCATCACACTTGGCCTTATGCCTAGTGTTCGTTGAGGCATTTGACCTGCTCAAGAGGCTAAGGTCAAGTATCATGCTGAAGAGAACCAAGAGATCCCTCCATTCAAGATCCTTCGATTAACCAAGAAGATAACGTGGAGGGTGGTGGTGATGACAACATTGCAGTGGGAGGAGATGATAGTGGTATGATAATAATGAGGATGACAATGATGAGGACGGGGGTGATGGTGAGGACGTGAACCTCAACCACAAGTTAGCTGGAGAGACAGGCGGTGGTGATCATGTGCCACTTATTCTTTATCACTCGAAGCTAAAGATCATTCCATTTGTTCTGGTTCCACGGCCACATCAGACTCAGGTCGAGGAAGAAACACATGTTCGTCTGATTGGCTACATATATGGCTCATACAAGAGCATATCAGATAAAATCCTTCTTACGAGCCTGGACAATGTTTGTCTTAAAGTTATTGGTTCTCCCATCCGTATGACTGCAGTTGTGCCTTCAACCGTCGAAGGGGAAATAACCCATATTTAGTAAATTTCATGGGCACGGTTCGTGGGGACACTATGACACATCAACACTTCATGACACTTAAAGTCATCACACATTTACACTGCGTATGTTGTCCCTGATTTCTAAATCTTAACTTGGTTGTGTTTTCTTTTCAAGTTTAATGGAATGCCAACACCTTTTGACGATCTCCAAAGTTACTCTGCCGAGTATCGTAGGCCTGATCCCTCATGCCGGCACCATGATTCGTCACATGAACCTGACATGGCAAGGCACCATAAAAATAAGCATGAAAAGTGAGAAGGAGAACACAAACATCACAATGATCACGATAGAGGGTCGAGCACATTTCCTATACAATAGAGGTCGCTCTCCTTTGCCCATAATTATGGACTGATACTCGACAAAACCTGATCCTGTTCCTTCATCCTAAATTCCAACTATGCCTACTTTAGCGCCCTCACCATGCAGCCAAAATGTCTACCCAAAAATCCAAATAGTTTATTTAACTATCTGGGTCTACAGCTTACGAACCTTCTAGATGATGGCACGCAAAGATCAAATTCTCATTCCTATTTCTATGGTAGTGACATAATTTGTTTATAATCCGCAACTTTCTACGATGCAAAGAGCATCCCTAACTTATGCTTCGATGGAGTTAAGTTTGTCTATAATCTGAATGATATTCCCCATAACGTAGCCATAAATGTCACGGCTTATGTGGGTAATGTGTTTGATCAGTACTACACATAAAGGAGACTCGTAAACTCTTTTCGAAGTTAATAGGGAAAATATGGTAACTCTTCAAGGGAAGGAGTTGTTGGAGCAAGATAACAAGTACATCATAACAATCTGAAAAAGGAAGTAGAAGAGCTTAGGAAATCTCATGGGCCTTTGGAGAAGAAGTTAGAAGAAGAAAGAAAATCTTTTGAAGAGAAGTTTGAGAAGCAACAGAATCAGATTGAGGCTGTGCATCATTGGAGTCATAACCTGGCATTGGAAAATGAGACCCTCCAAAAAAGACAAATGAGACAGCTTTGAAAATCAAAATTTTAAAGGTTGTGCTAGAGGTCGAAAAGAAGGAAAAAGACAATGCTCTCGTTCAATCTCAAGAGTACGTAAAGAAACTACTTAATCTTAATGCTCATTTAGCATAAAAGAATGCATAATTCTATGTGTAAACTACTAAGGGCAGAATCAAGTCTCAAATAGATCCTTGCCTAGTTCTCTTCTATGTGAATGTCATCAAGTTTGGGGATTTAAGGTGCCTTGATAAAGGATAACACATATCCTTAGCTATGGCCATGGAGGAGATAGTTAAACAAGGGAGAGCACTCGGATGGAATTGAGGTCGATGAAGATAAGTTGAAATATAACCTCTTAGATGACTAAGATTTAGATGCACTTGCTGTTGGCAAAATTATGTTGGAAGCTGAGGTTGCTGCTTCTGCTGATATGTCTGAGGGGATCCTTCTTGAATCTAGCTCTAAAAATTTGGGAAAAGATTCAACTCCTGCATTTAAGGGGTTCCTAGTGGATATTCTTATTGTAACGTTGGCTACTTCCAATGCCACCATTTCTTCCACATCAGGTCCTCTTGCTTCTGAGGCTACTATTCCTTCCTTTGACATCACTACAACTCCAACAATCATGGCAACATGGGAACATCAACTACTTTGACATCATCAACTGATGTACAATACAATCCCAAGGAGCTTGGTTATACACATCCAGAATCCGCTCCAAAAAAATCCTATCTTATCTCTAATTATGGAGGAGAGTTCTGTGGGAACTCCTTCACAAGCGACCTCCACTTCTCTTGGAGGTATATCATTAACCTCTCTTATGTCTGAGAAGGCTCAAATGACACTCGTCGATGTCTCTAATCTCTATTTTTCACTATCTCGACAATCAGGTCCACTTACTCTTGCCCCTTTACCAGAAGGAAATTTGACTTTGGTTGCTCAAGCTTTAATGACAATAATCTGTAACCATGTATGCCCCAACTCAAATCCCAACTTCTTTACACCGTCCAATTCCCACTACTACTGCCGAAAAGACTCATGCATTGGCCGAAGAAGCTATGGATGATCCTAATGTGATATATGGGATGAGGACATTGTAAGGGCCACCAAGCATAAGTCTGAGCCACCAATACTAGATGAAAAGACCTTACAAGTAAAGAAGATCCGGAAAATCAAGAAGGAAAATATTGATGGTGTTCCTCCTCTTTTGGTTTCTTTGCCAATACCACCACTTGCCATTCCATCTTCTGCTCCTACAACGGGAAGCGTTCAAGTCGAGGCTCCCGAATCTCCAAGGAGCGACAGTGATTAGGATTTTGATCCCAAGTGTTACATGATCGGGGGAAAGAAGGGTAAATCTAGAAAGAGGCCAACTTCATCCTCGCTGGAGGAAAAGAAGGGTATGAAGAAGAGGGGAGATAAGATTGGGTGTCATTTTTACGTTGTTGCTGTTTGTTTTAAATTGTTTTGTTCTGCACGTGTATATAGGCTTTTATTGTCCGGGTATGAACCCCGATTTTTCTTTTAAATTTTTTTAGTTATGATAAAATTGCCTTTTCTTTCAGACTTTCGTCTTGTCATGCATATATACTTAGTTTAATTATGTCTATCGTGATTATATCCAAATCGGAGCAATGTTATTACTCACCATAACTCTGTGTATGTGAATAAAGTCTCGCTATTACTTAGTGCACTTCATTATTTCATTTTGTGCATCGCTACCAAAATAATTTTTTGTTAGCTAACAGAATTATAATCATTTGGCTAACTCCATAGCCTACCTAGCTTATATACAATCAGGTTCCATTTGGCCAAAGATGAGGTTAGATCTCCACATCGCTCCCTATCTTCGATAAGTGATACTTTGGAGTTCTTTCTTTGGACATCCATGATCGCTCTCACCAATCTCTAGATGTTGACCGTCTGTGCTCATTAGAAGTGGTGCTTCAAACATCTATCTTCAGATGTCTACATTTGATCTTGCCTATATCTGGGCATTGATTGTATTTGGAAAAGAAGATTCAATCTCCTGCTGGTCATATCTTTGGGACCTAATGTTTAAGATGCCTATTTATAGGCATTACCATTAGACCTTGCCTATATACGGGCTACTATCTTAGACCTGGCCTGTCTCTACGTAATGATCAAAGGTTAGAGGTATAAGGAAAATCATCACGATCACCCTAGTGTGATTATACTCCTGCAGTCCGAGTTTGGATTGAAGGAGTTTATCGGTACATATCTCTAGGTACCTAGATACCTACATTTTCAAAACGCAACATATTAAAATTTTCTATTTGTTTTATAGACTACATTTCCGTCGATCCACAAAGCCAATTTGTTTTATAGACTCAAGAATGGTAGACTCTGCCTTATTACATTATAGTCTAACAAGATATTTACAAAGATACATTTAGGTGAAATAGAATCTCAGGCATTCGCTATTCCACCCCTCGGAAATGAGATTCCATCAATAATTGCTAGCTTGAAAGTTCCATCACCAAGCTTTTGTTTGATTATTGATGGACCGTCCTAACTCGGGCCTAGAGGCACTATAACAGGGAAGATTCGTTTCAAGGTGAGATCGCCGATCTTGAAGGTTCGATCCTCGACTTTTGCATTGAATTTTAACAACCCACACCTTAATGGGTCTGAATTTTGACAAAATCAAAACCCAACTCCACTAGGGTACAGATCGTTGGTGTTGATAACCTAAAAAGAGCATAGGTATATGAGAGACCTATCTACACAATCTCATAGTGGAATAGAAAAATATAATAGAACATATATACCGACTAAGCCTTCTACCTTAGAATGAATATTATTCCTTGGACATCTAGTTGCCTTATCGGTGCCGAGAATAAATGAGAAGACTTCTCCATCTACTGTTCCCACCTTACATTAGTAGTCTGTCTCTTTAAATCTATCATGTAGGTTGTAATGAGGAGAGGGTCAAAACAATGTTCTAGTGATTGGTAAATTATATATTTTATCCATAAAAAGTACATGCCAATCGATTTCTATTTAAGTGTTATGTTTATTATACATGGCATACCTATTTAATTTAATATGCATGTACGGTATATCCAACCTTCTCTGATGTATAACTATATATATGCTTATATATATTGTTGCTATCATTATTAATCTTGAAAATATACAGCATGATGACATTATCAAGATCTCGCATCAACAAGTAATGTCGAAAGTATGGAGTTAAGCCGACGCCAAAGGCATGCAATGCCGCCCCTCAAAGACAAGGGTTAACAGACAATGTCGCAAGTCATCAATAAAGCTAAGGATACCAAATGCCGTCAATGTCGCATACCACTTATAAAGCTAAATAAATGATGTCGAATCTCTCATATCACCAGTAAATGATGAACGAATAAGGTCAGTGCCTTATCTCACCAAGACAGTGATGATGCCAGAGAACTCTATGTCGAAAGCCATCAATGTTATGGTGACATGATATATCATTGATGCCGCAACACATTGATGCCACATCCCATCAATGTAGCACTTCCTCCATGAAGCTAGAAGAATCAATGTCGCTTTAGATTGATACCGCATCTCTCCAATGTTGCCTTACTCTAATGTCATCCTTCAAGTGATGTCGAAGAAAAAGTGAATGCCAAAGCTTACCATTATACAAATGAATGCCGAAGTTTATCGAAACAAAATGAAGCGCCATGCACCATCAATATGGTTAATCCCAAAGGTGAAGCATTCTGCATGACACATGGCAACCATGTCGCACCTCTCAAGCCCTATAAATATAGACCTAGAGGCATGAAAGAATAGGATTAATTCTCTTCTCATTTCTCACATTTATAACTTTTTAACCAAAAATTAATTTGGGGATTTCTACCAATTGTAACACCCGAACTTTTTACATATAAAGGTTTGAATGTTAAACGTTTGCGTAGCATATCAAACATAAACAATGGCTCTTGACTCATGAAATGACTTATGACTTGCATATTGAATAAAGGGACGTAGCCTTAACTCATGATTGTTCTACCTTTATGATTTTCGATATAGCGTTGATATTAAACACACATAAGACTATCATGGGTTCGACATGTAGCATATGCCTTCCTAGCAAATCAACCTAGGATTGTCTTAACTTTTCCTTTACCAAGTTCAATTTCCTCACATTTTTCAGGGTTGGCGAAGAAATTCGTTAATATTTTGGCACTAGAAGGTGGGCTTGAACCTCCGACCCCACATTTCCTTTTCTTACAACTAATTGCGCGAAATATTTGTTTTAGAGAAACATGAAGAGAACCGATAAAGATAACATTCCAAACGAAGAAGTTACACAACAGATGAGTTTGGAGGAAAATATCTTCCCAAACTTCAATTCATAGAATTTGGAGGTTGGACAACCTTCGACCCTAACAAAGCTTACCAGTTGTGAGGCCAAGGTTCACGGTTTGACATGACGACTAATATATGTGCAAGTGCTTCTTGAGAAAGTTTTATATCAAAATTCTTCTAAAATGATAGAGCGTATGGAAAAAGGAGATGAAGCAGAATCTCTAAGAAAAACCCAAAATAAGGGACCAAAAACAAACTCTCCAGGATCGTAAACAAAAGAAAGCAATATGACTAAGATGAATAAACAAAATGAAAATTAAGAAAGTCAAGGAAGAAGGCCTCTTAAACCATTGGATAGCTCAATCTCACGTAAAGAGTATAAGCCCTACAAGAGTAACTACTATAATTACGAAACCAACCAAAAGGACATACTCAACCAAATAACAAAGGATATGCTTGCTCTTAATAATAGTTTTTGAATAACTCCTCTTAAAGAGAAGGTAATGGATGTAAAAATTCCATCCCACATTAAAATTCTTTCACAAAAGTATGATTGAACCACCGATCCAGATGATCATCTTTCAGCTTTCGAAAGCTAAATGGACCTACATAACGTTTCTGAGGTAGTTTGTCGTAAGTTTTTCTCCATAATCTTTCATAAAGCAACTGCCAAGTGTTATAGTCATTAACAAGAAAAGACCATCTACTATTAGGAGCAATTTTCTTATGAATTCTCGACGAGTTTTGTATATTGATGTGCACGTAAATGTGCATATTTTTACTTCCATATTTAATCTAATTAATTAAATAAATGAGCATATAGGGTATTTTAACATGTTTAAACCCAAAATTAAATTATTTTCAAATCATCATTTATTCATCTGCATATAGGGGCAAACTGGTCATTTTCATGTATGATTAATTTGAGAAAATTTACTTGGACATTTTTATGTTATTTTGTAGGAATTTGGATTCAAATGGAAGAGGTCTTCATGGAAATATGCATGCACAAGAGTTAGAAGGCAAATGAAGATGGAAATAAATCAGTTCATGAAATCATGGAGGACCCCACCTACCCACTTACCATGATCTACAATTAGGAGCTAATGCACATGTTAGTAGAGATTAAAGTTACATGTACATTTAATGGTGGATTATGCTTATGCTAATGACAACTTGACGGCCACACTTCCTAGGGGTATTTTGGGTAGTCCCAAAAATATGCATTAGGGTTTTAGGCATGTATAAATACCCCTTATGTTTCATGTTATGAAGCTCTTAGCACCACCTTGTAGTTAGTTTAGTGGTAGCCACAAAAATAAACATAAACTCTCTTTCTCTTTTTAATGGCTTCTTATCCTTTTCTTATGTAATTTTCTTATGCAATTTAATTTCATGCTCATTTAATTATTGTTCTTACTTTATGCAATTAGTGTAGTTTTTATTTCATGCAAGTAGATTAGCTTTTATTTTATTTTAATTAGCTCTCTTCTTACTTTGCTTACATTTTCTTCTTGTTTATGTTTATGTTGCAATCGACATTTGTTGAAATGATAACAAATATGAGAAGCAAAACCCCTTCAATTTAAGGGTAATGAAACTCTCTTAATAATGTAGATTCAACATTTTGCTAATTTTTGATCTCTTTTTGTGCTTAATGGAAATGTTTGATGTGGTTAAATTTGGTTGTTTATCTTTGAATTTGATAGTCTATATTGTTGACATCAAATAGGCTATGCTTAAACAAACATAAACACAAATTACCTCTTCATCTACATATGATGTTGGTAATGAAGTGGATTTGAGAATCAAAATTTGATGGTCCATATTACTAATCAATAGTAAATAGATCATGCTTAAAATAGATTTTATTTTCAACTTCATTTTCATTTTCATGAGAGTTAAAAAGTGGTCTAGTGGGTGTGTTAAAGTCTGATAGTTTATGTTGGGCTAATTAATAGCACAAATACACCATACTTATGATAAACACATCGACTAAATTCACTAAGGACAAAAAAAGATCATAATTTCATTATGTTGATTTATGTGATCATGAGAAGGGATTTGCCTCTATATTGCCTTCTACTCTCATATTTTTATCCACTTTTAGCTTTGTTAGTCTTTAGAAATTTGTAGTTAACACATCCCAAATTTTTGGTTTAATTTGATTGAGTAGAATTTTAAATCAATTCAATTTCTTACGGATAGACTCGTACTCGCCACGTACTAAAATTGTAGGCCGTGTGCTTGCGGCTATTTTTAACACAATTTTTAATGGCGATTTTCTTATCCGACAGAAAATTCTGCCATTAATCAACAAGTTTTTGGCACCGTTGCCGGGGAATAGATTTGATTTTTAGTTTTACTCTTCAGATTATTTTTGTTTGATTTTTGAGTATTTTCAGTTTTATGTTAATTTGCATTTTTTTTAAAAATTTATGTTGTGTGTTTGTGTCTGATTTTTGTGTTCATTGTGTTTGTGTGCTTGTTTTCTAGTTCTATTTGCATTTGCATTTCTATTTAAAGACAACCAAAAAAATATACACAAGTGCATTTCAAAAAAAAACAAAAATATTTTATTTTATTGCAAATTACATTTCATTTTCTGTTTTTACAATTCTCATTTCAATTTTTTTTACAATCTACATTACATTCACTGTTACTTCCTCAGTTACAACTCTTTCTGCCTGTCACTGTGCTTCACACTTCTACTTCATTAAACTGCCACCAATTCATCAAAACTATGCTTTACCTCTGCCGCCATAAACTGCCCCCCATCAATAATTTTTCCATTCCAGTTACTGCCTGCATAGTGCACTGATATAAAACCATCATCTCCCTTTTGCTACCATTCCAACTGTTCACATTATCTGCCACCAGTTCCTCCTCTAAACTGCTACATATCACCACCATCCACACCAAACACTTCATTCTCCTTCATCATATTCTAACCATCTTCAACAAACTACAACAGCCTGCCACCAGTCATCACTTCACTACAACATCACTACTTCACCCAAGCCAGCAAACCACTAATCACTACATCATCAAAACAGTTACACTTCCAGTTTCATAATCACTACATCATCACAACAGTGCATACAAACCAGTGCCACAACCTCAGACCATCAACTCATACACTTTCCCATCATCTCAGTCACTCTAACCATCCTGCACTTCAAATACAAACACTGTGAACATCCCCATATCCATCATCAACTTCACAACAGTGAACAGTGTACAACTTACTGCCATTATCCACAACAGTGTCAACTTGCAACTGCACCTCTACTTCTACTTACTGCCATATCAAAATCACTTCTTGCTACCTATTCTTGCTACAGCTCCCCTACGTGCCGTTGAACAAGTTTTTCTAACTTCTGTCATCTCCTCTACACTGCACACTTCACTGTGCATCATTGCCATAATCACAGTCATGACCCATCACTCGCTGTCACACAATCCTTCACCTTCATCAGTGCATACCACTGACCACCATCTCCTACAACCCCAGCCAACAACTTCAGCTACCCTAAATATTTCTACCACCCTCACACTGTACTTAACCATCTACCACCCCAACAACCACTGTCATCACTGCCCTGCCACAGACCCAATCACAGACCGAACAACCACTATCATTATTTTCCTCACAGCATACACTACCACTCCATCATTCAAAAATTATTAAGTACCCAATACTCCATCAACATTCACCACCAGTACTTCCTTTGCCTAAACACTGAATCAACTATTACCCTCTATGACACTCCAGTTCAACATCACTTCAGTTCACATCCTCTACAACAACTTCAGTCATACAGTGAATTGCCAAACCCACATCCTCCTCTATCCACAAACACAACTCCTGCAACCCTGCTAACAACCTAAACCCAATCACCGAACACCCATTGTGACCAATTCACGCGACCACAGCAACTCAAACGAACCACAAGCACCATCAAAACCCATGCCCCCATCCCCTTTGCCAAATCGAAATCAAAGCGTTCCTCCAATCGAACAAATCCACGAACAACCAGAAATCACTAATTGCCGAACCAACCAACCCAATTCAACAATCGAATTCCCGCGATTCCAATAACTAAAAAAACAAAAAATAGTTTTTGATTTGTGAAATTTTCTTGCTCTGCATTGTGTTATTTTCGATTGAGAATTTGGGAAGTGTTTCGTTTGCTTATTTTGAATTGGGCGGGGTCAAGTTTTGGGTTTGTTTATTTTGTCCTATTATTTTCTTATTTATTTTAGGTTGAAATTTTAAGTTTTGGGTTTGTTTATTTAGTTCAAAAAAGAGAGAGAAGTTATTTTGGTTTCATTTGTTTTATTTCTTAATAAAAAAACAAGTTATTTTTGTTTTAATTTGTTTTAATTCTTCCTTAACTAAAAAAGGGGGTTTGTTTTTGTACCAGTCTTATATATTCTTGTTCAAATTTTTTAGGTTGCAAATTACAGGAAATCGAGAGGAATTGCTTGCTTCGCTATGCTTGCCAAAAATAAATCGCTTGCTTGCATATAAATTTTTTTGCCGCTTTAAAATAATTTGCTAATAATTCTGCACACTCTGGTATCGTTCCCTTATCTATTGTTTTTATTTGTTTTGCATTGTTGGTTGCTTGCATTTTAATAATTTTTCAAAAACAAAAACAAAAATTCATTCGTAGTTGCATCGTTAAATAACGTTTATTTTCAGTTTGCATTCATATCATCTTATTTTCTTTTCTATGGGCAATACCCAACTCCACATAAGGTGGAGGATTTCATCACCCTTTCCTTGGCCTACAAATTGCATTTCGTCTTAGAATTTGATTAATAATAACGGTTAGACATTGAACTTAAGGGTGTCGCGAGCTCACTTAGGGCTTCATTGTATCTTGATAAGTTGTCTTCTTTGAACAATTTTATTTCTTGGTGTCTAGACTACGGTAGAGCAATAATCAGTTATAAAATTTATGGTGATTCATAAATATTACACTGGTTGTTTCTCTGAAGGTACTTAAACCTTCGGTTGCATTGCTACGGTGATTCATGGTGCACCAGTAACTCCTGCCCATTACCTGGCTAAGAAATACCTTGTTGGATTAAGACAAAGTATGATTATACAATTTTAGGTTAGGAGCTTCTTAGGATAGAAAATTTGTAATTACGTCCTTGCATTCATTTAGTTGCATTAGTTCATGCATATTTGAAAAAACAAAAAAAATTTAAAATCCAAAACTAAAAAAATTGTAAATTTTCCTTAACTTAGTTTTTAAATCTTTTCCTTTAAAAATTTTCAATCAAAATAAAAAATCCAAAAAAAAATTAAGTCAGTTATTTTAGAAAAACATAAAAAAAGTATAATCTTTTCAAAAACAAAAAAAAACAAAAAATTGAAAATCCAAAAATCAAATTTTCCCTTTTTGAAAAATAAATTCTCTACGGTAAATACTTTTCCTTTTAAAAAAGAAAAAAAAAGCATTTTTGAAAATGTCTGAATTTTCCTATTCACAAGAATTTTACAATAGTTGTGAAAATCAGTATTATCCATATAATTTCACACCAAATTCTTATGGATATTTTAATGACAACTATTGTACAAAAAATTCGAACTTTGAACCTCAAAATTTTCAAAATGATGACCAACCCTCAAATCTTGAAAAGAGCGTTGAAACGATTTGGTCTTTACTTGAACAACGAAATCAAATGATAAATAATTTGAGTAATCTATGCAATAACTCAAGTCAAGGATTTCAAAATAATCAAAATTTGAATTCACTTCAAAATTCAAACGATTTTGATTACAACTCATGCCAATACAACTTTGAACTCCAAAATGAATTTCAAACTCAAAATGGAAATGTGAACCACTTTTTAAATGATTTTGGCAATGAGAATAATTTCAATTATGGTGCAATTGACAATTTTTGTTCTCAACAATTTCAAATTGAAAATTCTCAAATTAATAATTATAAATTTGATTTTGTTGAGCAAATGGACGAAATGCACAAAGATCACACGAATTTGTTGTTCGAAACATATATGAAACAACGTGAGAAACAAAATCAAATCCCAACGTATGACGAGTCAAATAATAACCCACCTTTTACCAAAATTGTCGACTTTAAAATAACAACTTTTGAAATTGACAATGACAATCTTAATGCAGTTGTTGAAAATGCGGTAATTGAATTGGATTTCAATTCTTTTGAGAGTGTGGAACCAATTTTAAAATTTGATCTTCCTTTTTTCTATTTTGAAAATTTGAATGCAACAACTTTGGATTTTGAACATGGTATATGCAATGAAGTTGTGAATGATTCAACAAAGGAAGATGAATTTAGTGAACACAAATTTTTTGGACTTTTCGAAGATGAGTTATTGAATTCTAAAGGGATTTAAATGAAGGGATTTAAATCACTATTTTGGGTTTAAAATCAATAATTTTGAAGAATTTATCAATGATGGCCTGAATTTGAATTTGGTGAAAATAAACTTGAACTTCAACCAATTGTTCGATCTACCCCAAAAATCATCGAAAATAAAACAACTTATATAATTTTTAATAAAACGACATTCGTTTTTCCAAATCAATATTCAAATTTGAAATCTTTTATGGTTTAGTTTTCTGTACTTAAGCTATGTCTCTTATACTTGATGAGACAAATAAATTGGTCTTTGAAAGACCGTTTCATTTACTCTTTAACAATATATTTTCTGATGCATGTAAATAATAATCATTTCATGTAAATATAAGTCATACTTTTATTTTATTTTTCTCCTTTCACTTTGGCTGACTATGGAGACACGGTCAAAATCAAGTATGGGAGGGAGTCTCATGTTCGTTATTGATTTTTCATGTTTTATTTGCATTTTGTTTCCAAAACCCAAAACTTAGAAAAAAGAAATCCCAAAACAAAATTTCTTTTTAGCATTTTGATTTACTTTTGAAAAAAAAACATTATAGGATAAATATAAGTTTTGGTTATTAAATTGAAATTTTTGAAAATTTATTTGTCTTTACAAAAATAAAAATAAAGTTTGATTACAAGCAACGATGGCTTAACTAGTATATAGGAAGATTCATGGGTGATAATTATGAAGTATATCCTAATTGAAAATATTTGTTTGAAAAAGTGGTGGATTTAAAATAAAGGATATAACATTTTTGATCTTCTAAGTTAAATGGTGCTAAGATGATTTTGCAAAACTCTCTCTTAAAAAAATCAAAACAAAAAAAAACAAAAAAAACAAAAAACAAAAAAAAATTAAAAAATAAAACAAAACGAAATATATAAAAAACATAAAAAAAATGGTTTTTATAAAAATAAGAAACACCTAGAGTCATGTGTTCACACGCAAGTGTGTACACTCGCCATGCTCTGTACCCTTCTCACGTAAGTTCAAAAGGTAGTGCATGATCGATATACCTGGCCTCAGTTTATCTAAGTTAGGTGTATGTATATAAAAATTCTTTCATTAATAACGCCTATAGTCAATAGGTGTACATACTTGTACGTACACTTGCCATGCTCTGTATTCCCCTTACATAAGCCCGAAAGGTGGTGCATGGGTGGTATATCTGGCCTCAGTTTATCTGAGTTAAGCATATGTAAATATTGTTAATATCAATAAAGTTTCAAATAAATAGAGAGCAATCAATTGAAATCCGAGCACGATTTTTACTTATTTGATTTGAATTGTTATTCAAAAGAAATAAAAATACCACTTTGCAAACTTTGATAATCAACTAAGGATCCATTTCATAGTTACACTATGTTATCAACCGAAACAACTAGCCAAACTAGAGTCTAATTGTGATGATAACTTAATTTTTATTGGATGTTTTGAAGAGTAAAATGGCTAAAAAAATTCATGGTGATGACCAAAAACTTATATTTAATTTATTCATGTTAATTTAAAAGTTAAATTCATCATTTGTAAATATTTTCAAAAACTTGCATTTATCTCTTTGTAAATAAATCTTGCATTTAGGAATTTTTCATGTTGCATTTGGATTTTGCGGGTAGTATTCACTGAAAACCCCCACGAGACAACACTCATCCTACTAGGGACACCTAGAGGTTTAACGGCTTGTTGCATACGCTCAATGCAATCGTGTTTCCTACCACAACGGATTTATCTTAGTTTTTCTTTATTCGAGGACGAATAAAAAGATAAGTGTAGGGTTATTTGATGTGCACGTAAATGTGCATATTTTTACTTCCATATTTAATCTAATTTAATTAAATAAATGAGCATATAGTGTATTTTAACATGTTTAAAACCAAAATTAAATTATTTTTAAATCATCATTTATTCATCTTCATATAGGGGCGAAATGGTCATTTTTGTGTATGATTAATTTGAGAAAATTTACATGGACATTTTTATGTTATTTTGTAGGAATTTGGATTTAAATGGAAGAGGTCTTCATGGAAATATGCATGCACAAGAGTTAGAAGGCAAATAAAGATGGAAATAAATCAGTTCATGAAGTCATGGAGGACCTAACCTACCCACTTATCGTGATATACAATTAGGAGCTAATGCACATATTAATGAAGATTAAAGTTACATGCATATTTAATGGTGGATTATGCTCATGCTAATGGCAACTTGGAGGCCACACTTCCTAAGAGGTATTTTGGGTAGTCCCCAAAAATATGAATTAGTGTTTTAGGCATGTATAAATACCTCTTATTTTTCATGTTATGAAAGCTCTTAGCACCATCTTGTAGTTAGTTTAGTGGTAGTCACAAAAACAAACATAAACTCTCTTTCTATTTTTAATGGCTTCTTAGCCTTTTCGTATGTAATTTTCTTATGCAATTTATTTTCATGCTCTTTTAATTATTTTTCTTACTTTATGCAATTAGTGTAGATTTTATTTCATGCAAGTAGATTAGCTTTTATTTTATTTTAATTAGCTCTCTTCTTACTTTGCTTGCATTTTCTTCTTGTTTATGTTTATTTTGCAATCTACATTTGTTGAAATGATAACAAATATGAGAAGCTAAATCCCTTCAATTCAGGGGTAATGAAGCTCTCTTAATCATGTAGATTCAACATTTTGCTAATTTTTGATCTCTTTTTGTGCTTAATGGAAATGTTTGATGTGGTTAAATTTGGTTGTTTATCTTTGAATTTGATAGTCTATATTGTTGACACCAAATAGGCTATGCTTAAACAAACATAAACACAAATTACCTCTTCATCTACATATGATGTTGGTAATAAAGTGGATTTGAGAATCAAAATTTGATGGTCTATATTACTAATCAATAGTAAATAGATCATGCTTAAAATAGATTTTATTTTCAACTTCATTGTCATTTTCATGAGAGTTAAAAAGTGGTCTAGTGGGTGTGTTAAAGTTTGATATTTTATGTTGGGCTAATTCATAGCATATA
The DNA here is from genome assembly GCA_030737815.1 of Allium fistulosum. Lineage (NCBI taxonomy): Eukaryota > Viridiplantae > Streptophyta > Magnoliopsida > Asparagales > Amaryllidaceae > Allium > Allium fistulosum. The sequence goes on along the minus strand of CM060904.1, from coordinate 969,107,362 downwards.
TACACCATACTTATGATAAACACATCAACTAAATTCACTAATGATCAAAAAAGAGAGATCATAATTTCATTATGTTGATTTATGTGATCATGAGAAGGGATTTGCCTCTAAATTGCCTTCTACTCTCATATTTATATCCACCATTAGCTTTTGTTTGTTTTTAGAAATTTGTAGTTAACACATCTCAAATTCTTTGTTTAATTTGATTGAGTAGATTTTTAAATCAATTCAATTCCCTATGGATCGACCCGTACTCGCCACGTACTAAAATTGTACGTCGTGTGCTTGCGGCTATTTTTAACATAATTTTTAATGGCGGTTTTTTAATCCGATAAAAATTCCACCGTTAATCAACATATATAGAAAGACCTATCTATGGATTCTAACAAGTTAGCTAATGTCAAGCAAAGGTCGGGAGAATCGCTTGGCAAATACCTAAAGAGATTTAATATAGAAGCATTAAGAGCAAGAAATGTGACCGGTAGGGAAAACCGATGGTAGTTCGTTCAGGGCTAATTAAGCAAACTCCTTTTTGGAAGAACTTTATATTCATGATGTAAAGATGTATAATACTTCCATTTTCGGACTGAGAAATTCATCCACATGAATGAGATGTACTATGCCAAAAAAAATCTTAATGAAACAAAAAGAAAGAAAAGTTCGACTTTAATCATCCTAACAAAAGGCCAAAATGGAGTGAAAGTAGAATAGAAAGTCGAAAGGAGATTTTTGAACCCAATTATGTAGACTTAAACAAACCCCTCTACTACATTTTCGCTGTGTAAATAATAATAATAATTTCCCTACTTCCTACAAAATATGGAACCATCCTAAACCAAATAGGGGAAAGATTATTGCGATTACCATAAAGTAAATGGACATAAATCTGACGAATGTCGCGTCTTGGTAGGAATAACTCATAATATGATCAAGTCAGGATCACTAAAAGAATTCATTAAGGAAAGTTAAAAGATTTTCCCATTCTGAAGGGAATAGTCCAAGTAGCCGAAACTTAACTTTTTCTATAAAAAACAAATAAAGAAATCAAAACAAGTATATCTAGGGAATTGGTAGTATATCTAAAAAAAGCCAAAAAGAAAAGCAGTTTTTGCAACTTCAAACTTAGATTCTAGCCAAACTGTAAAGTTTTGTGGTAGAAGCCAACCATGGATCAACTCTACTCATCAACATTTCTAATTTGATTTATACTTGAAATTCACAATATGTTTATACAAAATTCAAGTTTCTTTTCAGGTTGAAACAAAGATTAATCTACTCTAAATAGACATCCCGGAGGTTATGGATTTCCTTGTCAAGACATACAAATTTCTAGTTTTTTGTGAAGGAGGATAGTTAAAATGTCCGAGATAAAATTACTCTCTATCTCAAGGCCTAAATCTATACCGTATAAAGGATTTCATTATGAGCTTCTAAATCATCATCAATCCTCCGTCCTAGGGAAGTTTTCGTAAAACGGTAAATATTCAAGATCCTCTTGAAAGAAGGGATTCTTAAAGAAATGCGTGTTCTTGTCCGTAAAATCTATTAGTTCTATTAGTGAAGTTATTCGACCTCACTAAACTCAACAGTATCGTGGAGCAATCTAGTGACTAGTTGCTTCCAAGAATTGGAATCAACAAATTAAACCTATGTTAAATTCACATTTGAGAAGCGACTATGTTGTTGAATGCTTACATAGCCGAGTAGTTGCACTTCAACTATTTGTTAATATGTTGACACGATTTGCGAACAAATGGAAATCAAAATCAAATAGTAGAACAATAAAAGTAAAGGACAGAGAGATTTGTACATGGTTTAGATTATTGTTAAACCTACGTCCATGGGATAATTACTAGATATTTTTTGTTTTGACACAAATTACAATGGCCCCAAAGGCATAAAATATTATCTTTTCTTTTATCGAATGAGGAGAAGATGAAAAAAGAAGATCCCCTTCTTTGTCCTCTAATATTTCCTTCATAGTATGAAAAGTGCATTACTGGTTGTTGAAGTTGCCTTTGATTTTAATCTCCCACTCAGATTTTTCCACCTGTCATTCATATAAAACACCTATTTATTGTGCCTTGATTAATGATGGGTTTTTGGTGGGAAACATGATTTTGGCGGGATCTTTGAAATTTGAAGCGGGGCGCCTGAAAAATTGGAAGGGAAGCTCAAGCCTGTATGGGTCGATCTCCACTCTCTCAGAATAGCAGATGTCTTAGGAGGAACGGTAGGGGTCCACCTAGAGGCTTCATTATGTTATTGATGCATATGAAGAGGTGCAGTGGTGAATATTGTCTGAAATTCAGATCGCACTGCCCTGCCGATACCTTTGCTATCTTTGCTTAACTTAAAACATGTCGAGTCGGAATGGAGTAGTGTTTCCTCACTTTGCTCTAGGGGTTGACTTGGCATATGCTTGGAATGTGCCTAAGGCTATTCGTGATTTGAGTCACCCTTTTTGTAAGTACACTTTGACAGATAACGAGGGAGAAGAAACTCCACACCTGTCGTTTGCTTGTAAGTTTGGTTCTGCGTTGAAGCGTATTTTGAGTGGCCCTATATATAGCCCATTTGGAGTGTTGTTGGCTCCATGCGGCACTCTCTAGGTTGCCCTCGGTATGTGCTGGAGCAAACCTGTCCTATAAGCACCGACAAAGTGTGAGCTTTAGAAGTTTGGTTACCTTTGTACATCTGGTACTGCTTCCTACGCCTCTGTTCACTTTATGTATTTGATTTTGGATATGGCCACTACAGCTTGCCCCTATCTCATGATGCATGCAGTATTCATCTTTTGCCACTGCCCCTTGAATGTCGGGCTCAGATTGGGTTAGTTGTTATGATTTCAAGTCGTTTCCTTACGTTTTGCCCCATTTTCCTTTATTGCAGCTCATGGTAAGAAAGGGTGTAACATTTGCCCCCAAGTCTACAACGACCGTAGGTCAAGGTAGACTTATTGTCTTAAGCACCTGATCTATATGTCTAATCAATTCTGTTTATTCTATCTTTTCGGTGTTGGAAAAAAGTCTTTTCAGCTATACTTGCATTTAATGCTTTTGTACACATGTCAGTTTCCCACCGAATCATCTTTAAACAGCTGTTCAATCTAGCCTTTCATTTTTCTAGGCGGATTTTCATAAATCCTTGTATTCATTATTTCTACAGCAAATCCACGTTTCATAAAATCTTTGATCACTTCAATCGTGCAACCATTATTCAAATTAAGGTATATATCTTCTTTCTTCATCTTTACCAAAATTTCTTGTATCATTTGGCTCGAAAAGAATTGCTATAGGTTTAATTCTAAATTTGGGGGTAATTTGGCAGATTGAAAGTAGGAAAAATTGTTTTGATTCTTATTTAATCTTTTCTTTGAAATAACTTTTAGGACCTTAACATGGATTCTTCTTTGTATTCCTCTGCCCTTCCTTCTTCCATAATCACTCATTTAGGAGATGTTATTGGTGTTCTTAAATAATTTGGTTTTTTGGATATGCGGTTAAGGTTCTTGAATTTCCTGAATGCATTAACACACTGCTGAAGGGATATATCACCATTACTCCTGAACATATTTGGTGTGGTTTGTATCTTCCTATGCATCCGACTATCCATTAGTGGCTTGCGACCTTAGATGTTGCTCCGGTTCAACTTTCCACTCATTCTTATACCCTTGCTTTGGCCACTTTCGTTCTTTATGCTAAAAACGATATCAATCTCACTAGTGAGGAACTTCGGTCTCCTTTTGAAATTAGAAGGAATCCTGTAAAGTGATATGATAACTTCTTTTATATTTGGTCTTAGGAATGGATTTTTCTTAATGCCCTAAGTAGAACTAAAAAATGGGCCGAATTCTTTTTCTTTATTGTGAATTTGGATTATTTCCCTTCTTTCTCCCGCCACTGTTTTGTCCATACCATTTCTTCCAAGGAGAACGCAAAATTATATAAGTCTTGTAGGTAGAAGATATTGGGATTGGTGGAAGAGGACAGAAAGATAAATATTTTTTTCAACAGATAGAAAGTGGTTGATCATCGTCTGTTGCGCCCTTATTGTATATTTTCTCGTAGCATATTTAAGCTTACTCCTTCCTCGACTAAATCTGGGGGTATAAGTTGCCTGCAATAGATTTTGGGAATTGTAATACTTATGATTTTAATCTTGTCATTTCTCTTCCTTTTTAGATACAATGGATGTCGAGGCTTCCGCTAAGCTTCATAATTTTTTGATGAAGACGGGGAAAAAGAAGACGAAGGCCTCAAAGAAACCACACAAAGGATCTGATGGTTCTCCCACTACTTCCAAAAGGCTAGCCATTTCCTCCCCATAAGATATTCCAATACCTTCTAAATCAGGTATTCTTTCTCCTTCGGCCTCTACACCAACTGGGTTCACTGCTTCTTCTTCGTAGAGTGATCCTGCTTCCATACGAGTAGCTTAACCCCGTCTGAAGTTGCTATGTCTTCTTTAGTAGAAAACATAAGAAGAGCTGCACAAGTTCCTCCTCTCCTTTCTAATCTAGCTTATGAGATGTATCCCTCTGCAGTCATGTCTGAATTTGAGAAGCTCAGGTCCTACGTGAGTGATTATATTTACTACTTTTTTCTTCCTCAAGTAGTTAATTTGCTACTTGTATTCTTCAAACATCGCTTAGTCTGCAGCCTTGATGGTGAAGGCATGCGAGACGGAAGATGCACAGGCCTTGCTTTCGGGTCGGATAGTTAAGCTCGAAGCTGACTTTGCCCTATCTAATTCTGAGAAGGACAAGTTGGCTTTTTCTAACATCAAAGCTAAGGAAGATATTAGAGTACTCTATGAAAAGGTTGAGGGAGAAGCTAAGGTTGCAGAAGTGGCCAGGGCTTCCAAGGCATAGGCATTGTGGGAAAAGACGAGGCATTTGCAAAGGCTGAAAGGGAGTTGGAGGCGGTGAAGAAGGACCTTAACACCATTACTTCTAATTTAACCTATGATTTTTGTGCTTCGACCAAGCAAATTTTAGGTAGAAGTCAAGCCTGACTTCTTAGAGGATTAGACTTTGGTTGCTTCAGTTTTCAAGTATTACCAGGGTAGGTGGAATGAGGAAGTGGTTGAAGAGCAAAATGTTGACCAGAACTGTTCTAGGCATCATTCTACCGAGGTTGATGGACATCAAGGAAACCTGCAATTTGGTGATAAAGGAAAAACATCCACAAGCATGGTTAATTCACGTTCTCCAATATAATTAGACGATTAATCCCAAATTTCTTTTGTCTATTGTTGTATTAGACTTTGAAGTTTGTTCTAGTGTACGTGATGATGCATAGTAATCATTGTGTTTTTCTTGCAAATGATTGCGCTTTTCTCATTGTTTTGTTTAGTATTCTGAAGAGAATATGTTCACAAAACTGTTGAGAGAGACTAAGGCTAGGCTCGAAAAACAAACTTTAGATCTTCTGGGATTAAGCATGCTACTATGAATAGGCATGAAAAAGAGTTAGACAAAACTTTCACAGAGCTCAAGGACAAGATGCAAGAATTATTATCCCAAATGGATTGAGTAGTTCAAGAGAAAGAGGCCCTTAGTGATTTCTTATTGTACCGATGGCGATACACACTTGAAAATAATTTGATCCCATATGATAATCCTTACCTAGAATGGTTTAGGATTAAGCTTAGTGCTTTGATTAATGAATGAGCTTTTCCATGTCTTTATATGATTTTCAAGTGTGTGTTTAAATAGAGATGATGTAATAAGTAATGGATGTTTTAGTGCTGTAACCTTGGTCTGTTATGTTTTGATTATGTAACTAAGTTTTATTTCAATAGTGATTTAAGTTAGTTCTTTTCGAGTTTTGTTCAACACTAATTATGTTCGTCACTAGGATGCTTCTAAAGATGAAGTTACCTAACTCAGATGGGAAATTTGGAGACTCAGTAAAGCTGAAGTTTGATTGGGAAGAACTTGCAAATGTCAAGAGCGCGGTTGAACGTCAGCACGATTGTAATAGGAGACTACGCGCGTGGTCGGGGGACGCTGCATCAGAGTTGGAAGAGACAAAGTAGACTATAAAGGTAGGTGAAGAAATCTATGGTATTGTTTATAGAGAAGAGATTGCACAATACAAGAACCAAGTGGAGAACATGTCTGCAGAGATTGCCAGATTGCTTGTTGAGGAAGAGGCTATAGAATATAGGAGGATGATTCCAGTGCCCTACTTAGGTACCGCTTCTGTTCCTCCCACGGGTTCTAGACCTTCTTATCTTTATGACGATGGATGGAAGATTATCGCTAGTAGGTTATTTGGTGATCTTTTAGATAAAAGTAGGAAAACAAAGTCTCAGTTAATTGAGATCCTAAATGATACCAGGAGAGGGGCAGCAATAAAGGCCTATGAGCTTGAGGACTTATTGTAGGTTTCTCAAGGTAGGATTGCTTCTTACTCGAATAAGCTTGAGAAAGAGAAACTTAAAAGCAAGAATACCGAGGCATTACTACATCGGTCTAGAGACGTCTTGGACTTCTTCTACCCTACATTGGATCAAAGTTTTCTAAATGACAAGGAAGACATTGAAGTGTCACTTAGCCAACCTATGGATCATTGGGCTGGAGCACGCTATGAGCCTCGTCAGACATTTGTTGTTACCATGGCTCCACCTCTTCTTCATGCTTCTTAGGCGTCATTTTAGTGCTTAACCGTTAGTGCATTAGGATAAGAAGAGTATTTTTTGTAATATGACAATGCTTTTTCTTCATGATATAGAAGTTTGTTGACTTCTATTGGTTTTATTTTGCCTATTTATATTATTATTTAATTCTAACATGTGTGGACTTATTTAGCCCTTTTCCGATGGGCTTCTCTTGATATGGGTGCAAAGGTAGTCACTCTCCAAAATAAGTTAGATTTTGCTCTGCTCAAAGTAGTAGAACTTGAAGGCCTATTAAAGAAAGTTGAGAGCATATACGGGGCAATATGTAGGGATGAAATCAAAAGGTTAAAGAGAAGAATTGTGGAAGTGGCCTATTCTGCCCCTGTTTGGAGCTGACCCGAACGAGATTCTTAAATGGAAGAACGATGTGGGGAGTTATTATTGGGCCAAAATTAAAGAGTTAGAGAATTACTTTAAGGGAAAGTTTGGGACACCACATACTCGGGTTTCACTATTCAGATCTACCGTGGACAAGTTCTTTGGTCCCTTCTATAGGAATATTGAAAAGACAAAGGAGTTCCTCTTGTGCGAAATTGAGAGGGTTAGGAAATTGACTATGAGGCGAATAAATGCCCTAGAAAATAAGACATATAATTTGGAGTGTGAGACCTGATTAGATTCCATTGCAATTTCTCAAGGTGGGATGGATAGGGCATCTCTTTTGGAAGAGCTTCATAAAGAGAAAGTGAAGACAAAAATAGTAGAAATTGGCCGACAATGTGCAATTGACGTTTTTAGATGTTTCTGGCTTGGACTTAATTTGTCCTTCTTGTATAATCGGGCTGATTATGAGTATAGATTCTCATACTTTGAAAATGTTTGGGCCAGTGCTAACTATGATCCGCGTGTTACCTACCATAGCTCTGCTCCGGGTAGGGCTTCTCGTAGCCGATCATCAGATTGTGATTACTGATGTAGAAAACTAACCTTTTGCATTTTGTTTAGCAGATATTTTTCTCAGCTCCCAGCATCGCATTTCGACTGATTGTAACGGCACAGAGCGGTCGTGCCTAGTTTACCTTTTGGGTCTGGACCAAATTCGTAGTTTAAATTTTATTAGGGGGTGTTATTTTTATAATATGACACAAATTGTAACCTTTTATAGATTACGTGCGGGTATGTAAAAATAGACAACATTATTTTTGGTAAACATGTAAGATTTATAACTAAGTATTGATAACCCATTTTTTTGATATATAACATGCAACTTTTGTGCAACGACTGGATTTATACCTCACTGATAGCTTTTTGGTACATTACATGTATTGTGCTTTCTTGCTATACTTAGGATAAGCTCCTGGAGTATCATATGCCTCCTAGTCATGACCTGATGGGTCGTAGTCTTTTCTTGCATATTGATGTGACTCGAGCACTTGTTTGATTATAGTATCTCGCATCGGTCTAACCATATGCGTGATATGACCTGCCCCCATGTCTAGGAGCGTAGTTTCCTTTACTGGCCTAACCGCGGACCGAGCATGACCTGCCCCCTATTTGGGGGCGTAATGTCCTTAGCCGTATGCTTGGCCGTATGTTTGTTATAACCTGCCCTTTGCTTGGGGTGTAACGTCCTCGGCCGTATACTTGGTATGACCTGCCCCCTTGTTTAGGGGCATAATGTCCTTAGCTTCATGTTGGGTATGACCTACCCTCTAATTTAGGGGGTGTAATGTCATATGTATGATGAACCACATCCTTTTCTAGCATCACCGTTCCTATTTCTGAGATTGCCTTATCGCTCTTAGTTGGTATTACACCCATAAATCGATGATGGTGAGCTATGAAGGTTAATTTGTGCGCTTGGCATGGTCTTCCCTGCTATTTGGGGAGAAACGAGAAGATTTGAATGAGAATTCAGGTTATGTATATACAACCCATTATCGCATGCATATGGTTTTTTGTAATAGGTCTAGCTATCTAATATCCATACATCCAGTATGGTATGTCGAATTAACAAATATAAAAGTATTTTATATCGGTTCAGGCATTCCAATATCCCTATAACCAGTCTTTCTATGATTGCTAGCCATAGGAATATTGATGCCGGATCAGGTAGTTTTACATCCCGATTAGCGCAATATTTTGGCTGAAAACCGGACTTGGGTTGATGCAACTCCAAGTGTTTAGGGCTAGTATCACCATTTTCAGTGTTGAGATTACCGTTTTTTACTACCGACCTTGCATCAAGCTTAATCAGTGAATATTGGCAGTGAACTATGGAGATGTATTTAACTTTTTTAAAGAAAAATAATACAGAGATTTTTTTATACAATTTCGGGCTGTCTAGTATCCCTATGACCAGTTTAGTACATCGATGTATATATATGTATGTGTGTGTGTCTATGTGTGTGTGTGTGTGTATGTGTGTGTGTGTCTATATATATTGTAATATAGGCCGCTCTAGATGGGTTCTGGTGTCCCTAACATGGCTCTCTTCTTGGGTTTTGGTACCTTGCTGGCTTGTGATTTTCCTCTTCTACCCATTGCTTTATTTGGAAGGAGATTAGTGCTGAAGACATAGTAATCAAATACCCTAATCTCCCGGAGAGGTGCGTGATGAGGTGGAACGCCCATAAGGGGAAGAGGCGATGATTAAGGAAGATGAAAAGTTTAAACGTGCTCTAGCTCTCCAAGACCAGAGTGATCCCTTCCTCATAGCGGTCTTGTCTCAGTGATTCACGAAGTGGTTTAGGTTGTTGGACCTTCACTGCTTGTTTGCTTTCTCCTTTCTGATTAGTAGGAATCTTTATATCCCAAGATGCTCTGGGAATTTCCCTATTGGGGAGAGAAGTAGTGTCACCGTCCTTGGGAGTGAATTGAGTCAGTCTATCAAGTAGCGGTTGTGTCTAGGCTCACCATTCTTGTTCTTGGGAATGCCGTAACAACTTATCTGCTGCATGAAACATGCAGCAAATAAGCAAGGGCGGTGAGCCATGGGTGAAAGAAAATGGAATATGGAATTGGAGGTTTGCGGAAGATTGAGGAAAGAGGAATGAAGGTTTGGGCCCTCCTTCTAGCGCCAAAAATCTTGGTGAAGTTTTTCGACCTTACCACACTCAATAGAATAGTGGAGCAATCTAGTGGCTAGTTACTTCCACGAATTGGGATCAGCGAATTTAATCTATGTTAAATTCACCTTTGAGAAGCGACTATGTTGCTAAATCCTTACATAGCCCAGTAGTCGCACTTCAACTGTTTGTTTAAATGTCAAAAAGATTTGCAAATAAATAAAAATCAAAATTAAATAGTAGAATAGTAAAAGTAAAGGACACAGAGATTTTTACGTGGTTCGGGTTATTGCTAATCCTAGGCTACGGGACAATTTACTATATATTTTTTGTTTTGATGCAAATTACAATGGCCCCGAAGGCTTACAATATTATGTTTTCTTTTATGGAACGAGCAGAAGATGAAAAAAGAAGACCCTCTTCTTCGTCCACTAGTATTTTTTTATAATATGAAAAGTGCATTGTTGGTTGTTGCAATCGCCTTTGATCTTTTCTTTTTAACCTCCGCCCTCAAACTTTTCCAACTATCATTCATCTACAATGCCTATTCATTGTGCTTGGATTGATGATGGGTTTTTGGCAGGAAATATGACTTTAGCGGGATCATGGTAATTGGATGTCGGATGCCTAAAAAATTAGGCAGAAGCCCAAGTCTGTATGGGTCAGTCTCCTCTCTTTTTGAATGGGAAATTTCTTAAGAAGAATGGTAGGGGACCACCCTGAAGCTTCGCTATGTTGTTGATGCATATGAAGAGGTGCAATGACGAATATTGCCTGATATTTAGACTGCATTACCCTACTGATACCATTGTTATCTTGGCTTGACTTAATAATGTGTCGGGTCGGAATGGAGTAGAATCACCTCACTCTGCTCTGAGGGTTGACTTGGCATAAGCCAGGAATGTGCCTGGGGCTATTCATGTTTTGAGTCACCCTCTGTGCAAGTACGCTTTGACTGCTGATGAGGGAGAAGGAACTCCATACCAATTGTTTGCCTGTAAGTTTGGTTCTGTGTTGAAGTATATTCCGAGTAGCCCCATATACAGCCCCTTCAGTGTGCTTTTGCCTCTGTGTGGCACCGTCTAAGTTGCCCTCGGTATGTGCTAGAGCAGACTCATCCTATAAGCGCTGGAAAGTGTGAGCTTTAGAAGTTTGGTTACCTTAGTACATCTGGTACTGCTTCCTATGCCTCTGTTCACTTTACATGTTTGATTTCGGACATGGCCATTGTGGCCCGCCCTTGTCTCCTGATGCATGCTGTATTTGTCTTTTGTCACGGACGCTTGGTTGCAGGGGTCGGGTTAGGTGTTATGATTTCATGATGATTCCCTTACGTTCTGCCCCATTTTCCTTTATTCCAGTTCGTTGTAAGAATAGGTGTAACAAGTTCATGAATCATGATTTTTTAGACTTACAAACAAGGCATTCCGTTTTGCTAATAAAAATATGAAGTGGCGCAGTTATACATATCATACAAAGGTGGAGTAATAAACACCAACATTATTTTTAACAAGCAGTTTTATTGTAAAAAGTTTTACCAAACACATCTTTGAGAAAAATATTTTCAAAAATCAAAGGATTATTACCAATTACCCTATAGATCAGGGAAGCATATATTTATCTCTTTCAAGAAAGATTTAATAAATCTTCAAAAAATGTTGCTTAGCATTTGTAAATGTATATAAAAGGTTTCAATCTAAAATGTATTGATAAAAGCATTCTCAAAGCTTTCAAAAATCATTGAAAAAAAGAAACCTATAAATGTCTTCCAAAGAAAGTTTTCAAACTACTAAGGCTCATTAGCGTTGCTAAAACTCTAACTAGAAGAGCCTATTCTCAATTAAAGGACTATTGGTTTATGAATCATGACGACTCATTCTCTTGTTCGAGATTTGTATTTCTATTAAGAGACTTGCTCTAAACCCTTCTTGTCGACAATGCTAAGAAGGAGCTTCTCTATCAAAGTATTCAATTACCCAAAAAAATTCAATTCATCGACTCAAAACCAAAACCAACAAAAAGTGTTTATAAAATAAAGATCATTTTTGAGGAAATATTTCTTGATTTACCAAAGAAGTTCTTTTTCAAAAAATTCTTTCTTCCATAGGAAAATTTAATATTATAAAGGTTGAAGTTTTAGTTTTCAAAAGGGTTCCCCCAAATGTATCAATTGTCTAAAAAGCCATGATATTACTTTAACAAACAAGTTTTACAAAAAATTTGAAGTATCAAGTAAGAGTCACAAAGCCTCTGACATATTTTCGGAGCACCTCCTAGAAGGAGGAGGGCTTAGTGCCAAATAAAGCCTCTGACATATTTACGGAGTGCCTTCTGGAGGGAGGAGGGCTTAACACCAAATAAAGCCTCTGATGTATTTCCAGAGTGCTTCCTAGAGGGAGGAGGGCTCAACGCCAAATAAAGATTTCTATGTATTTTCAGAGCGCCTCCTAGGGGGAGGAGGGCTTAGCACAATTGAAAGGCTTTGATGTATTTCCAGAGCCCCTTCTAAAGGGAGGAACGGGTTTAGCGTCGATCATCAATTTTAAGCCATGTTAAGAAGGGACGAGGAGTTCAGAAGCCCAAAGAAGAGAAGAAATCAAACTCTATCCTAAAGAATGGATCAAAGCAACCTTCTAAAGGAAGAACAATCAAATTCAAGTTATTTTCTCCAAGACATGGCTAAAGCAATTCAGATTATTGCTAGTTAGTTTCTGGTCTTTTATTCATTGCCAGGTAGTTTTTGTTCTTCTATTCATATTACTGCCAGGTAGTTTTTGGTCTTTTATTCATTATATTGCCAGATGGATTTTCTGGATTTCTATTGGATTATTATTGCCAAATGGTTTTCTGGTCTTCATATTATTGCCAGATGGATTTTCTGGTCTTTTATTCATTATATTACCAGATGGATTATTGGTATTCTATTCAGATTATATTGTCAGATAGTTTTCTGGTCTTCTTATTATTGCGTGATGGTTTTTTGGTCTTCTATTTAGATTAGTATTGCCACATTGTTTTCTCGTCTTCTATTTAGATTATTATTGCCATATGGTTTTTTGGTCTTCTTATTATCATCAGATGGTTTTCTGGTCTTCTTATGCCAAATGGTTTTCTGATTTTCTTATTATTATCAAATGTTTTTCTGATCTTCTTATTATTGCTAGATGGTTTTCTGGTCTCCTTATTATTAATAGATAGTTTTTTGATCTTCTTATTATTGCTAGATGGTTTTCTGACCACTTTATTATTGCTAGATGGTTGTGTGGTCTCTTATTCAGATTATTATTACTAGATGGTTTTCTGATCTGCTTATTATTATCAGATGGATTTCCGATCTTCTTATTATTGCCAAATGGTTTTCTGGTCTTCTTATTATTGTTAGATAGTTTTCTGCTCTTTTATTCAGATTATTATTGCTAGATGGTTTTCCAGTCTTCTTATTATTGCCAGATGGTTTTTGGTCTTCTATTCAGATTATTATTGGCTGATGGTTTTCTGGTCTTCTTATTATTTTCCAGATAGATTTCTAGTCTTCTGTTCAAGTTATTATTTCAAAACAGTTTTTTTGTCTTCTTATTATTACTAGAACGAGATATTTTGGATTTCTTATTATCAGATGGTATTCTGGCCTTCTTGTTATTAGAACATGGTATTCTAGACTTCTTATTATCAGATGGTGTTTTGGACATCTTACTATTAGATGGAATTTTGGTCTTCTTATTATCAAATGGAATTCTGGTCTTCTTTATATCAGATGGTCTTCTGGCCTTCTTTTCAAAATTAGTGCTAGATAATTTTCTAGTTGTCTATCAAATGAATTTTTAATTTCTAAGATTACTAACCTTTTGTCAAAGCAGATTTTGGGTTTAGATACAAGAATTATACTAAGAAGGCAAACCAAGGATTACATATCATATTGCATCAAATAAAAGTTATGGAAAAACAAGCTGTGTATCTTAGACAATTTCAAAAGGAAGAATGAATATATAGTACATTCAAGATAACAATCATTCAAGGATAAATTTATTTAACACACTATGTATGAGAATTGCAGGAACAAAAGGGTTGGACAACAAAAGCATCTAGTCAAAAGGTCATAAGCAACTCTGTATTAAGAGCCAAGACCTTGTGCCATCCTTTTCAAATCCCCAGCAACCAAAGAAGAATCTAATCCATTACCATTTGATGAAGTCAAGCAATCTCTGCATCAACTTTAATTCTTTAGATTGAAGGACCGAAACGACCAGACGCGACAGCTTTCTCTTGCTCAAGTAGGTGGAAGAATTTGGAGTTAGCTGAATCAAGGTAACAAGTTGTAGAAGGAATTTAGAAAGAGATTCCATGCCCGCAATCCTAAATGATTGCAAAATGGCATCTACCATTTACCAAGCACAGATGAGAAAATTAACTAAGCATATAGTCTCCTTTCTTTGGAAAAAGAGAAGATGTGGAACTTTTAATGGACTTCTCGCTCTCCATTTATCTACCATGAGATGTTACACAAAATCAGTAAAAGGAAGATATCCCAAGTATCATATGTGAATTGGTGTGAAGGCGAAGAACCATTTTGGAGGGTTGTTTATCCTACTAGAAGGCCTGGCAGGACTGGCTTCTATACCTGTGATACCAAATTGCTTGAGAATGGAATCCACTTCTTCAATGGTAACATATGGTTGTTAAAGAAGATGATCCCCTTTCTTAGTAGATGAAGAAGCTTTAGGACACTTACTGGTCTTCTTGATTCCGTTCTGGGTAACTTTTTTGTCTTCCATTTGCCTTCCAAGTGATATTATATGAAATCAAAAAAGATATTAAATATTTTATGAAATTAAGAATGCTCAATATATAAAATAGGTTATTATATGCTAAACAAAGGGTAGCACATTAATTACAAGCTACTTAAGTTATGACAAAAAATGTTAGAGTATAAAGTCCACTATAATATTTACAACAAGTCAATAAACATAGAGTAATCTACGTCGACATTCATGAAATGCTTTAGCCGGATAAAAGTATGTAAATAAATGTTGTAATCATAGCAAGAAAACAAGTTCATGGTTATTTAGTAAAAAGTTGAATGGAAAACTATCCTAAATGTATTATGAATTTCAGATTGAGCTAAAAAAATCAATGTTTCATAGATATAATGATATCAAATGTCACATTAACGACTATATAATACTATAATGTAATGCCGCAATCATGCCCAATGCCGAGATAAAAAATAACCGACATTACTAGATAATGTCAACATAGTACTTTTTATGAAACAATATTTTCGTGCTAATTACTAAATGTATAAGTAATCCATAAATTTACTACAACAACTATACCGTGAAATAATAATGTCGTAGACTTTAAACTAAAATGTTTAAAATGGTTATCGAAAAAGATTGATAAAATACGGTTATCGACGTCATACAATAATCCCATAAGTCAATTCCGTATTTAAAAGGCAGTGCTTCTAGTTAATTCTGACATAATAGAATGCCGCATTACAATTTAAACCGGTTGTTGCATCTTTGTTATTAGCGGCACAGGGACCTTGCGCAATTAATTCTCTAAACTATAGGATTGATTGTTAAAGTAATAGGCAAAGGAAAAACTTAATTGATGTCGGACAACAAACATTAATCTCGAAGTAAAACAGGATAAATTAGTCAATGTCGAACATCCTAATGATGTTATAAAACATCAATTTTGATATAGAATATGTAACAATCTGCCTTTCTCACACCTAAAGACGACGATTAATACATCCTTAGTATTTGTGTGTTGATCATTTAAATGTCTGAAAGATAGGTCATCTTGGGGAAAGAAAGTAAAAGACAGAACTGAATCTCACATCATAATGAGAAATATATAATATACATAGGGTCTTTACAAAAAGAAATCATCTTTGTTATACACAACATTAGAGTACACTAACCTATTATCATCCTGGACAGTTATAACGGTATGTCCTTACAATTGCTGATAAATACAGACAGAACTAAAGCAACAAAAACACCGAAAGAATATAAGATACGTGAATATATCTTGGAGAATCCAGCTCATCTCCTGAAAGCTTCAAAGAATCCAGCTAAATCTGGAAAATATGCTTGGGCCGATCCGAGCATTATAGGAAAACAATGCCCTAGTCAGTCTAGTAAAACCAGCGTGAGAAACTCAAATCACAAGAAATTTTATTGTTTTAACTTTTAAAACCCTTTAAAGACAAAGGTATCTCGTAAGACCACCCCGCACAGAAACACAAACAGGTTTTTACCTTACGATAACCAAAACATTTTCTATGGAAAATCCGATGATATTATGATAATCTCTAAAATAAAATTACATATCAATCATAGCCAAAATTGTTACATTATTAAATTCCAACATAATAGGTATACAATCAAGTTCGAAGTCTAATATTGAAAAATGGGTTCCAACTATGAAAGGGAAAGGGTCTACCCACCGAATTAGTGCACCTCTATAAAATGTACTGGAGGCTACAACATGTTGCACTCTGCTACTCATGATCGTCCCTGCACCTTATTGGATAGGGCCGAGTATGATCACCCTTGGTTGGTCAACAACCATAATGGGCCTCAATGCATACAAAGATATCAACTCTGGATAAGGGATGATCATATCCTAATGGGAGCGACCCCTTAGCCCTGCTGCACATCCCTGCTTTAATCGTCTTACCGGTTGATGAGGCTAGAGGCTACATTTTACCTTTTAGATAGCAATTCTACTTGGAATGCTAAGACCGCCCTCCAGGAAGAAACGCAATGCCAGCATTCATCCATACAAGTTCGTACTGGGTTAGAACAAAATGAGGGCACTACCTCTACTGCATCCATTTTGGAATTACCATCAATATCAGTAGCAAGTAGCCCTTGCACTTCAAAAGTCCGACTTCAATTATCTTCAAGATGCCTTTAGTTTGAAACGCTTGAGATGGATTGAAGTGGTTTTCGGATAATTTATAATTATCCAATCCCCGTCTATTCGAAACAACATTTGATAGTTTCCGGTAAACTCAACCCCTATTTTTTCAAAATTAAACAGACAATAAATAAGAGCGGAGATCACCTACTAACCGTTGAGCAAACAAATTTCCTTATCATTTGTCCTAAGAGAACAAAACAAGGTGTATATGCACAGTACAACATCATCGAAGATGACTGTGCTATATAACTCACGTATTTCTCTTAGATATTTCTAGAGTTACGTTTTGGTCTAGATTAGATAGTCAGTTATTTAGCCATCAAATAAACAAATTGCTAGTACCTTAGGTATTAGTTTCGATGATAAAAACTATAGGACAATATGTAAAATATAAATACTAATGTTTTATAAAGTTATATATAATATATAGTGCAAGATATTAGACAAGTGTTGATTAAGAAGACTATACATTATCAAGAGTACATTCAATATGTTGATAAAGACTTTTAAGAATTAGAGATTGAAGACTCATGAGTATTGAAGAGTTCAAGATTTCAAGATATTCTAGATAAGTTATAGAGTCATATAATTTTTATTAAAACCCCATAGCACTTTCTTGATCTCTCTCTTTATTTCAAATAAGTTTTAAATTGTTTTCCATTTATCCCGGTTTTAAAATAATCTTTTCAAAATATTTCTGAAAATGATTTTCAGTCTCTTATTCTTATAAAGATATCATTTTAATGTTTTTAGGTTTATATATTATTGAATTTTTTATAGCTTAATAATTTAAAGCTATATTGATTTTATATATATTATTTACATTATATTGAATACTCTTATTAAATCTTTCAAAATTATTTTATAAAGTTTTATTAAGTTATATTTTGATAAACTATATTTAAATAATTTCACAAAGAATCAAATTATTTTACAAAGCAACAAATTTTCAGAATAATATTTTTAAAGTGTTTTTCAAATTTGTGAAGAGTATGTCGACATATTCTATCTATGTATGTCAACATAGTGGCCGTAATTTTTAAAATTCATATTTGAATGGAAGTGTCTTTTCGTCGTATCTCTTCGCGAATGGACATGACCATTGTTTCCCTATATATACCAGACTTCCAAATGACTTTTAATCATCTACTTTCTAATTCTTCTCTCCTCATTTCAGTCTCTTGATTTCTAAATCAATTTTTTCTCAAACTCTGCTGAAATTCAACCAGAATCAAATTCAATCATCACTAGTTTGATTGTCCTTCGCCTTCTCTTTGAGTTCTCTCAACTCTCTCACTCAAACCAAGATCAAAGTGATGTTCAAGAGTTATAGGATCAATTGTAATTAAGATCGAAGATCTAAGTCTGTAAAACTCTACAAAATCATACTGCTATACTTGTGAGTGTGATTGTAGCCCGTAAAATCAATTGGGTGTGCTTAGTAGCCCATAAATCTAGTGGGTATGCTTGTATCCTGGAAATCAAGTGACCCTACCTAGAGGTCGGGATGTTGGAGGGCGTGTCTCGTAGCCTTGAAATTGAGATTGTATTTGCATTTGCTAGTTGAAAAGAAATCTATACATGAAATTATGGGTAACTCCAAACCAGTATAAAATCCTGGCGTGTTCTTTCCTTTTTACTTTTACTGCATTTTCTTTTTTCTGCACCTTGATTCTATGATTGTTTCTGTGATTGTTAATTACATCTTTCCAAGTAGAATCTTATAGAATTTAGAAAATATTCATATAATCTATTAAACACTATTCACCTCCCCTTTAGTGTTAATTTAGCCTTAAGATCCCTATTCCGCTGACTCACTTTTGGTAACAGAGCATTGGTTTTCAAAGTATTCATAATCTGATTTTTGAAAAAGTTTCGATGGCAATTTTTGATAATATTTTTAACACTGCTTTCGAAAAGAAAATTTGCAAAATCATCATAATATTATTTCATAAATTTACATCTGTTCATTATAAAAAATCACGTGATCTTTTGAAAAGGTATGAATTGCAGGAATAAATGTGTTACATAGCTTTTGATGAACAAATACCTGATGATCAAAGTCTACAGATCAAAAAAGGACAAATGGATATTGGATAGTGGATGCTCAAGACATATGACTAGAAATCCGGAGATTCTGAAAGGTATAGTTTACAAAGATGGTGGATCAATAAATATTGGAGACAAATCTAAAGGATATCTAATTGGCATCGGTAATGTCCGAAATTTTAAAACTCCTACTATTTCTAATGTTTTGTTCGTTAGGAATTTAAAGCATATTCTATTGAGTATTAGTCAATTGTGTGATAAGGGTTTTAAAATTAAATTCATAAAAGATAAATGACACATTGAAGATAATGAGTCAAACATTATCTTTGAAGGTATTAGGAAAGGAAACATCTATATATTAAGTATGAAAATCTCAAATGATAATTAGTGTCTTTTGACTGAATCAAGTGATCCTTGGATTTAGCATAAAATGATCTAGTTAGAGGTCTTCCCAAAATGAATTTTAAATTTAATAATTCATGTGATGCATGTCAATTAGAAAAACATAGAAAAAGTTCTTTTAAATCAAAAGATATGATCTCTACCTCCCAACCCCTTGAACTTCTTCACTTAGATCTTTTCGGTCCCTTACATATACAATCTATAAATCACAATAGATATGTATTTGTAATCGTAGATGGTTATTCTAGGTTTACCTGGATGATTTTCTTAAAACTTAAAAGTGATGCTTTTGAAATGTTTAAAATCTTCGTTAACCGAATTCAAAATCAAATGACTAGTAAAATTAAAACTATTCAGAGTGATCAGGGTGGCGAATTCGAAAATGAAAATTTTGAGAATTTCTGTAATAAGAAAGGTATAAATCATAATTTTTCATTTTCAAAAGCACCATAACAAAATGGACTGGTAGAACATAAAAATAGGACGATTCAAGAGTGCGCTAGAACTATGCTAAATGATAGTACTTTACCTAAAAATTTTGGGCTGAGGTAGTTGGTGCTGCATGTTATATATTAAATAGAATTTTAATAAGACCATTAACTAAGAAAACACCATATGAATTATTCTATAATAAAAAGTCAAAATTATCATACTTTAGAGTTTTTGGCAGTAAATGTTTTATTTTAAATACTAAAAATAATTTGGATATATTTGATGCTAAATCAGATAAAGGAATCTTTATTGAATATTCAAATAAAAGCAAAGCTTATAGAGTTTTCAATATTATAACTAACACTATTAAAGAGACATTACATGTCTCATTTAATGAAAAATTTAAAGTTTACAATCCAAATATTGATGAAGAAGGAAACATTGATAACCCAAACGAAATTAGCAATAATGAGATTACCGAAAATGAAATTAATAATAATTCATAAAATTTGCATCCAAATAAAAGAACAAGATACTTGAAAGATCATTCTATAGAAAATATACTTGGAAATATTGAATCTATTGTTAAAACTACAAATCAACTAAATAAAATGAGTAACGTTGCTTTTATTTTAATTATTGAATCTAAAAATCCAAAGGAAGCATCAACTGATGATTCCTAGATACTTGTTATGTATGAGGAATTGAATCGATTTACAAGAAATGTTGTATGGGAATTAGTCCCAAGACCTGAGGATAAATCCATAATAGGAACTAAATGGGTATATAGAAACAAAATGAATGAATAAGGAGAGGTTGTGAGAAATAAAGCTTGATTAGTTGCATAAGGGTATCGTCAAGAAGAAGGAATAGATTTTTATGAAACCTTTGCACCCGTAGCAAGATTAGACGCTATACGAATTTTACTTGCTTTATCTAATCGTAATAATTTTAAGTTATATAAAATGTATGTTAAAAGTGCATTTTTAAATGATTTTATTAAAGAATATGCATATGTAGAACAACCCCCACTTTTTGAAGATGCAAAACTACCTAATCATGTTTACAAATTAAAGAAGGCTTTGTATGGTTTGAAACAAGCTCCAAGAACTTGGTATGACAGACTTAAATACTATCTATTATAACAAATTTTGAAATAGGAAAAGTAGATAATACACTTTTTATTAAAAGAAATAAAAATGATATTCAGTTAATATAAATATACGTAGATGATATCATTTTTGGTTCTACCAACAATAAACTAAATAAGGAATTCTCAGAAATAATGACTAAGGAATTTGAAATGAGTCATAGGGGAGAACTAAATTATTTTCTAGGATTACAAATAAAAAAAAATAAGTAATGGAATTTTTATTACTTAAGAAAAATATGCCAAAGATTTAGTTAAGAAATTTGGTATGTCAAATACAATTGGTAAACCAACTCCCATGGCAAATAATGAAAAATTAAAGAAGAATAAAATTCAAAAGATGTAGATCAAAAATTATATAAAAGAATGATTGGATTACTACTCTATATAACTGCTAGTAGACCTGATATAATACATAGTGTGTGCCTCTATGTAAGATATCAATCTCAACCTAAAGAAACTCATTTAAAATCCGTAAAACGCATTTGAGATATGTAAACAACACATTAGACTATGGACTCTTTTACTCAAAAGAAGACTCCTTTTAATTAGTTACATATAGTGATGCTGACTATGCCAGTTGCAAATCAGACCGAAAAAGTACAAGTGGAATTTGTCATTTTTTGGAACGCTTTTTGGTTTCCTAGTTTAGTAAGAAGCAAAACTCTGTATCTCCGTCTACGACAGAAGCAGAACATATTTCAGCAGCATGTTCCTGTTCACAGGTTATCTACATGCAACAAACATTAAAAGATTTTGGTTCAAATTTTACTAAATCAACAATATACTATGATAATAGAAGTGCGATCAATCTATCTTAAAATCCAACTCATCATGCTTGAACTAAATATATTGATATAAGACACCATTTTCTAAGAGATGATGTAAACAAAAAATAATATCACATGAATTTATAAACATTGAAAATCAAATAGCTGATACATTAACAAAACCATTGAATCAAACATCTTTTACTAAGTTAAGAAGAGAGTTAGAAATTTGTTCTCTATCAAAAATATAAAAATAATGAACTAAAAATTATAAAATATAAAGAAAAACAAAAATAATCAAAATTATAACATGTATGTCGACATATCCTATCCCCCATGTCGACATATAACGGTATTTTCTGTTTTTTTAATTTTTCCTCTAAAATTCAAATTGGTGGTTATATAATAACCAAATTTTGGCTTTCTTCTTCATTTCTCAGTATTCTCTCTATTTTAAACTTTTGAAACAAATAAATCATGGCCTTCTCCGATCCCAAACATTCTAGAGAAGAGAATTCATCATTTTCCTTCCCTTCTCTTACCCAAGGCCTCTTCCAGAACACTATTATAGCCAAAGCCATTAAATTGGAAGGAGAAATGAAGATTGTTATGGAGGTGTTGACTAAAATACAAGTTGTACAACTTCGTATGGCCAAAGAACAAGAGAAACAAAGTATAATTCTTCACAATCTGCAAAACTATCTATTGGATAATCATACAAATCCAATAGTTATTGAAGATGATTCTGCAAATTTGGCCATTCATAATTCTATTCAAGGTAGCGACGACAAGGAAGAAGAGGAAGAAGAGGAAGAAGAAGAAGAACACATAGAGGAAGATGACGAATTTCGATACGTCGGAGAATCGAGATGGAAATCTCATCGAACAAAATGGAAACTTTTGCCTTCATTATCCTCATTGTCCTATTCATAAATCCCCGATCGTTAGGAAATCACGTTAGGATAGTACTTGTCTTCGTTAATTTGATTACGTGGTGTGAATATTTAATTTAACTTAACATTTGTTTTACTTACTTATATGTACATTTTAAGATATGATTGGATTATGGTGTGGTATTGAATGAACATATAGATTGTGTTATCACTTATCATTTCTTACATATCACTCTTATCATTATTTCCATTTCATGATTATCTCATTTTAAATACACTTATTGTCCTTATATAAATCACTCGCATCATCATTATATGTCATAAGTCTATAATATTTTATTTAGGGGGAGTTAGAGTTAGTGTAGTTAGAGTTATAGTTCTAGGTGGTTATTTTTGTTAATGACAAAGAGAGAAATACATAAAATCTAGGCATAGATTAAGGGCAGTTTGTAACTCAGGGGAGTTTTATTTTATATACAGAGTTGTCATCATCAAAAAGGGTGAGATTGTTAGTACCATAGTTATTGGTTTTGATGATAACAACTTTAGGACAATATATAAAATATAGATACTAATATTTTATCAAGTTATATATAGTATATATTGTAGGATATTAGACAGTTGTTGATTAAGAAGACTGTACAGTGTCAAGAGTAGATTCAAAATGCTGATATAGAGTTTCAAGAATTGGAGATTGAAGTCTCATGAGTATTGAAGAGTTCAAGATTTCTAGATATTCCAAATAAGTTATAGAGTCATAGAATTTTTGTTAAAACTTTGATAGCACTTTCTTGATCTCTCTCTCTCTATTTCAAATAAGTTTTAAATTGTTTTCCAAATATCCTGTTTTAAAATAATCTTTTCAAAATATTTCTCAAAATTATTTTCAATCTCTTATACTTATAAAGATATTATTTTAATGTTTTTAGGTTTGTATATATTGAATTTTTTATACCTTAATAATTTATAACTATATTGATTTTATATATATTATTTACATTATATTGAATACTCTTATTAAATCTTTCAAAATTATTTTATAAAGTTTTATTAAGTTATATTTTGATTAAAATTTGTATAAACTATTTTTAAATGATTTTACAAAGTATCAAATTATTTTCAAAATAATATTTTTAAAGTGTTTTTCAAATTTGTGAAAAGTATGTCGACATACTCTACCTATGTATGTCAACATACTGGCCGTGATTTTCAAAATTCAAATTTGAATGGAAGTGTCTTTTCATCGTATATTTTCGTGAATGGACATGATAGTTGTTTCCCTATATATAGCAGACTTCTAAACGAATTTTAATCATATACATTCTTATTCTTCTCTCCTCTTTTCACTCTCTTTATTTCTGAATCAATTTCTACTCAAACTCTACCGAAATTCTACTAGAATCAAATTCAATCATCACTAGTTTGATTCTCCTTCATCTACTTTCTTATTCTTCTCTCCTTTTTTCACTCGCTTGATTTCTAAATCAATTTCTACCAAACTCTATCGAATTCAACCAGAATCAAATTCAATCATCACTTGTTTGATTCTCATTCATCTACCCTCTGATTTCTCTGATCTCTATCACTTAAACCATGATCAAAGTGCTATTCAAGAGTTATAACATCAATTGTAATTAAGATTCGAAGATCTAAATTTGTAAAACTCTATCAAATCATACTGTTATACTTGTGGGTGTGATTGTAACCCATAAAATCGATTGGGTGTGCTTAGTAGCCTGTAAATTTAGTGGGTGTGCTTATATCCCGAAAATCAAGTGACCCTACCCAGAGGTTGGGATTCTGGAGGGTGTGTCTCGTAGCCATAAAATCGAGATTGTATTTGCATTTACTAGTTGAAAAGAAATCTGTACAAGGAATTGTGCAGGACTAGATGTAAGGTAACCCCAAACCAGTATAAAATCCTGGTGTGTTCGTTCCTTTTTTACTTTTACTGCATTTACTTTTTTTCACACTCTTATTTTGTGATTGGTAATTACATTATTCCAAGAATAATCTTAAAGAATTTGAAAATTATTCATATGATCCATTAAACACTATTCACCTCTCCTCTAGTGTTAATTTTGCCTTAAGATCCCTATTCCGCTAACTCACACAAACAACAAACATCCAGAGATTTAATTATCCATAGCAACTACTAAGCCTCAAAATAAATATTTCATTTATTTAAATCTCTTTCCAAAATATTTATCAAAATATTCATATACTTATCTCACTGGCATAAGTATATTTACAAAAAATTGTGAAAGATTTCTTATTCCAAAAATCATATTAAAGGATCAGACAAAAGTTATTTTAAAAGAAACGGAGATAATGATAATCCCAAACACTGTCCCTCGGTGTTAAGCATGGAACAATGTCTACAACACCAAAATTAAGAAGGTTAATTTGGGGAAATCCGATCTCAATTTATTTTATAAACTTCTTTTATAAATCCTTTTTAGATAATTCTCTTTTATTTTATGAATTTTCCTTTTTTTAAATTCCCAAATCCATTTATAAAAACTCTTTATAAATCTTTAATTTTATTTATAAAGCTCTTTTATAAATATCAAAAACATTTATAAAACCCTTTTTTAAATATCCACATCATTTATAAAACTCTTTTCCAAATGTCAAGTTCTAGTGGTCCAGTGGTAAAGACATAGTGGAGTTGCTACATTGTGTTGTAGTGGCACCGGTTCGATACCCAGCGGCCACAATAATGAGACATAAATGTCCGGGCACTATAAATCCCGGTCTAACCAAAGGCAATGGAATACATAGTATCCATGGCCCCAAAGTTTTGTCAAGTTCTAGTGGTCCAGTGGTAAAGACATAGTGGAGTTGCTACATTGTGTTGTAGTGGCACCGGATCGATACCCAGCGGCCACAATAATGAGACATAAGTGTCCGGGCACTATAAATCCCGGTCTAACCAAAGGCAATGGAATACATATATCCATGGCCCCAAAGTTTTTTGTCAAGTTCTAGTGGTCCAGTGGTAAAGACATAGTGGAGTTGCTACATTGTGTTGTAGTGGCACCAGTTCGATACCCAGCGGCCACAATAATGAGACATAAGTGTCCGGGCACTATAAATCCCGGTCTAACCAAAGGCAATGGAATACATAGTATCCATGGCCCCAAAGTTTTGTCAAGTTCTAGTGGTCCAGTGGTTAAGACATAGTGGAGTTGCTACATTGTGTTGTAGTGGCACCGGTTCGATACCCAGCGGCCACAATAATGAGACATAGTGCCCGGCCACTTTAAACCCGGTCTAACCAAAGGCTATGGAATACAAAGTATCCATGGCCCCAAAGTTTTGTCAAGTTCTAGTGGTCCAGTGGTAAAGACATAGTGGAGTTGCTACATTGTGTTGTAGTGGCACCGGTTCGATACCCAACGGCCACAATAATGAGACATAAGTGTCCGGGCACTATAAATCCCGGTCTAACCAAAGGCAATGGAATACATAGTATCCATGGCCCCAAAATTTTGTCAAGTTCTAGTGGTCCAGTGGTTAAGACATAGTGGAGTTGCTACATTATGTTATAGTGGCACCGGTTCGATACCCAGCGGCCACAATAATGAGACATAAGTGTCCGGGCACTATAAATCCCGGTCTAACCAAAGGCAATGGAATACATAGTATCCATGGCCCCAAAGTTTTGTCGAGTTCTAGTGGTCCAGTGGTAAAGACATAGTGGAGTTGCTACATTGTGTTGTAGTGGCACCGGTTCGATACCCAGCGGCCACAATAACGAGACATAAGTGTCCGGGCACTATAAATCCTGGTCTAACCAAAGGCAATGGAATACATAGTATCCATGGCCCCAAAGTTTAGTCAAGTTCTAGTGGTCCAGTGGTAAAGACAAAGTGGAGTTACTACATTGTGTTGTAGTGGCACCGGTTCGATACCCAGCGGCCACAATAATGAGACATAAGTGTCCGGGCACTATAAATCCCGGTCTAACCAAAGGCAATGGAATACATAGTATCCATGGCCCCAAAGTTTTTGTCAAGTTCTAGTGGTCCAGTGGTAAAGACATAGTGGAGTTGCTACATTGTGTTGTAGTAGCACCGGTTCGATACCCAACGGCCACAATAATGAGACATAAGTGTCCGGGCACTATAAATCCCGGTCTAACCAAAGGCAATGGAATACATAGTATCCATGGCCCCAAAGTTTTTGTCAAGTTATAGTGGTCCAGTGGTAAAGACATAGTGGAGTTGCTACATTGTGTTGTAGTGGCACCGATTCGATACCCAGCGGCCACAATAATGAGACATAAGTGTCCGGGCACTATAAATCCCGGTCTAACCAAAGGCAATGGAATACATAGTATCCATGGCCCCAAAGTTTTTGTCAAGTTCTAGTGGTCCAGTGGTAAAGACATAGTGGAGTTGCTACATTGTGTTGTAGTGGCACCGGTTTGATACCCAGCGGCCACAATAATGAGACATAAGTGTCCGGGCACTATAAATCCCGGTCTAACCAAAGGCAATGGAATACATAGTATCCATGGCCCCAAAGTTTTCCCCCTCTCATGTCCGCTCCTGCTGTCCCCCTCGTTTCTCCTCCCATCATCTCAACTGTTCCTCCTTTACCTATCTTCTCATCTGTTCCATCTCATACCACTGTAGTCTACCTTATTCATACTTCGGTTCCTTCACCCATGCCTCCCATCTTATCACTTCTACCTATCACCTCCTCTGTCCCCTCTCCCCTCACAACCAATAAACCTCTGGTCAACCCTGTCATAGTCTCTCCTCCTCCTCCAACTATCCCCCATCTCGAACCTCCTGATCCTATTCCTATGCATTCTGTTAACCCATCTCTCCCTTCTCTGGCCGGTAACTCCCACTCTGCTTGTTTGAGTGAACGGAAATGGACTTCTCTGTTTAAACGCAAACCGAGAAATGCAGGAAAGTACATACCCGTTGACTTGACCCCAGTGTATGATGAAGAAGCTCTAGTGCCACCCATTGAAGTTATAGAAGCCGGTGCTGCTATCTGGAATGACTCTTTAGTTGGCTTCTTCCTCGACAAGCCACTGTCGTACACAGCTGTTGTACAGAAGTTAAAGTTCATTTGGAAACTTAAAGGCGCAGTATCAGTTAAATCGGATGGTAACATCTTCTTATTAAAATTTACTTGTAGTGAAGATAGGAAAACAATTTTGCTGTGTGACCCTATTATTATGAATAATAAGCTATTCATAATAAAACCGTATGATGCAACTGTAAGTAACGTTACTGGTACAGTCTCCGCTGTTCCAGTATGGGTGCATCTTTACAATCTTCCAATATTTGCATGGTCTCCACTAGGAATAAACTGGCTCTGTAGTCACTTAGGTAAACTGTTATGTATGGATGAGATGACAGAGAAGCAAGATAGGTTGAGCTTTGCGAAGTGCTTGATTGAAGTTAGGCCGGAAAAAGAACTAGCTGATGAATTTATGGTTAAACTAGTTGAGGGAGGGCAGCAGAAAATCTTTGTTGAGTACTTATGGAGGCCAGATGTATGCGTAATGTGCAAGAGGTTCGGGCATAAAACAATGGACTGTGAAAATAATGATAGAAGCAAGATAAAGTGTGATAAAGAAAATAATGGATCTGATAGAGAAGTAGGTAAGAAGGAAAACATAGAGAGTGTTCAAACCCACAAAGACATCAGACTAACGAAGAAGCAGAGCACTAAAAAATGGCAACGTGTTACGAGAAATAAAATAGTTAAAACTGTTAAAGAGAATCAAGTGACACAAAAAACAGATGGCAGCGAAGAAAGAGTTTTGACAAAAGGTGATAATGACACACATGTTATAGTGAACACTATGGTGAAAGAGCGATTGGGTAGTGACAAAGAAGATATCAGTGCTGAGTCTGACGAACTGGGTGATGAGGAAGAGAGAGAAACTGAGTCAGACAAACTGAATGCAGTATATACTGAAGAAGTTGAATCAGTTGATTGCTTTTTGTTGTCTAACAAATTTAATTTACTGTATGAGCTGGATGAGGTGGATAATACAAGTATTAGAAATAATGATAGTATGACAGTGCTTGACAGGAATGAAATAACTGGAGCAATCAATGATAATACCAAAGGAACAATAAAAATTGGCACTTCAGTACAAGAGGAACAAAAGGAAACGAGCTCTGAAAAGCCTATGCAGGTAAATACTGATTATACAAAGCATTTGCATGAAACGGTAGAAAAGATACAAGTCAATACAACAGCAGTAAATGGTAATACAGAACGCAAGTTAAACACTGAAAACAAAAGTAAAGAAGAACAAAATCCAAGTGACAAGAAAAGCAAAAAGACTAGAAATAAGAAGTCTTCTCTCTGTAAGGCTTCTGAATCAAATCCGGATACAAGCATGCACGCTGATGCATGCACACCATTAAAAATTCCCCTCCCTGCTACTGGTTTTGTTCAAGTTCCAACTCCTCCTTTTGTTTACTCCAACATTAAACCTCCAGATGCATTCAAACAACCCCCACCATCATCCCTCTCTCCTCCATCCTCTTCCACTGCCTTACCACTGCTTCCTTCAACCTCTGGTCTGATCACCCCCCCCCCCAACTAAAGAGGGATCTACAAGCAAAGAAGTTACTCCTCTTTCTATGGCTATCCCAAACTACCTTTCCTCTTCACAAGCTGTAACGAGGAGAATGAAAATTGAAATGATAAACGCCCGTGCTCTCCAATGATGACTAATCTTGGAGCATGGAATATACGAGGGGGTCACCAAGTCATCAAACTTGATCAATGCAAAGAACTTATTGCTGCTCATAAGTTATCCATCTTAGCCTTGCTGGAGACTAAATTAAATAGTGAATTAACTCTCAAGGCTGTTAAACATATTAAACCTGATTGGAACTTTGTCCACAACCTGGATGATGCTCCTTATGGTAGGATCTTGATTCTTTACAATCCCCTCCTAATCCAAATCATGCCTATCCTCTCCAACTCTCAGATGATACATTGCCATGCTCAATCTCTCTCTGACAATACTTCCTATTATGTAACCTTTGCATATGCATATAACTCTGCAGTGGCCAGAGCTTCATTGTTTGATGTTATTCCAGCTCTGCGGAAAACCTCTCATCCTTGGATAATTATGGGAGACTTCAACTGCTATTATAAGCTCTCTGATAGAGCTGGTGGTAATCCACTTTCTCTGAATGAAATTTATCCACTTGCTAATACTCTCAATCAAGCAGAGATAATTCCTGTTAGAACTGTAGGAATGCAATATACTTGGAACAATAAAAGAAGACATGGTAGTAGGACTTTCTCCAGGATCGACCATACCTTTTCCAACCATGCTGCTCGTAACAAATGGCCTCTCCTCTTCAGCCTTCTTCCCCCTCCTCTTCTTTCAGACCACTGTCCTCAAATTACCCATCTCCGTGGAGCTGACAAGAGAGGAAATACAAATTTTAAATTTTTTAACGCTTGGACCAAAGAAACTGACTTTAAAACTACTGTCTTACATGCTTGGAGTAAAGAAAAGAACGGTAATCACTTATTTATTTTGTAGGAAAAAATAAAAGAAGTTAAATATGTTCTGAAGCAGTGGTCGTTCAAGAGATTTGGCAAGGGAGACAAATTGAGCACTTCTGTTGGTGAGAAACTTGCTAAGGTCCAAACGGAGATGATGTCCAACGTTACCAACACTAACCTGTCTGCAGCTGAATACAACTTAACACTTCAATACAGTGAAGCTTTATCTTCAGAAAGTGACATGATTAGACAAAAGTCCAGGATTAAATGGCATGAACAAGGTGATAGAAATAGTGCGTTCTTTCACGCTAGCCTGAGAAACAATCAGCGTAGAGAGAATATAACTACCATCAAAGACATGGATGACCAGCTTCACACTTCAATCCCTGCTGTTCAGGAAGCTTTTATTCAATACTTCTCCTCCATATATGGCAATGCTAATGACTTCAAACCAAACATTGAAGATATTCCTCCTGACATACTTCCTAGAATTACTGATGAAGACTATAGCTTCCTATGCGCTGAAGTAACCGATGAAGAAATTGAGAAAGCGATGTTCTCGCTGAACAGTAACTCTTGCGGTGGCCCTGATGGACTGAACGCCAAATTCTATACTTCTTGTTGGTCATTTGTCTCTATTGACGTCATCAATGCCGTTAAGTTATTTTTTAAAAAATCAAAGCTTTTCAGGTCGTTCAACTACACTAATATAGCTCTCATTCCCAAGATACGTAATGCCCATCATGTCAATGAGTATCGTCCAATATCCTGCTGCAATACCATATACAAATGCATCTCCAAAGTCATTACTTCTAGACTTAAACATGTTCTTCCTACTTTGATCTCCAATAATCAAGCGGCGTTTCTACCTGGTAGGAACATACTTGACAATATTCTTCTCGCACATGAACTTCTTAAAGGTTATAAACGTAAAAATGGACCCCCTAAGGCTATGTTTAAACTTGATATCATGAAAGCTTTTGATACGTTACAATGGGATAGTATAATTCGAATTATGGGATATATGAATTTCCCCCCTCACTTTCTTGCTTGGATATATGAATGTATCTCCAGCCCTACTTACTCGGTCATAGTCAATGGCATACCTGCTGGTTTCTTTCGCAGTAGGCAGGGCATAAGGCAGGGAGACCCTATTTTTGCATTTATCTTCATCATAGTTATGGAGCTCCTGACTAAATTGATCAACAAGCTTATTGATCAAGGCCAGTTCAAGTGCCATCAAAAATGCAGTCAACCGAGTATATCAACGCTTATGTTTGCCGACGACCTTGTAGTGTTTTGTACGCCTGATATCACAACTGTAAATAATTTAATGAATACTCTAGATCAGTTTCATGCTATGACTGGTTTGAAGGTCAATATCCAGAAATCTGATCTCATTTTGGATGGTGTCTCCGTTGAACAGGAGGAAGCAATTTGTCAAATCACTGGTCTGCATCCTAACCCTAATACAATTTCTTACCTAGGGCTGCCTCTAGCAACATCTAGAATAACAATAAACCACTGCCTTCCTTTATTTGAGAGGATTACTGCGAGACTTAATTGTTGGACTACGGTGAAACTAAGTCAAGCCGGTAGACTAACCTTAATTAAGTCTGTAGTATTTGCCCTGCAAGTTTATTGGGCTAGAACCTATGTGCTGCCCTTAAAGCTTATGAAAATGATTACGAGTGCTTTTATGCGATTTCTATGGACGGGAAGAA
Organism: Allium fistulosum; assembly: GCA_030737815.1. Taxonomy (NCBI): domain Eukaryota; kingdom Viridiplantae; phylum Streptophyta; class Magnoliopsida; order Asparagales; family Amaryllidaceae; genus Allium; species Allium fistulosum. The sequence continues at coordinate 969,075,802 of CM060904.1, read as the reverse complement.
CTACTGGCAGATACATTGCCCCGGTTAAATTTAGCAGAGTGGAGCTACCTTTGAATAGGGGGGTCTGGGTATCATCAACTTAAAGCAATGGAACAAAGCGGCGTTTGCTAATCACGTGAACACCTTCTTTAACAGTACAGACAGCATATGGGCTGAGTGGTCTCGTCATAACGTTGTTAAGAGTAGAAACTTTTGGAAAATGAGCAAGCCGCAGAACCTGAGTTGGACTTGGCAATGTCTATTCAAGATAAAAGAGGAAGTTCTTCCCCTCTGTCAAATGAGCACCAACAATGTGTACAGTGTTAGCTTCTGGGATGACCCTTGGCTTGCTCCGGGGATGATTCTTAGCAGGCACCTGACTCACAACGAGATAATGCAAACTGGTATTCACTACGCAGCTAAGGTTAGAGATGTTATTATCAACATTCAAGGTTCTAATTCTTTTTCTTCCAAGCAAAGAATTCAACGAATATGGAACTTGATCAGAAGCAATACTCCACTGCTATCTTTTAATGAAAGGCTGGTTTGGGGTAATAATAGGACCAAATTCAAAATTGGCTCTATATATGAACATCTTATGAAGAACAAAGTGCGGCCTAAGTGGAAATGGTCCAAGCATACATGGCATAAGGATAGTAGTATGAGAGACAACCTTATTCTCTGGAAAGTGCTACAACGTGCAATACTTACTAAAGCTAAACTTGTGTGCTTGGGGCTGGATGTTAATATTCTCTGTACTTTCTGCAAAGATCAAGTTGAAACTGCAGAACACTTGTTCTTTGAATGTACTGATATAAATCATGTTTGGCAACTTGTTAAGGCTAAGCTCAGTTGGGTTGAAGAATCCCACGATAACTCGGCTGAGTGGAATAATATATATGCGAGAACCGGGAACATACGAAAAGAGAAGAGACTTTATCTTGCAGTTTTGAAAAGCTTCATAACTGCGATATGGAAGGAACGAAACACCAGGGTGTTTGAGCCAAACAATGCTAAATCTGAAGTAGCCTTAAAGCTTTGGGTGATGCACAAGATCAAGAATTCTCTGAGTATGCTCTCATTCTATATTGATCCAGGAATATTTCACTCTTTTTAAGGGTGCTACTTTTCTTTAATTTTGTTCCTGTTCTTTCTCCTTCTGTTTCATGTCTCTTTGTAGCGCTTTGTGGTCCTCTGTTTTCTTTGAGCTTGCTCTCTGTAGTCTGTGTTGTATTCTTCTTGGTGCTGCAATAAACTGGTCGGGGACCATCCAACCCCGTCGGCCTTGCCAAAAAAAAAACTCTTTTCCAAATTTCAAGATCTCTTTTCAATTTATAAAACTCCTTTTATAAACTTTCCTTATTTAAAACAAAACTTCTTTAATCAATAAAGTTCCTTTGATAACATTAATTATTTAAAGCACCTTTAAATAAACAAGTTATTATTTAAAAAATCCTTCATTTAATTCTCTTTTAATTATATTAACAAAATAATGATTCTAAATAATCATTTAAAAAGTATTAAATTAACTTAAAACATTTTTGATAAAATAATTGCTTAATTATCCTTTAAATATCTTATTTAAAATCAGAAAGAAGCTTAATGACCATAATGGTTCTCACTTTAATTTAGTTTAACTTTCCAGTTATAACATGGGTATTTACATAACAAGCAGATATGTAAAGGGAATCAGCCAATAATAATCAATCAGCGTCCAAGTTACCATAATAGTAGAACTGGATTTAATTTCTACTTAATAGATGTCAAAACATAATCTATTCCGTGATTTATAGGAGAATGGTGATTTATTCTACATATAGATGTCAACTATTATTTAGTAGAATAGTGTTTTATTCTTCTAAACTATACCATTGGGTTTCATATTTAATTAGGGTTACTTAAGGGTAGTCGAACAAAGAAATCTATTGGATTTTAAACATGCTTTTAAAAAAAATAGTTGCTTTAAAAAAACCCGACTTTGGGGGAATAAAAGATTTAAAAATTAAACCCTTTATTAAATCAATTAAATCTTAATTAAAACTTAACTTAACTTAATTACAAATTAAGAAATAATTAAACCTTTACTTAAACAAAAACTAATAAATAATTAAACTATAATCACTTAATTATAAATAAGTAATTAACCTTTGTTTAAAAATTAATTAATAATTAATCTTTTACTTAATTAGTAATTAACTAAAAATAAATCTTACTTAGTTAATAGTTAATTAAAAATTAATCTTATACTTAATCAATAATTAATTAAAAATTAACCTTACTTTAAAAGATAATTAATTAATAACTAATCTTTACTTAATTATAATTAGTAAATCTTACTTAATAGTTAATAATTAATTAATTACCAAAACTTAACTAATTTATAATTATTAAATAAATACTTAATTGACCATCGTATTACTTAACTAATAAGTTTTAGAAACATTTCCAAAGTATATTTAAGTGTAAAAACTCTATTTTGCAGAAAGGTGAACTTTTACCGAAACTGCATCCATAGCGACTATCGTAATATGGAGCATAACTTAAAATATTGTTTTTGGCTTTCCTTTTTGAAAACATAACCCTAGAAAGCTTGCTGACTTTTCAAAACATAAATTAAGTATTTATAAAAGTGGAAATAAAGTTTGAAACTTGAAATTGGTTTTGATTTCAAAACTAAAAGCCATAGTTTTGCATAAGGATTTCATGTCACTTAAACTAGTAAAGGTGCTAACGTTCTTAGCATTTAACCACATATTCATGTCCATATCAAACAAATCATACCATAAACCACAAACGCATATAAAGATCCAAACTTTATCACATAAAGATCATAACTTGCAAATTTACTAACTTTTTGACTTCATTTCAAGTCAATAACCAATACCACATACAAGTATATATAAACACATGTATAATCATATAAACAACATCAAATTTTATCAAATCATCCAACAAAATATAGTGATAAGTAAAGCAAAATAAAAAGGTTAAAACTTGTTAAATATGTGAGCTTTACTCACCAAAAAGCTAACCAAAACGACCAAGATTACTGTATGGCTTGAATTGGACCTAGACCCTTTGCTTTAGGATACACACGATTTTGGAGGCCCCTAGTGCCAAGGTGGTTTGGTCATGGAGGTGAATGGCTTGGTCATGCTTTGAGGGTGGGGTTTTTGGACATGTTTTGGAAGGTAGAAGGCGTATGCAAGGAAAGGAGGTATTTAAACAAGTTCTTTAGTAAAATGGAAAAGGATGAGAATTTTTTGAACTTTAGAACTTGAAAACCATTAAAGAGTTCATGAAGCTAAGGAAAAAGAACAAGTAGGTTTTGAAAATGAAGATTGAAATGAGAAAATGAGAAAGAGAATTTGGTAATTGCTTTTATATAAAATGTATTTAGTGAATTACCGAATTGTCTTTTAGTACACTACCCTCTATTCCATGCTTGCCACATCGCCTCCCTTGTCCACCCTTGATTCTCACATGAATATTGTTTCCCCTTCTCTACTTTTGATCCAGCATGCATTTATTACATTGGTACTTAATGTTTTCCTAAGGTCATTTCACTTTAAACACCTTTTTTTATATTTTATTTATTTTTCATAAAAGTCACAACATGTTTTATATATATGCCTTAACAAATGTCTATATATACATACACATATTACTCAAACTTATTTAAAAATGAATGTGTATATACTTACACTAGAGTTCATAATGTTTTTGATAAACTTTGGTCGACGAAAAGTCGAAAATCCAGAAAACAAATTCCGGTCACATTTTCGATTTTTCTTTGAACTAAATATTTTTTTAAACAAATTTTGAAAACTATTTTACCATCACTATTTATTATTTAAAACAGTTCTATTTTAATTATAAATTCTATTATTTGAATATTTAAAATTAATTAAATATTTGCAAATCAAAGTGGTGAAATTCTGGGTCGTTACACTCTCCCCTTGAAAGAATCTCGACCTCGTAATTTTACTACAAACCTATCCTAGAAACACTTAATCACTACTCATTAGTACATATGATGTACATAGATCATTGTTATGCAAAATCTAATTTTGATCACTTACTCAAATACATGGCTTTTCTTCCAAACTAGTATCGCTCATTTGATTCCCTAGTGTGGACTCCGATAAGATTTCTTAATTGGAAACCACTGTTTTTCTTACATAGCCATATACTATGATAGAAAACTTTTGGTTCCATATTAAGAACCCTCACCAAGCGTTAGCATTTGAAAATCGAGTGATAAATCCTTTTTTGGAACAGTGTGGGACATCTCAAGTCATGTACTAGAATCTTGGATCTTGAACTATGCGAGAAAGTTAAATGATCTATGTACAACCTACGTACTCATCTAAAGGTTCTTATCTACCCAATTACTTTCTACCTTCCCACAAAGATTTATGAAAACATCTCACAAAATTCCAAATTAGGCCCAACATTTTAAAATGATGCAACTTTATTTATGAAACCCTTTTCATAAAATCATTTTAAATTTATTAACTTGTATAATACTCTCCTACATCCTAAGAGTACATACAAAACATTAGATTTTTAATTCTATTCAACTCATTCTATTCAGATGTAGGCCCAAAATAATTTTGAGTTTTAAAACTGAGTCAACCAATACAACTTCTTTACCCATTCATTCTGGGAAGTAGCTAATAAGAGTAGGATGATGATATCCAAGCTCCATCTTAGAGTCCTTTTCCTTAGATACCTCTAAGGTAAAAATGTTTAATAGCCGACCCAATAACATCAAATAATTTTTCACTTCCTAGATGTTAAAATCAAAGACACAGCTAATAAAACAAAGTTTATTAAACCTTCTTATTAAATTAGTTTAATTTTAACTTCATTAAGTAACCCATTTTAAATCAAGATACATTTAGATTCTGAAAATTTAGGAGCCAAATACCCAATTTTTATTTCGAAAATCTTTTGAATAGCGCTATATTTTTAACTCACAGAAATATACCTATTCCCCAAGTAACTTCAAAATGATATTAAGGAACTGGGTACTGCCAATAGTATCATATATCTCCTTACCAAGAAGGGTAATACTCAAGAGAAGTGTTTACCATCCGAACACATCTCCTACCCATTTTAAGTCACTTTCAAGTCACTCGAACTATTTTATAAAAATACTTCTTCTTTTCAAGTCCCCTTTTTGAAAAATAATATGCATATATATTTTCAGCTAAATAGTTTTTAACAAAGTATTTATCATCCACTTGCTTTGGATTCATTTAGATTCAAACTCGTTTCGATTGTACAATGATAAATAGAATAATTTACTAAGTGCACTATCACATTTGCCTAAGCAAGCACCTGATTGTCACTTAGAAGATTATTCCAATCATCACAAAACATAATCGAGACATATTCCCGGACTTCCAAAGAAACTTTTCTTTTAAAAAATTCTTCCCAAATATTTATACTTATAAAACTTCCAAATAATACTATTATTGCATTTTCTCCAAAACCATTTGAAATCCTTTTCAAAGACACCGAAATTTTAAATTCTCCAAAAATCCATCTTATTTTCAAAACATATTTATAATACTGATTTATAAAATCAATCTTTTTTAATATCATTTGAAATATTTTATTTTAATAAACAGATTATATTAAAATCTAATTTAACCCAACATATCATTAAATGTCTTATAGTCAATTGTGAAACCTAATTTACAAGGTGTTCGATTCAATGTCCCCCCAAATTCTATCTACTCAACCTATAATAGAAAAACGAAAATCAACAAACAATAGTCAACGCTCAAAATTGGATGAGCATGACTAGTCAAACCCTATATGATAATAATTAAGTGTTATCAACTAGTAACAACACCACATCAAAGATAATTATATTTTATTTTTGGAGAACATCCTTATATATATAATATATTTCTAGGTAAAATTATTTCATTTACCAATTTAAAAAAAATATTGTGTCGGTTTGCCTAGTTCATGTGTTTAGAAACCCCTATCGATACAGCTGTACCTTGTACTGACCAGAATTCATAAACCACCCAACAAATTAATCAACATAATACAAAGCATTTTTATAACACTAACAAGTACAAATTATATATATACAAACACTCAAACTCATTCTAGGATATTACTAATCCCACCTCTAATGAATTACTTATTCTAGGGCATTACTAACCCTATTTATAATGTGTTTACCCCCAACAAGTCCTAGTTGTTCACTCAACCTAAGCTCTGATACCAAGTGTAACGATGCCTTTCTTACACCTAAAAATGACACTTAATACATCCTTGGTATCCGTGTGCCGATCATTTAAGTGTCCAAAAGACAGGTCATTTAGGGTGAAGAAAGAAAAATACAGAACATAATCTCACATCATGATGAGAAATATATAATATACACAGGGTCTTTACTAAAAGAAAGCATCTTTGTTATAAACAACATCAGAGTACACTAACCAATTATCAGCCTGGACAGTTATAATAGCCTGTCATTATAGTTGCTGATAAATATAGACAATAATTAAACCCAAAAAATTAGCGGAAGGATATAAGATATTTGAATACGTTATAGAGAATCCATCTCATCTCCTGAAAGCTCCAAAGAATCATGTTAAATCTAGAAAATATGCCATGGCTGACCCGAGCATTATAAGAAAACTATGCCCGGCTTAGTCTGGTAAAACCAGCGTGAGAAGCTCAATCACGAGGAATTTTATTTATTTAACTTGTAAAACCCTTTAAAATCAAAGGTATCTCATAAGACCACGTCGCACAGAAACACAGACGGGTTTTTATCTTATGATAACCAATACATTTTCTATAGAAAATCCAGTGATATTATGATAATGTCTAGAATACAAATACATATTAATCATAGCCAAAATTATTACATTATTAAATTCCAACATAAGAGGTATACAATCAAGTCCGAAGGCTCATATTGGAAAATGGATTCCAACTATGAAAGGGTAAGGGTCTACCCATAGAATCAACACACCTCTGGATAAAATGCACTAGAGGCTACGACACGTTGCACCTCTGCTACTTAAAGCTAGCCCTATCCCTTACTAGATAGCACCGAATATGATCACCCCCTTGGTTGATCAACAACCATAATGAGCCCCGAAGCATACATAGATATCGACTTTAGATAAGGGACGATCATACCTAATGGGAGCGACCCACTTAGCCCTACTACATGTTTCTTCTTTAATCATTTTACCGGTCGATGAGACTACGGCCTACATTTTACCTTTTAGATAGCAATTCCACTTGTAATGTTAGCACTACTCTCTATAAAGAAATGCAATGCCAGCATTCATCTAGACAAGTTCGTTCTAGGTCTGAACAAAATGAAGGCACTACCTCTACTACATCCATTTTGGAATCAACCTCGGGATTAGTAGCAAGTAGCCCTTGCACTTTAAAAGCTCCGCCTTCAACCATCTTCAAGATGTCTTTAGTTCATAATGCTTAAGTTGGATCAAAGTAGTTTTCAAAAAATTTATACTTATCCAATCCCGGTCTCTTTGAAACAACATTTGATAGTTTTTGGTAAAATTAACCTTGGTTCTTTCGGAAATAAAAAGACAGAAGATAAGAGCGGAGATCACCTCCTAACCATTGAGTGAGCAGATTTCCTTATCATTTGTTCTAGGAGAATGAAACAAGATTTATATGCATAGTACAACATCATCGAAGATGACTATGCCATATAACTTACGTGTTTCCTCTAGATATTTTTAGAGTTATGTTTTGGTCCAGATTTTATAGTAGATTATTTAATTATCAAATAAATAAACAACCAACAATCCAAAAATTTAATTACCCATGGCAACCACTAATCCTCAAAATAAATCTTTCATTTATTTAAATATCTTTCTGAAATATTTATCAGAATATTCATATACTTAACTCACTAGCATAAGTATATTCATAAAACATTGTGAAAGATTTCTTATTCCAAAAATCATATTAAAGGATCAAACAAAAGTTATTTTAAAAGAAATGGAGATAATGGTAAACCTAAACACTATTCCCTCATTGTTGAGCACGGAACAACGTCCACACCACCAAAATTAAGAAGGTCAATTTTGAATTTTAGACGTCTGGAAGTTAAATAAGACGTTTAATTTAACCTAGATTGAAGATAGTATATATGTTCAGACGTCTGGTTGGTGGTAGTAGACGTCTGGAATTGATCGGTTTGGAAAATTTGAATGGCAAAGAGATATAACAAACGTCTGGATGTAGATTCAGACGTCTGGGATAGGCTGAAGTGTAAATTTTGTAGGACAGATAGTTTTCTCAAACGTCTGGATGTAATATCAGACGTTTGAAAATGGCCTGAGTTTGTATCTTAAAGAGGCAGAGACTTTGTTCAGACATCTGGTCAATAGTTTAGACGTCTGAACTAGACGGGTTTGTAATTTTTATTAATGAGAGATATTTTTCAGACGTCTGGTAGGTTATATCAGTTATCAGACGTCTGATATATGCACGATGTTTAAAAATTTGTGTTACCAGCGTATCAGACGTCTGATGGCAATGTTCAGACGTCTAAAATAGGCAGTTTTTCTTAAAATAGCCTATTTTTTAAGGGTGTTGCTTATTTTTCGAGAGATTGATTTTTAGTAAAGCATAATATTATTATTATTTGTGTAACAGAATACGAATATACGTAGATTAAAATACAATGAGAATAAGTAAATTTATTTAGAAGATGATGGAGTATTTCGATCTTCAGACTTGTCATCCCTCCATGGCTTGAGTGGAGACCATATATTTCCACGTTCATTTGTTCTTGGGGAACCAGAGAATCGCCTAGGTGAAGGATTCAAAGGTGTACGATAAGAAGTAGAGGGATCCAAAGGATTGCAAGGAATTGGAAGTGGTTCATGTACATCCTTCTTACGTGAATTACAAAATTTGATCGCTACTTGCTCCAGAAAACTTTGTCATCGCGCAGTGACCTTTTGTTCAAAGTATAATTCTCGTTGTAAATCTATTTGCTTCTTTTGGTAGTGATGTATCTCATCAATTTTCTCCTTGGTGTTAGGAGAGACAAATAGAGATCGTTTGGACTTCTTGTTATCGGGAGTGAATCCCGTGTGATAGGAGGACCACTTATATGTTGGTTCCTGATCTGGTGTAGGAGTAGGAAGGCGATTAGGTGTATCCGCTGAGCTATCAGTTGTTGGTGTCGAGAAGGAGAGATGAGAGTTGTCGGAAGACATGCCTTTTTCTTGTGTAAAAATATGAGATTTATATATTCTTGTAAAAAAGGCTATTTATACATGATTTTAAAGGTTATACATAGGTAATTTCAGAAAACAAATTGCTAAAAAAATTGTTGGTTAGTGTTAACAATGTTAATTTGTGGATTAAAAATTTTAGCCAAAAATGGAATGGATGAAAGTGTAGTATTAGTTTAGAAGATCATTAAGAGAACATATTCCTAAATCTCGTTGCAATTTAACAAATGTTTGTTCATTTAGTGGTTTTGTGAAAATATCGGCTATTTGATTTTCGGTATGTACGTATTCTAATGTAATAATTCCTTTTTCTACATTGTCACGTAAAAAATGATGTCGTATATCTATGTGTTTAGTACGTGAGTGATTTACAGGATTTTTTGATAGATTTATTGCACTTGTATTATCGCAATATATTGGTGATTTATCGATAACTTTGCCGAAGTCCTTAAGTGTTTGTGGCATGTATATCACTTGTGCACATGCTAGAGCTGCTAAAATATATTCGGCTTCGCAAGTAGATAAGGAGACACAATTCTGTTTTTTGCTAAAGCATGAAACTAATGATTGTCCGATTAAGTGACACGTTCCGCAAATACTCTTACGATCTATTTTACATCCACCGAAATCCGCGTCACTAGAAACTAGTTCAAACGTTGATCCCTTAGGATAAAACAAACCGTAATCTCTAATACTGGATAGATATCGTAAGATACGTTTAACAGCTCTTTGGTGAGATTCTTTTGGTTTTGCTTGAAATCGGGCACAAAGACATACACTCATCATAATGTCGGGTCAACTAGCCGTCAAATAAAGTAAGTAGCCAATCATACTATGATATAATTTTTCATCAAAATCTTTTCCGTTATCATCTTTTTCCAAGTGAACACTAGTACTCATTGGTGTTGGTTTGCTTGAAGTTTTATCCATTCCAAAACGACGTAATAGATCGTTACAATATTTTTCTTGATGAATAAAAATACCATTTTCAAGTTGTTTTATTTGTAAACCTAAAAAGAAATTTAATTCTCCCATGCGAGACATTTCAAATTCGTTTTTCATAATATTTGAAAATTGAGTACAAAGATTTTCGTTAATTAAACCAAAAATAATATCGTCTATGTAAATTTGTACAACTAAAATGTTGTTATTTTCCCGTTTAACAAAAAAAGTCGTGTCAATTTACCTATTTGGAAACCAGATGCAATCAAATGATTTTTAATACGTTCGTACCAGGCACGGGGGGCTTGCTTTAAACCGTATAGGGCTTTGTGTAATTTAAAAACATGATTGGGATATTTTTCGTGAACAAATAATGGAGGTTGTTCAACATATACATTTTCCTTAATAAAACCATTTAAAAAAGCACTTTTGACGTCCATTTGAAATAATTTAAAATTGTGATGATTTGCAAAAGCAAGTAATGTACGTATGGCTTCGAGTCTTGCTACTGGAGCAAAAGTTTCGTCATAGTTGATTCCCTCTTCTTGATTATAACCTTGAGCAACTAAACGCGCTTTATTTCTAACTATATTTCCGTATTCATCTGCTTTGTTTTTACATACCCATTTTGTTCCAATAACCGATTGGTTTTCAGGTCTTAGTACAAGTTCCAAAACATTACTTCGTTTAAATTAATTTAATTCTTCTTGCATGGCTATTATCTGTTTGTACCAAAAATGGGCACAACACTCTTCGGGAGTTGTTTGAAGAGATAAAATGAAGATTGTAAATGTAAAACAGAGGTTATCTAACAAAAACTCCAACAAACAGAAATGTAAAGTGCACAGACAAGCAATTTGGAGTGGTTCGGCGTATAGCCTACGTCCACTATGAAGTTTTGATGATTTTATTGATTCTCTTTCAATGATTACAAGCGGTTACAGCAATGAACAACGGATTACAGATTAGAATTCGAAATTGACAGCAAAAGTAGGATGCAAATCTCAATCCGGCAGAGTCTGGACGCTTCAGAGAAAAAAGATCCTTTTTCTGTTGATTCTGGGGCCCTATTTATAGGCGTAGGAAGCTCAAATCTCGCTCAAACTCCGGGAGAATTGGTCTGGCACGTGAGAGGGCCCATTCGACTATTTCCAGAAAGTTTCGAGTCGATCTGCGATCGATACGAAGTTATTTCGTATCGATCAAGATTACCTCCAATTGAGCTCAAATTTGGTGGAGACGTTCCTCGGTATGTGTGCAACCTTCAGTTAAAATTTCATGGTATTTGGGTCAGTGGATTGAGAGATATCATCGATACGAGGCGATGTTCTTTGCTAGGCTGTCTGGTTCGAATCCATCTCACCGAGCTGAGGGCTTCGAATCGATGGTGTCACGCGCCTCTGTGAAGACGTGGAACGCACACTTCGCCTCGATTCGGTCTTTACTCCGAGTCGACCGTGTCGACTCCATATATCTCGGCGCATTCGCATCGAGGGATGACGTGGTGCGCGCGCTTCGCCTCGATCCGGTCTTTGCGTCGTATTGACTGCTTCGACTCCACATATCTCGCCTCGTTTACTTCGATGGGCAACACGTCATTCTAGTTGGTTGACTCGCTGGATACGAACAAGTTGTTGGGCACGTATTCGAAGCAAGGTTCTCAGATGGATACGAAGTAGACACTGAATGATGGATACGAAGCAAGCACTGACTGATGGATACGAAGTAGGCACTGACTAATGGATACGAAGTAGACACTGAATGATGGATACGAAGCAAGCACTGACTGATGGATACGAAGTAGACACTGAATGATGGTTGCGAGGCACGCCATCTGATGGGGGGATACGAGTCTGGTTGACACGAATTCGATGGGTACGAAACGCGGCTAACCCCATCGATACGAGACGACGTCCCATGGTGGATACGAAATGGATACTCCCGATGGATACGAAAACATGCTTCTCCTTCCAACTTGTATCCATCACATCTCGAGCATACGAACTCGGATTTACTTGAAACTTGGGACGTTGGCTTCCTTCATTTTTCCAGTCATGTCCTATCAATTGTAGCTTGATCCGGACTTGGACAAAATTCAGCGACATTCATGACAAGCCATACTTGTTTTCTAGTTGGCTCCTTGGTGTCCTGGCCTTGCCAAAATGCGGGATAACATTTGCCTCCCAAAGTACGTCTTGTGAAAACACGACGTGCTTTGAAAAGCTGCAAGTTCGCAACCCGTCTGTGGTTTAGGTCATTGTTGAATTTTGTAGTGACTCTCTCATGGCGCCATGGTAAAAGGTCAGGATGTATTCCTTCGAATCGATGCGGGGCATCGTTGATGGATACGAAGTGTCCATCCGTATTTGAGGGTCGCATCTTGTGGTGAATTCTGATTCGCACCGACGACCTTTGATGGATACGAAATAACTTTTCGCATCGATGGATTTTAACAGACGCGATTATCGAGTTCGTATCGATAAACCTGACCTGCTGTGAATCGATGGTTCGCGAAAAGGATGTATCGAATCGATGGCATCCGGTGAATATTTCGACTCGATGAAGGTACAGTCTGACGGATTCGAAGAGGGCGCTTGCATAGATCCATCGCTTGACCGCTTGCGACCGGTTACGTTGACTGGGAGATGAATCGTCCCGGTTCGACTCCATGCTTCACATAAATACCTGGGACTTAGCCCATTTTTCACTTTTACTTTCTACTGTTGCTCTCAGCTCTCTTTTTCTACCCTCGTATCGATAGACTGAGAGACATAATCGTCTTCGAATCGAACCAAACCTCTGATCCTCTGAGTGTTAATCGCAAAAATCAGGTAATTAATGGGTAGATCCTTGTTAATAATGACGAAACTCGAGATCTCTACCACTCCCTTAGCTTCTACGACCAGTTTCGACAAATTTGAGATCTGGATGATGGAAGACAAGATTGGGGGATACAGAGCATGGCCATGGAGTTGAGGTCCTTTTGGGAAGAAGGAGAGACGGAGTAAATCACTCTAACCTTATTTCGTATCGACTTGAACTGGGAACATTCGAATCGGTGCAGACGACATACGCTCGTATCGGTTTGGGGACGAGAGCGGCGATGGATGTGAAGCCATTGTTCTCTGATCGATGCGAAATTGGCAACCCTGATCGATGCGGATTGGCTTGCCTCTGATCGATACGACATGTATCGATTCGAATTTGATCGATATGAAGCGCTCTCACTCCAGCTCGATCGATACGAACGTATCAATTCGAATCTGACCGATACGAAGCAGTGTTACTCCAGCCTGATCGATGCGAAACACCTCTATTCCCAGACGATCGATACGAATGTATCGATTCGAACATGGCCAGGCTGCGTAGCGTGACCTCCCCTGGCTCGATACGAAAACAGAGTGCAGCGACCGGTCTTTAACCCAAATTTTTGATGAACTTAGAGAAATGTCGAATACTTGAACACTTGACTCCGACGAGCTTCTGCCTTGCATAATAGAACTTGGTCACAGGACTGCATATTTGACTGACTTTCGAAGCTCGTTGATGGAACTGCCATTTAACAGAAAAATACAACGAACTCTATAATCTTGAATCGATCGCTGTCATCTGGATGGCGCGGTCGTGACGGTCAGCGATGACGGTCATGCCTGTCTGATTTCCAGAATTTCGTCGCTTGTATGTTTTCTTTAACTTTGTAGAATTTGCTCAAGTCACGCATAACACTTGTACTGCACAACACACACTCTACACTGGGGAATGCACGGGCCGTTTACCGTCTAACGATGATTTCTCATGAGTTAGCTAGTTATGGAACCTTCAAGTTCACAGCAGCAAGAAACTACCAGACTCGAGATCCCAGACATCGAGGCTGAAGTCATCGGTCCAGCTCCGGACAAGTTACCTAACGCATCTTTCATCAATAGCCCACCTGATTCTGTCCCGTCCAATATCTCGGAAGACATGTTAGGGAGAATATGCTTAAGGCATGGCTTATCTTTGGATGAAGTATTATTGCCTGGACCGGACGACAGACCACATAATCCCCCAGAGGGGTACACTGCTTTTAATCGACATGCGTGCGCAGCCGGCACACTCCCTCCGTTCAATGATTACATAAGAGAAGTGTTGGCTTACTTGGATATCGCTCCGTCTCAGTTACATCCAAATGGATATGCTTCACTCAATGGTCTGTTCATCGCATTTATGGAATACCTCTACCGGCCTCCCCGCCCGACCGAGATAAGATACCTCTTCAACTTCAAGAGTCGAACTGACAGCCCATCTTTTACATTTTTGGAGTCTGTTAGAAACTCCCAAGTTGTCACGGGGTCGTGGACTAGGCTGAGCTACTTCAAGTCAGAGTGGTTCTATGTCCGTTGTCCACCGGGGTTTGCCAGAAGATGGCTGTTTAGACGTAAGCATTGCCTTTTTCTCAAGTAATCGACGGGGCAATTTTTGAATGAAACTAAACTCATATCTCCTACTCTCTTTCTTTCAGCGATAATCCAGCGACCTGATAGCGGCTACTATAAAGAGATAGTTCGCGTTCTTCAAGAGGTCCCTAGTGAAGAAAGGAATATCGAGTTGCTGCTGACGGACCAGAACCTTAGAGTTCTTGGGTTGATCGGGCGGAAGCAGAGAATAAGGCTCGACGGTGCACTAAAGACCGTCTCCAGGGAAAAGGTTAAGCAGAAGAAACCTAGGGTCATGATAATTGACGAACCCGACTCTGAAAGGACTCATACTGACGAGGAACCGTTGGTCGGACCCGCTGATGCAACCCCGGATTCCGATGCCAAGAGGAAAGGCAAAGCAGTGGCCTCAAAACAGCCTAAGTCCGGGAGGCGGAAGTCTGTGGTTTTGCACCGTCCCTTGCCAGGAGTTAGGATTACGAAAGCACCCTCCCTGCAAGCTGAGAATCGATTCGAAGGGCCTTCCGACCCTCCAATCCCGGACATCGAGCCAGAGCAACACGACGTTGAATCGGGTGGACCGCGACATATCGTCGACGTTAGCGAGTCTCTTCCCGCCAGTGCGATTGACACTTCTGGTTGGTCCGAGGGGTTACACATTCACACACTCTTCACGGCACAACACATTTTCCTAACCGTGAACAACATATTGCAAACGGTTACTGATTCTTCATGGTTTTCTTTTCAGGTACGATGTCTGGGCAAGGTTCTGTGCTTGGTAGTTTGCGCAACAAGCGCCGTTATCATGAGCCACGCAGGAGAGAGGGTGAGAGGGATTACGACTCCGGACACTCTGGTCAGGAGAGGTCTGATAGAGACAGGGGGTACGTTCATCGATCCCGATCTCGCTCTCCTCCTCCCAGGACCTCTGCACCTCCTATGGTAGCAGTTGTTCGTCCTCTTGAAACTTCACGGCCTAGGCCACCTTCTCAAGCTTCGAGGTCCGATCCTCCGCGCAGGACTGAGATAGCCACCTCCTCGGCTACTGTACCGGTCCCGGCTGAAGCGTCTAGTGAAGGAGCGCTTAAATTGGCATAGATGAGGAAGGAATTTCCCGACATCTGTTTTGATGGTTATGTCTTCCCTCCGCACTTGAAGAGAATTCCGCCAACCGCTGAAACCACTATCCATGATTATGTTGCGGACATCTTTTTTCAGTACAGGGAATGGGGACGGGCCGCGAGGAAGGCGTCCAAAGTGGCATTCGATCGGGGCGTCACTATTGAGAAGCTCGAGAAGGAGTTGGGTCACAACGACCGAATCATAAAAGCACTCAACTCGAAGGCTGAGTCTTCCCGTAAATCTGAAATGGAGGCTCTAAAGAAGGTTGATGAAGTGAATGCTGCCATGACCAGGATGAAGCAAGAGCATTATACCACCATCGAGGACATGGGTCATAGGAACACCACCATCACCGCCGAGAGAGATGATGCTCTCAAGGAGCTTAATGAGCTGAAATCAAAGTTTTCCGAGATGGCGAAGGAAAAAGACGCAGCTAATGTCTCTGCGCAGGAGGCCTGTGATCAGGCAGTGACGCTCCGAAAGGAGAAAGAAGCGGCTATGCAACAAGCTCACGAAGTTGAGGCTGGGGTTGACGAGAAGGTGCGGCAGGCGGAGGCCAGGATTGAGGCCGAGGTGGAGGAGCTACTCGTCACTTATAACGCCAATGTGCTAAGGCACCGAGATTTGACATGGCTCGATGATTACCCCACGCATCTCTACAACGCTTGGAACTTGCTGGTTGATGAGGAGAAGTCTGGGCAACCTGATGAAGCCCTTGATGAATTCGAGCTGGAGAACCGCATCCTTAATGATGACGAAAAGAAGGTTCTCCATGACTCCATGATTTCCCACGATAAGGAGAGGCTTGGTGCCCAGACTCAGGAAGTCGGAGGAAGTTCTGGTGTAGAGCATCATGTTATGAGTTCTGAGATAGTCGTGTCATCTCAATCTGAGCCAACTCCGATAATCGACTCGCGGCACATCCCGGCATATGATCCAGACCGACCACATCTATCTCCTGTTAAGGAACATCCTTCCGAAGTTGTTCAGACGACCTCGAGCCAAACCGAGGAAGGTACTCTGAACTAACTTCTTGTATATTTGGATTGAAGAGTTTGTGTTGAAGTGTTGCTAATGACATGCCCTTTTTCTTTGGTCAGTGACAGAAGTTGCACCAGCCGCGCCTCTTAGCGCCCAAGAATCAGGCCAAGCGCCAGAAGCCATCATTTCTGAGGCGACTTCCATCGCAGCAATGGCACCAGTCGGAGTAACGTAGGGGAGCTCACTTTCTTTCGATGAACAGATGATAAACGAGCTCCTCGGCCGTCAGAGTGATCCTTTTGCGGACCTACCGTTTGGCCTGGGTGGATTCTCGTCTACTTCCGACACTTACTCAGACTATCACAACCCATAGCGAGGCCAGAGCACAACGGGAAGCGGCGATGTTGGCCGAGATTAACGCCGAGATGGCGGCCGCGGCGCATGGCGGCATTGTAGATGGGGGAGCAGCAGCACAGTGCCCCACTCCTCTCATGATTGTGTCTCCTAGGGGCACGCTTATTGACACTAATGTACCAGTCCCTCCTCCGGCTACGGAGTCTGTTCCTCCAACTCCTCCTGTGGGAAGCATTCCCATAGAGTCCAGCTCGGACGAGGACGTCGACATTATGCCTTCACCCGAGGGGAGCCTGCCTAAGGAGAAAGGTTCCAAGCGAAAGGGTACTGGTGGTTCTAGTAGCTCCTCGAGGAAGAAGAAGTTGAGGAAGCAGAAGGATTAGACACTCCTTTCATAGGCAGTTAGGGATTTTTGTTATTTTCTCTTTTTTTCCTTTTGTAGGCCGTGTTTAGATGCGGGTTCGGCCCCTGCTAGTAGGAATATTTTGGAAAAAACTCATGTATGAACCATTGATTTTGAGTTAGTTGGAATAAAATTTTGTCTTTTAGTTTCAGCTTATGTTCCTTTCTATGCTCGAATATTGCAGTGTTCGAACTTTGGTCCGGTGTACTTGCATTATCTTATTGTTTCAAGAATAGCTCATTTTACTTGTTAAGTATGGAAATCTCGGACTTGAGTTGTGATAGGGGACCGCATCGGAGCTGAGCATCGCATAGTTTCGGGTAATGACTAACATTTGCCTCTGCCCCCAGTTCCAGGGTTAAGTTGTGATGATCAGCTTGTGATTGCATCAAGCGAGGACCGAGTGGCCGAACTACACTTGTTCTCTTATGAATCGTTTCATCCACACTCCGGGGATATATGTCATCTCGTAAGCGGTTGTTCGCACTCTGGGAACACGGAGTTGACTGATGTTTGTACTCCGTCTCGCACTTTGGGAGCACGGAGTTGGTCGTTTATACTCCGCTTCGCACTCTGGGAACACAGAGTTGAATGTTTATACTCCGCCTCGCACTCTGGGAACACGGAGTCGAATGTTTATACTCCACTTCGCACTCTGGGAATATGGAGTTGGATGTTTATACCCCGCTTCGCACTCTGGGAATGCGGAGTTGAATGTTTATACTCCGCCTCGCACTCTGGGAACACGGAGTTGACTGATGTTTGTACTCCGTCTCACACTCTGGGAGCACGGAGTTGGTCGTTTATACTCCGCTTCGCACTCTGGGAACACGGAGTTGAATGTTTATACTCCGTCTCGCACTCTGGGAACACGGAGTCGAATGTTTATACTCCACTTAGCACTCTGGGAATATGGAGTTGGATGTTTATACTCCGCTTCGCACTCTGGGAATGCGGAGTTGAATGTTTATACTCCGCCTCGCACTCTGGGAACATGGAGTTGAATGTTTATACTCCGTCTCGCACTCTGGGAACACGGAGTCGAATGGTTATACTCCACTTCGCACTCTGGGAATATGGAGTTGGTTGCAGGATTGTCGTGTGTCAACCCTATCAATATTGGTGTCATGGCTTGTCCCCGAGCTCGGGTTTCACCTAGTGAGTGGCCGGTCGTATCACAGCCACTCTCCATTTGAATAAGTCCCATTGCATGATGGGACTTAGCTCTTCGTGCATCGTGATGTTGTATATCGTACTTAATGAATCACAGCTCTGGCTCGAAGAAGTGGCATTTTATTGCTGAAATAAGAAAATGCGGCAAAGTCAGTTGCCTTATTACAAAATTCAAATTTCGAAATGCAGAAACAAATTGCTAAATAGAATGAAATAAATAAAGCCTGTCATATGTAATAGCGGCGGAGACTTTCGCTGTTCCAAGCCCTTGGTAAATCGAGACCGTCAACAGTCGACAGCTTGAATGTACCATCTCCGAGCTTTCGTGTAATTACATACGGTCCTCCCCAGTTTGGTTTCATGTGTGAAGGAACTGGGTAGATTCTCTTGAGCACGAGGTCGCCGAGTTCAAAGGTTCGAGGTCGAACTTTGGTGTTGTACAGCCGGGCGACCCGACTTCGATGTGCGGCTGCTCTTAAATCAGCCTCTTCCCGTTTTTCATCCAATAGATCCAAATATTCGGCCAGGAGTATAGCGTTTGTTTTTGGATCATAATAAGTCACGCGATGAGAGAGCACTTCTGTCTCGACCGGAATAACGGCCTCTGAGCCATAAGATAGGGAAAACGGAGTGTGTCCGGTCGCGGTTTTGTGGGTCGTTCGATAGGCCCATAACGCCATAGGAAGTTCATCGACCCACTTGCCCCCAGCCTTCTCCAATCGTTTCTTCAGGATCGATTTTATAACTTTGTTGACAGCTTCAACCTGTCCATTCACTTGGGGGTGTGCGACAGCCGAGAACTTTTTGCGGATATGAAACCGTTGACAGAAATTCTTGAATTCCGCACTCTCGAATTGGGCTCCGTTATTAGTGATGATAGTATGCGGGAGTCCAAATCGACAGATGATGTTGCGAACCACGAAATTTATCACTTTCTTTGTTGTAATGGTTGCAAGGGCTTCGGCCTCAGCCCACTTTGTGAAGTAGTCAACGGCGACGATGGCGTATTTCGCACCGCCTTTTGCTAAAGGTAAAGCGCCGATGATGTCGATGCCCCACATTGCGAATGGCCAGGGACTGACCATTTGGGTTATCTCAGTAGGCGGAGCTCTCGGAATTCGGGCATGTATCTGGCATTTATCGCACTTCCGGGCATAGTTTGCCGCATCTCGGTTCACTATCGGCCAGTAGTACCCATATCGGAGTATCTTCTTAGCGAGAGCTTGTCCTCCGGTATGATCGCCACACTCTCCTTCGTGCACGTCATGTAACACTCGTTTGATTTCCTCGTGGGCGATACACCTGAGGAGAGGAACGGAATAACCTCTCCTGTACATGACTCCGTTTTGGATGACGAACCGCGAAGCTTTTCGCTGAATTTGTCTCTTCTCATTTCTAAGTTCAGGCAGCGCCCCATTCTCAATGTAATTCCGATACGGAGTCATCCAGGATTCTCTACTGGGAGCGGTTTCAAACACAGAGTTCATTTCTATCCGATCGATGCTCGGGGAGGCCAAAGTTTCAACGAGGACAAGTCCCATTTGCTGCGCTTCACCTGTGCTAGCTAGCTTTGCCAGTGAATCGACTTTCTGATTGTGCTCCCGAGGCACATAATAGATGGCATAATAATCAAACTGGTTTAGTATTTCCTGAACTCGAGCCAAGTAAGCAGCCAGTCTTCGGTCTCTTGCCTGATATTCTCCTCGTACTTGACATACTACTAATTGTGAATCGCAATAAATTTCCACAGCGATAATCCTCAAGTCTCTGGCAAGTCTTAAGCCAGTTAGGAGGGCTTCATATTCGGCTTCATTATTAGTTGCACGAAAGTCGAATTTAAGAGCATAACATATGGATCGGCCCACGGGAGTCTCAAGTACAACCCCAGCGCCCGAACACCGGTCATTTGATGCACCATCAGTATACAGCTTCCAGATGTATTCGGGAGATTTACTGGTCTCGGGCAGGTCTTCTGGAACGGTGAATTCAGCTATGAAATCTGCCAGGACTTGTCCTTGAATGGCTCTCCGCGGAGCGTATGCGATATCAAATTAGCTTAGCTCAATGTTCCACTTGAGTAACCTACCGGACGTCTCAGGCCGCGTGAGGACCTGTCGTAACGGCTGGTCGGTGTACACAGTAAGCGGATGAGCTTGGAAGTAAGGACAGAGCTTTCTTGAGGCAATGACCAAGCAAAAGGCCAGTTTCTCCAGTCTCGGATAATTTCTTTCAGCTCCTGTTAGCCGCTTACTAACATAGTAGACCGGGTTTTGCACTTTGTCTTCTTCCCGAACTAGAGCAGCACTAATCGCATGTTCTGATACTGCTAGGTAGAGATATAGTTGCTCGTGGTCAACCGGTTTTGATAAGATCGGAGGTGTGGAGAGATGTTGAACTAATGATCGGAACGCGCCTTCACACTCCGTGGTCCATTCAAAGTTCCGTTTGCCCTTCCGGATCAGGTCAAAGAAAGGAATGCATTTATCGGTAGACTTTGAAATGAACCTGCTCAATGCTGCGACCTTCCCGTTAAGACTTTGGACTTGCTTTATAGTTCTAGGGGTTTGCAAATTTCTAATAGCCCAGATCTTCTCAGGATTCGCCTCTATTCCTCGAGCGTTGACGATGAACCCAAGGAATTTTCCAAATGCAACGCCTAAGTGACATTTGAGTGGGTTGAGCTTCATTCCGTACTCCCGGAGGATGCTGAACATTGAATTCAAATCTCTGACGTGATCTGTGGAGAATCGGGACTTCACCAGCATGTCATCCACGTAAACCTCCATGGTCTTCCCGATCTGATCAGCGAACATTCGGTTGACTAAGCGTTGGTATGTTGCTCCAGCGTTCTTTAGACCAAACGGCATGACTTTGTAACAATAGAGTCCCAGATCGGTCACGAAGCTGGTATGTTCCTGATCGGGTAAATGCATGGGTATTTGGTTGTAGCCGGAATAAGCGTCCATAAAGGATAGTAGTTCATGTCCGGCCGTTGAATCTACGAGCTGATCGATTCGCGGAAGTGGGAAACTATATTTTGGACAAGCCTTGTTTAGATCAGAGTAATCAACGCAGGTTCTCCACTTCCCGTTTGGTTTCCGAACTAGTACAAGGTTGGATACCCATTCTGGATACAAGGCATCTCGAATGAACCCGTTTGATTGTAGTTTATCAACTTCCTCCTTAAGGGCGGCAGATCTCTCTGGATCCATACCGCGCCTTTTCTGCTTTACTGGGACATGTCGCGGATCTATATTCAGGGAGTGACTTGCAATGCTCGGTGAGATTCCGCACATGTCAGAGTGTGTCCAGGCGAAGACATCGAGATTCGCCCGAAGGAATTCGACCAATTCCTACTGTGTCTGCTCGTTCAGTTGAGACCTAACTTTCAGCATCTTTGAATCATCATCCTCACTGATTGGGACGTCCACAGTCAGTTCGGCTGGAGAAGCTTGACTCTCCGTTGATTCATCTTTATCCTCGTTGTCCCTAGGGTCCAGATCTTTCAGGAACTGGTCGTGGTTTCCGGGCCGAGACCCAGGCATCAATTGTCAATTATCAATAGAGCGGACGCAGAGAGATTCCTCTACGCCCTTTCCCTTCTCTTTACGCTGTGTCCCGCGCAGCTCAGCAACATAACAGGCCCTTCCTGTGGCCTGATCTCCTTGAACAACTCCAATCCTATGATCAGTGGGAAATTTCAAAGTCAGACACCATGGGGCGATCGCCGCCCTGAACTCAGCTAGGGCTGGTCGACCCAGAAACGCATTGTATGGCGAATCAATTTCTAGCACAACAAATTGTAACATTCGGACCCTCCGGCGTTCTCCAACGCCTAACTCGACTGGGAGTTCAGTTATTCCGATGGGTATCGTGGCGCTTCCGTTGAAACCATGGATTCTGGATAAACAGGGTTTCAAATCCTTTGTCTCCATCTGCATTAGATCGTAAGCCCGCTTAAGCAAGATATTCACAGAGCTCCCACTGTCAACCAAGATCCTCTTCATCCAAGCAGGACCTACCTGGGCAGATATGACTAGTGGATCAATAGTAGGGGCTTCGACCTTATTGGCGTCTCGGCTCCTGAACACGATATCATCAGATATTATCTTTTGTTGTTTCGCCGGGGTTCCGTCCTCGCAATTACTACAACACTCGAAGTCTGCATGCCTGATAGAACTGGCATACGACTCCATTTCCCCCCAGCTTCTGTCTACCGGATGGGGACCACCACTTATTGTGTTAATAACCAATCTCCCGCCTGCACGGGCGGGGTCCTCCTCTCTTTCCTGATTTTGTGAACGATTTTGATTCGAGGGGCCCGCTCCGCCAGACTGCGGCGCTCGTACAAACTGATCTAGCTTCCTCTCTCTAATCAATTTCTCGATGAGGTCCTGTAAGTGCCGACACTCATTGGTATTATGTCCATAGCTTTCATGGAACCTACAGAATTTCCCTGTCTGAACCTGCCTCTCCGACGAGGGCTTCGGAGCAGGCTTCTTATACTGTACAGTGTTACAAGTCTGTAAGTATACGTTTTCCAATGATGTGTTTAGCGGTGTGTAACTGTCGAACATCTGAGCTCTACGTCGTGGACCTCGGTTCTCATCTCTCTTCTTATTCTGGCCATTGTTTCCTCTCTGCTGGGTTTGCTTGTTTTGTATATTCAGTTGAACTTTCCCGGAACTCTCGCCGGACTGTTTAACTGCCACATTTCTCTGTATTCCCTCAATGCTGGGCCTCGCATCGTCCTGCTTCCTAGACTGTTTTGCGTCCTCCTGCCGCAGGAATTGAGCGGCCTTGGAGTAAAAACGGTCCAACGATGTGGGCGGTTTTCCAGCTAGCCAGTTTCCGAATTCAGAATCAGGATCAATCCCCTTGGTCAGAGCCATCAAGATTGAATTATCGTTAGGATTGGTGATCTCGACGCATGCTGCGTGGAACCTCTCCAGGTAACGCCTGAGCGTTTCTCCAGGAGCTTGAGTGACGCTGGACAGGGTGTTGACGTCTTTTGGCCTAGCAACATGCATACGGAATTGCTCCACAAACCTCTTGGCCAATTGATCGAACGAAGAAATTGATCTAGGTGGTAGGCGGGTAAACCACATTGTCGCGATTCCCCCCAGAGAGATGGGGAAACTCCGACACTTCACTGCATCGTCGGCCCTTGCAGCGCTCATCGACCATTCATATTTCAGAATATGCTGGTTGGGGTCACTATTCCCTTCATACATCGGGAGAGTCGGCATTCTGAATCGCCTAGGGGGTTCAGCATGTAACACTTCGTCTGTGAAAGGGGTATGACTATGGGAAATCCCCCAATCATCATTAGTGAGCCCCTGACTCTCGCGGATCATCTGACGTATCATGGTTGATATATCTGACACGGGCAGGTTCTGAGCTTGATGAGCTAAGGCGTGATCGGGTTCCCTGGTGCGAGTTTGGATCGGGCGCTGTCGACGATCCATATCTCGCCTCCTTGGCTCAGCATCTTCTGGGACATAAGGTTCAGGAGTATGTCCACGCTGTTGATTGATCGGCTCTGATTGATTTCGGGTATCAACCCTTGTTTCTGCTGCGGCGGTTGTGGCGCGGTTATCCGTGGTGTACTGTGGGGCTGTAGTGTACTGTGGGGCAGTACCTCCTCGTGTTGAGGGACCCGTTTGGAAGCTGGTCGATGGTCCTACCCTCAGTTACCCAACAGTTAAGGTGGGCTGATATTCAGCAGCTTGAGCGCGACTCCCCTCTAGCCGAGGACGAGTAGTTCGGTGGTGATAATCAGATGAAGCTGAGCTTTCAGTAGACGCTCTGGAGGCATCATCTCTCCTGGACCTTCTGTGCCCCCGGCGGTTTAGCTGGTTGGTCAGCTCGATATTGGCGCGCAACTGTTCCGCCAACTGCTGACGGCTTTGGGTCAGCTCCTGGAGCAATACTTGAAACTCCTGTCGGGTGACTAGCCCCGTTGAGTCCGAGTGAGTGGTATTGTCTTGATTGGAAGAAGGCGGCTGTGTGGGATTCTGCCTATCTCGGCCTTCTTGCTCTGCAGCGGTAGCGTCAGTTCTCGTGCTGACCATCCTCGGTGGTGGAGTCCTCTCCTAGATTTTGAGCAAATCTGAATAGAATGGAAGGATTCCGGACTGGATATCTGGATCTTCCTCTTGGATTTGTGCAATCCGGTATCGATGGCAGATCCAATGAGCGGGAGAAAAAACTGGTTTTCTCAATGAAAGCACCAAAGTGTTTGTACCAAAAATGGGCACAACACTCTTCGGGAGTTGTTTGAAGAGATAAAATGAAGATTGTAAATGTAAAACAGAGGTTATCTAACAAAAACTCCAACAAATAGAAATGTAAAGTGCACAGACAAGCAATTTGGAGTGGTTCGGCGTATAGCCTACGTCCACTAAGAAGTTTTGATGATTTTATTGATTCTCTTTCAATGATTACAAGCGGTTACAGCAATGAACAGCGGATTACAGATTAGAATTTGAAATTGACAGCAAAAGTAGGATGCAAATCTCAATCCGGCAGAGTCTGGACGCTTCAGAGAAAAAAGATCCTTTTTCTGTTGATTCTGGGGCTCTATTTATAGGCGTAGGAAGCTCAAATCTCGCTCAAACTCCGGGAGAATTGGTCTGGCACGTGAGAGGGCCCATTCGACTATTTCCAGAAAGTTTCGAGTCGATCTGCGATCGATACGAAGTCATTTCATATCGATCAAGATTACCTCCAATTGAGCTCAAATTTGGTGGAGACGTTCCTCGGTATGTGTGCAACCTTCAGTTAAAATTTCATGTTATTTGGGTCAGTGGATTGAGAGATATCATCGATACGAGGCGATGTTCTTTGCTAGGCTGTCTGGTTCGAATCCATCTCTCCAAGCTGAGGGCTTCGAATCGATGGTGTCACGCGCCTCTGTGAAGACGTGGAACGCACACTTCGCCTCGATCCGGTCTTTACTCCGAGTCGACCGTGTCGACTCCATATATCTCGGCGCATTCGCATCGAGGGATGACGTGGTGCGTGCGCTTCGCCTCGATCCGGTCTCTGCGCCGTATTGACTGCTTCGACTCCACATATCTCGCCTCGTTTACTTCGATGGGCAACACGTCATTCTAGTTGGTTGACTCGCTGGATACGAACAAGTTTTTGGGCACGTATTCGAAGCAAGGTTCTCAGATGGATACGAAGTAGACACTAAATGATGGATATGAAGCAAGCACTGACTGATGGATACGAAGTAGGCACTGACTGATGGATACGAAGTAGACATTAAATGATGGATACGAAGCAAGCACTGACTGATGGATACGAAGTAGACACTGAATGATGGTTGCGAGGCACGCCATCTGATGGGGGGATACGAGTCTGGTTGACACGAATTCGATGGGTACGAAACGCGGCTAACCCCATCGATACGAGACGACGTCCCATGGTGGATACGAAATGGATACTCCCGATGGATACGAAAACATGCTTCTCCTTCCAACTTGTATCCATCACATCTCGAGCATACGAACTCGGATTGACTTGAAACTTGGGACGTTGGCTTCCTTCATTTTTCCAGTCATGTCCTATCAATTGTAGCTTGATCCGGACTTGGACAAAATTCAGCGACATTCATGACAAGCCATACTTGTTTTCTAGTTGGCTCCTTGGTGTCCTGGTCTTGCCAAAAGGCGGGATAACATTATCCAAAAATCATCGTTTGAAGCTTCTTTATAATTCTTTGGTTCAAGATTTGACACAAATGCAATATGACTTATTTGGTTAAGGATATTTCTAGTTACTCTGGAATTAAGATCCCCAATGATATTATCTTTTGGATGATCTTTAAGAATTCTAGGAGATGATACTAGAGTATTATTTTGTACATTTGTCTCATTATTAGACGAGTTTGTTGTATTTGTTGTAGAAATAATTTCTTCATCATTATTAGTATGATTGTTAAGGAAATTTTCATCAAATGAAACATGTAAACTTTCTTCAATTGTGTTAGTACGTTTATTAAAAATTCTATAAACCTTGCTACGATCCGAATATCCAACAAAGATTCCTTCATCGGCCTTCGGGTCAAATTTTCCTAAATTGTCTTTTGTATTTAATATAAAACTTTTTGACCCAAAAGTTTTAAAGTATGATACTTTAGGTTTTCTTCCAAAAAATATTTCGAAGCATGTATGTTTAGTCATAGGTCATATGGTTACTCGATTCAAAACATAACAAGCCGTAGCAATAGCTTCAGCCCAAAAATGTTTTGGTATTTACTACTATTTAATAGTGTTCGAGCACATTCTTGTAACGTACGATTTTTCCTTTCTACTACACCATTTTGTTGTGGTGTGCGAGGAAAATAAAAATTATGACTTATACCCTTTTTATTACAAAAATTAGTAAAAAGATCATTTTCGAATTCTCAACCGTGATCACTTTGAATATTCTTAATTTTCAAATCCATTTGAGTTTTAATTCTTTTAACAAAAATTTTAAACATACCAAAAGTGTCACTTTTATGTTTTAAAAATAAAGTCCATGTATATCTTGAAAAATCATCAACTATTACGAAAACATATTTGTTGTGATTTATGGATCGTACTTGAGTTGGACCAAATAAATCTAAATGTAATAATTCTAATGGTTGTTTTGTAGAAATATTATTTTTAAATTTAAAAGAACTTTTCTTTAATTTACCGATTTGACAAGCATCACATGAATTTTCTACTTTATAGTTTATTTTAGGTAAACCTCTAACTAGCTCATATTTTGCTAATTTATTAATATATTGAAAATTAATATGACATAAACGTTTATGCCATAACCATGGATCGTCATGTTTGGCCGTTAAACATAAGTTTGAATTTCGATTTATATTCATATTTAAGACATGAATATTTTTGTTTCTAGATCCTTCAAAGATAAGTTGTTTGTTATTATCAAAAATATTGCATCTATCTTTTTCGAAATTGATTTGAAAACCTTTATCACATAATTGACTAATGCTAAGTAGATTGTGTTTTAAATTTTCTACTAACAAAACATTTGTAATAATAGGAGAGCTAGAAATACCAGAGTTGATGACTTCTCCGATGCAAACGACATATACTTTTGAGTTATCTCCAAAAGTTACTGTTCCACCATCGATATATGTTATATTTGATAACATTTTTGCATTTTCGGTCATATGCTTGGAGCATCCACTATTAAGTATCCATTTCTCCTTATTTTTTATTTTGGGTACCTACAAGATAAAAATAATTTAATTGGTACCCATACACTTTGCTAGGGTCCTAGATGTTAGAAGGAGTAGGTAGCCACACCCAAGAAGGTTTGGTACCTTTATGAATATAATTTTTATTATAGACTACGTTATCTAGGATATTATTAATATGTTTTTGTCTAATCAATTTATTATTTGTCTTAGGAATCCAAATTTTTATATTTTTGGTATTCGTAATAGACTTAGGTGATCCTTTAGTCTTTTGATAAATAAAACTATATTTCTTAATATTATTCCCTTTTTGTTTAGGAACTTTTTTAAATCCTATTCCATTTCTATTTCCGGAAGGTTTTGATAAGATTTTCCAAATCTTGTTTTCCTTTATTAAATTTTGAAACATTATTTGTAATTTTATCTAATTTTTCTTTTAATTCAAAATTTTTAATTTTCAATTTTCAATGTTTCTATATTACTTTTTAAATTGATATATTCTTTTAACAAGATATCCTTTTCTAGTTTAACTTTTCCAAAATTGATAGATATAGTCTCAAATTCAGTCAAATTACTTTTAACTTTTTCTTGAGATAATTCTAGTTCCTCCTCTAAAATAATTTTTTCATCTTTTAACATTCCTATTTCTAGTTCTAATCGATTTATTTTGGCTATGTGATCCTTATTTAATTTTATAATTTGTCTAAATTTATCATCTAATTCCATGCTAAGTTCTAATAATTCATCATAGCTAAGGTCGGGACATACCTCATCAGTTTGTGCCATAAAACATACATTAGCTTGTTCTCTGTCACTATCGGTGTCACTCTCTAATGATGATGATGAAGAGTCTGAGTCATCCCATGTTACTTTGAAAGCTTTCTTTTTTTTGAATTTTTCAAATTTGTTTTTCTTTTTATCATTGTTGAGCTTGGGACAATCTTTCTTCATATGTCGAAATTGATCACATTCATAGCATTTAATTGACGTTTGATTTGTTGAGCTTGATTTTCCTCCTTTTTGAAATTTGGTCATTTTCCTAAACTTCTTGAATTTGTTGTAATTTTTAGCAATAAATACGATTTTCTCTTCGTCTAAGTTGGAGTCTTCATTTGTTGCTGGGAATGCTATATTTTTCTTCTCCGAATTTTGTTCTTTTCTTGCCTGTAAATTAGCTTCATAGGACATTAAATTTCCTATTAATTCTTCAACTAAGAGTGTTGAGAGGTCATTAGCTTCTTCGATAGCTAATCTTTTCTTTCCCACTTTGGAGTTAAAGAATTGAGTATTCTAGATACTAAGTTAAAATTTGTGAATTTAACTCCTATTGCCATTAAATCGTGTTGAATAGTTTGGAATCTAGAGTACATGTCTACTATAGATTCATTTTGTTTCATTTTAAATGTTGAAAATTGATTTTGTAAAATTGAAATTTTAGTTTGCTTAACTTTATCCGTGCCTTCGTGTGTAACTTATAAGGTACGCCAAATATCATATGCAGTGTTACATAACATGACTCGTGAAAATTAATTCTTGTCTAATGAACAAAATAGCACATTCATAGCTTTGGCATTATTAGAAGCTACGGTTTTTTGTTTATCATTCCATGTATTCATAGCAGTAGTAGGTGCTTCATATTTATTTTGAATGGCTGACCAAATCTCTAATCCATTAGCTTCCATAAAAATTCTCATACGTGTTGACCAATAAGCATAATTAGAACCATTAAATAGTGGGGGACGTGCTATAGATTGACCTTCTTGAAAAATAATTGCCATATTAAAGTGATTCAAATACGTGTTATTGTACTTTGATCAAACCTTGCTCTGATACCAATTGAAAGTCTACGGGGTGGATCGTGTAGTGTATATGCAAGTATATGTGACAAAATATATGATGCAACTAAAACAGTATTAATCTAATTAAATATAGAATAAGCACACCAGGATTTTATACTGGTTCGGACCTCCCGTCCTATGTCCAGTCCCGAAGCTCCCCTTCGTAATTCGACGATCAAACACCCTCGCTTCGCCCGGAGGAATAGGCTTGATTACAATAAGTTGTTCCTGTCAAATGTGTGTTCTTAGTATAACACGGATGTTGACTAATTAGTACAATTGCTTCCAATATATATCTAAAGAGTACTGTCTATGAAGAACCGAATATATGGAAGAGTGAATACAAGTATAGATTGCTAGAGTGCAGAAATCTAGAATATGATAGAGTTAGAAAGCATAAGTCACCGAGGTAGTCAGGTGAGATCTTTCTCTTGATTTCTGATGCTATATATAGTTGTAGATAGGTATGTTGAGTAGTTGCATCCATTAATGCGTGCTCTATAGTTGCTTATGTTGATGATGTAGAGTTGCAGCGAAGAGAAGCGGAGATGTCCATTCGAATGTGACAGTTGAAGTCTTTATTTGAAATCCGAGTTTGAAATCAGACGTCTGGTATTTGTATCAGACGTTTGATACTATATATTTTTTGAACATAGTAGGTTTTCAGACGTCTGAGTGCTATTACCAGACGTCTGGTTTAGCCTGTTTGTTATTCTTGAGGACTTTTCCAAACGTCTGGCTTGTGCACCCAGACGTCTGATACTTGTGCATGTCTGTTTTGTGCATCTTTTCTTTTGCTTCTTTGTACCTATCGACTTGTAGTCTCTTGTAGTGTCTTTTGAGCCTCGTTCTTTTCTTTCTAGTGATGTTGTTCTAGCAAGTTCCTGTATATATAAATATATATGTACATTTGATTTCCATTGTATAGTTGTTGTCATTAAAACCATGGATTTGATTTCCTAATAAATTTGGGGAAATTCGATGTCAATTTCTTTTATAAACTTCTTCTATAAATCCTTTTTAAATAAATCTCTTTCATTTTATGAATTCTCCTTTATTTAAATTCCCAAATCCATTTATAAAAACTCTTTATAAATCTTTATGTTTATTTATGAAACTCTTTTATAAATATCAAAACCATTTATAAAACCCTTTTTTAAATATCCACATCATTTATAAAACTCTTTCCCAAATTTCAAGATCTCTTTTCAATTCATAAAACTCCTTTTATAAAATTTCTTTATTTAAAACAAAACTTCTTTAATAAACTTTAATCAATAAAGTTCCTTTCATAACATCAATTATTTAAAATACCTTAATAAGTTATTATTTAAAACATCCTTCATTTAATTCTCTTTAAATCACATTAACAAAATAATGATTTTAAGTAATCATTTAAAAAGTATTAAATTAACTTCAAACATTATTGATAAAATAATTTCTTAATTATCCTTTAAATATCTTATTAAAATGGCAATAAACTTTAAAACATTTTTAATAAAGGATAAAATGAAATATTTGACTTCACAAAATCAGAAAGAGGCTTAGTGACCACAATGGTTCTCATTTTTAGTAATTTTAACTTTCCAGTTGTAACATGGGTTTTTACATAACAAGCAGATATATAAAGGAAATCAGCCAATAACAATTTGTCAACATAGAGGTAAATGTCCAAGTTACCATAATAGCAGAACTAGGTTTAATTTCTGCTTAATAGATGTCAAAACATAATCTATTCGGTGATTTATAGCAGAACGTTGATTTATTCTGCTAACAGATGTTAACTATAATTTAATTAACAAAATGGTGTTTTATTCTACTAAATATATATCATTGGGTTTCATATTCAATTGGGGTTACTTAAGGGTAGTCAACAAAGAAATCCATTGGATTTTGAACTTTCTTTCAAAAGAATCAGTTGCTTTAAAACAAACCCGATTTGGGAGAATAAAAGATTTAAAAATTAAATCCTTTATTAAATCATAATTAAATCTTAATTAAAACTTAACTTAATTACAAATTAAGAAATAACTAAACCTTTACTTAAACAATAATTAATAAATAATTAAACTTTAATTACATAATTATAAATATAATTAACCCTTATTTAATAATTAATTTTTTACTTAATTAATAACTAATTAAAAATAAATCTGACTTAGTTAATAATCAATTAAAAATAAATCTTATATTTACTCAATAATTAATTAAAAATTAATCTTACTTTAAAATATAATTAATTAATATCTAATCTTTACTTAATTATAATTACTAAATCCGTCCAAATCGCCATCTCCTACTTTGCTGAGTTTGTCTTCTCAAGTAACTAACTTTAAAACATTGCTAAATAATAATGGCCGCTATTCTGAATCTTGTGACTGTGATCCCTTGAACATCCGCTGGTTTGCTTCTGGTAATCGGCTTTGCCTATGAAACCCCGTGAAGCTTCTTCCCCTGGGTCGAGATCTGAACGCTGCTCCTCAACGAGATCCGATCACTTCTTTCGATCACCTAAACCGTCCAGATCGACGTCTCCTCCTTTGCTGAGTTCGTCTTTTGATTTCCCTTCGCTTTTGCCTGGCTCGTTGATAGTCACAAAGCCCCACCTTTCTACAACTGCTAACCCCCATCAGGTAACTTCCCTGCAACCTTTTGAAAGATGTTCGCCATTGCGTGGGAGCAACGTGTTGGTGCCGGAGGTTGTTTCCCGGCCATTATGTTGTATAGTACCGAACCCCTTCCCACCTGCCACTAAGCCCGTAGTCTAGATCACACGCATGGAAGATATTCGATCTAATGCCGAGCCCGATTATGGATTGCCTATGCTAACTGAAGCTACTTTAAAGTGCCCAGTCCCTTGTTTTCCACTGGTTGGAAGCAAGGATTCTTCGATGGATGACATTTACATGCCTTTAGGTGAACATGTTAATTCAAATCCACAGCCAATAGCCCGATCTCACTTTGTCTTGTCGCACAACAAATCAGATGTGTGCGGTCTCCATAATGCTGCCTCTCCAGTTTGCAATCATAGGCCCAGTTCTCATGTGCAATTATCTAAGGTCGAAATCTAAGCAATGTAATGCTCCTGCATGTACCAAACCATGGACTTCCTTATTTTCGGAACAGCCAAGAAATGCTGGTAGTTACATTCCAAAAGATTTTGAAATAGTGTCGGTGGATGGAGTCCTTTTGCCACCCCTTGAGGTGGTGCATGTTGAGTCAAGATTTTTATATAGTTTTGATTTCTGACAAAGGGATAAACCGTGATCGACAAAAAGAAGTCATTCATTGAGACACAACGAGCTTCATACGTTAGAGGTTGATTATTTTGGTATGTTAGTAGTTTTTAGTTATGTTAAAATCTATCCTCAAAATAATCATGCATCTCAAAAGAATCGATGAATAAGCGTTTTGAATGACATTGCACATTCACTGTGCAATTTAACAGGGACCGGTCGACCGGTCCAAAACCAGGCGGTCGACCGTTCCTGTGTAAATTGCACAATGAACGTGCACACATGCACATAACGTCTATATATTTGAAATTTTGTCTACTGGTCATTTTTGACCTGTCGATCGTTTTTAAACAGAAAGCAACCTTTCCCAAAAGACACTTCTTTCTTCAATGGTTGCTTCTCTTTCCTTTCATCAATGATCACATCTGTTAATGGCTACTCTTCACAAAGAGTTACAACCATTTATTCTCTATATAAACATATCTAAATCATTGATTGAAATACAACAATTCTTTGCTTTAAAATTCTGATCTTAATTTCTAAATACACTTGCATTCTAAAAGCTCTCTACTTCAAATTGCTTATTGAATCATTGAAATTATTTCATATCTTTTGATTCAAATAAGTAATATACTTCCTTCAATCTTCACAAACATCATTCACATATTTTGAGGATAAGATTATAGGAAGGGTGTACTACAAGTGACAAATCCGTGTTATCAAGAGCACAAGTTGTCAACGACAATTGTATTTATTTTTGTTGAAGTCCTCAGTGTTGTAAGAGGCACGAAATCCCGTTCGGCTGTTCGGGTGTTATAAACCTGTTCCTCCGGGTGAAGCGAGGTAGTTGGTAGTGAAATCCAGATAGAAGTCTGGGACTGGACGTAGGACGGGAGGTCCGAACCAGTATAAAAATCCCTGGTGTGATTTTTACTGTTTACTGCATTTACTATTATATATCTGAGAATTGCTTTATAGTTAGTTTATTGAATATTTACTTATATAGCAATTGTAAATAACATTCTGCATATATTAGTCCATATTACACGATCCGTAATTAGTGTGCACAAGCGTACACACTTTCAGTGCACGCGGGAATCGACTATTGGTTAGATCACTTAGTCGGTTCCTTCTTAGATCCGTCTCAAACCATACTTGATGCAACCAACTTCTTACACCATCTTTGGAAAGTACGTGGAGGTCTGAAGGTTACTTTTGTCGACTCACTGTATTACCTTAAATTCTCTAGCACTGATGATCGTCATCGAGTTCTGGAAGCCGATCCTTCATTTATTGAAGGTAGGCCTTTTATTACTACGATGTGGTCTCCGTCTATTGCAAGTATTCATGAGCAGGTTATGTCAATTCCAGTTTGGACCTACATTACTCACATTCTATCTGTTCTTCAGCTTTTAGTAGGTTTGAACTGGTTAGTGAGTTCAATAGGTAAACTTGAATGCTTTGATTCTAGTACAATTGCAAGTGAGAAGCTTTTTTATGCTAAAGCACTTATTGAAGTATCTCCCGATAAGCCACTTCCTTCCTCCATCAGAGTTCAGGTGGCTCCTAGTCAGATTGCTAAGGTGCGAGTTAGGTATGGTTGGGCCCTTGACATTTGTGTTTCTTGTCATTCCTTTGGGCACGTTTCAGAGCATTGCAGGTTATTTTCCTCTCCTAACATGTTGCCTCCTCCTAAGGTACCACTTTCGCGTCCTTCGGCTCGGAGATGGGTTCCTAAGGTTGTTGTTGAGCCAGTGAGTGAGACTATTTCTTCTCCTAGTGAAACCAATAAAGTGAATCATGTAGTATCTATGCTTGAAGATCTTCCTCCTTTGACTGAGGATTTTCTTGAGTCGGATATTGTCCCAACTCCGGTTCTTGTTGCTCTAGTGTCACCCTCTGCTGTGTATTGTGATGAGCAAGAGAATTGCTAGATCCACGCGACATCTGAGATGAGATACCACCCAGTGGATCAAACTTACTTAAAATTTGTTTCAGACGATGATGCTGACTTGAGACGCCTTTACTACTGTTTATCTGGTCCGTCTTTGATCCTTGCCTCAGAGGGCCTTTTAGCTAGGATGAATGAAGCTTTTTTTCTGGACACTACATGGGATAGGTATTTCATATTCTCTTCGACCTCTGCTTTCTATGACCCACATCTAGGCCAACTCTTCCAACCATATGCTCGTACATCAGGAGTTGGCACCCAGCTAGATGCCCTCGCCGCTTCGGCATGCTCCTCCTCTTCTGAGGAGGATTAGCATCTAGCACATTTATAGTAGTTCTGGCACCTTAGTCAGACTCCTATACTTTATTGCTGCTATATCATAGCAGTAAGGTTCCTGTGCCTTGCTCCTGTACTTAATCTGTATTTTATTACGTTGGTAATAAAAGTGGTACGGTCCACTCTAAAACCGGCTTAGCTTTGCTGGAATTAATAAATCTTACTTAATACTTAATTAATAACTAATTACCAAAACTTAATTAATTTATAATTATTAAATAAATACTTAATTAGCCATCTTACTATTTAATTAATAAGTTTTAGAAACATTTCCAAAGTATATTTAAGTGTAAAAACTCTATTTTGCAAAACGTGAACTTTTTACCGAAATGGCATCCATAGCGACTATCGCTATATGGAGTATAACTTAAAAAAATTCTTTTGGCTTTCCTTTTTGAAAACATAACACTAGAAACCTTGCTAACTTTTTAAAACATAAAGTAATATAAAAGTGGAAGCAAAGTTTGAAATTGATTTTGATTTCAAAACTAAAACTATAGTTTTACACAAGGATTTGCCGCTTAAACTAGTAAAGGTGCTAACATTCTTAGTATTTAAACACATATGAATGTCCAGAACATAATATCACTGTTGTCCCGCCTTTTGGCAAGGCCGTGACACCAAGAACTCGATTGGAAACCAAGGACAGTCTGTCCAGAAGATCGATTACCTACAAAGTTCACTATGGATATTGACAAAATTTTCCCGGATCTAGATCAAGCTACATTCCATATGACATAACAAGCAAAGCTATGAAAGCCAACTTCTCAAGTTTCGAGTCAATCGGAGTTCGTATGCCCAAGTTATAAATCGATCAAGTTTCATAGGAAAGGTGGGTATCCCTTCAGTTCGTATCCATCAGTTCAACGACCACCACCTTCGTATCCACTCCATTCGAATCCATCCAGAATACCACATTCATATCCATGGAAGAAGGCCCATTCGTATCCACCTCGCTCCTCTATCTCGTATCCATCGCATATATCACATCGTATCCATCAAAGTCAGGGAGATCATAGCTAATTCGTATCCATGGAGAGAACACTGTGTTCGTGTCCATCCTCCCAAAAGACCTCCTTTGTATCCATTGAAAGACCATTAGTTCGTATCCATTGACTTGACATGCTTTGTATCCATCGTAACAACTCTGCTTCGTATCCATCACATCCGCTCTGATTTGTACACATCATCTGAAGATATCTCATATCGCTTCCACTTGTACACCAATTCAACTTAGTTCGTATCGATACACACCATTCACTATGCTATCGATACGAAATGACTTCAGAGATCGATATGAGGTGGAGTGTAGTAGAGTGATACGAAAGGAATATTATGGGTCGATACGAACAAAGCACATTCAAGAGAAAGACTCGGTCACCCGGCATAAAAAGTGGATCGATCCTAGAATATAGCGCCACATCATCTAGCAGTCACGTGCACAACAGAGATACGAACCAGAACGATACGAATCGTATTGATACGAATTCGACAGCACACTGTAAGTCCAACTTGCATGGATCATATCTCACAATCTACAAGTCCAAATGCCACCAAATTTTCACAGGAGCTTGCCTACAACATCAAGAATGTACAAGATAAATTTCAGCCAAAAAGGATCAATTCTTGATCGATATGAATTCCATTCGTATCGCTCTGATATCGAGTCAAAATCACCTGAACTCGATCCCGTTGGCCCACCCATGTGAGCGAAGTCCTCCGAGATCTGGGCGAGATATTTGCTGCCTACGCCTATAAATAGTGACCCTGGACCTACAGAAAATGGACTTTTGGCCTCTCTACGTCGATACTCTGCCAAAATTGCTGCTGTACTTTGATTATACTGTTGTAATCCACTTGTAACCAGTGAGTTATAATCAATAAACATTAATCATTTCATAGTGGACGTAGGCCATACGCCGAACCACTCTAAATTTGTTTGTTTATGTACTTTTTCCTATCAGTTGATTGGTGTGTTTGTTAGATTTGCCTCATTTTACATTTACTTTCCTCATTTTATATCTTCAAACACATCCGAAGAGTGTTGTGCCCAATTTTGGTACAAACACTTTGGTGCTTTCACTGAGGAAACCCATCTTTTCTCCTGCTCATTGGATCTACTACTGATATCGGATTGCAAGAATCTAAGGAGAAGATCCAGATCTCAAGCCTAGAAGTTCTTCCATCCTATTCAGATTTGCGCCAAATCTAGGAGAGAACTTCGCTATTCACCATGGTTGCTACTAGGACTACCACAATCGCTACAGATCCAGAAGGATGGGATAGGAAGAACCCCACACAACTTCCCTCTGCAGACCAAAATGCTGCTGGACCTTCGGATCCACAAGGCCCTGTCACTAGGGAGGAGTTCCATCTACTAATGCAAGAACTGACTCAAAGCCACCAGCAGCTTACCCAACAGCTCCGTGCCAATACGGAGTTAACCAACCATCTGAACCGAGAAAGACGAAGGAGATCCAGAAGGGATCAGGATTCCTACTCATCTACTGAAAGTTCATCTTCCTCTAATACAATCACAGACCCACGCGCCAACGGCTAGATGGAAGCTATAAACAGGCTATCGGACATCAGCGCACTTTGAATATTGGACAAGCAAGAGTTGGTCCATCAACCAGCCATCAGACCGGACCCATCTCTCAAGGAAGGACGGTTCCCTATCACACTACAGACAACCGCACCACTGCTGCTGCCATCGAGTTGGAAACTGACACTCGGAACCAAACGGATCCGAACCGTCGCTAATGTGATTATACTCCCGAGCCTTATGTTCCCGAAGACCTAGAGCCAAGGAGGCGAGATATGGACCGTCGACCGCGCCCGGTCCATCCTTGCATTGTGGAACCCGACCACACGTTGGCCCAACATACTCAGAATGTCCAGATGCCAGACATCCCGACAATGATCCGCCAGATGATCCATGAGAGCCAAGGCCTCAACAATAGTGACTGGGGAATCTTTCGGAGTTATACCCCTTTCATCGATGACATCCTCTACGCTGAACCACCTCGGCGATTCAGAATGCCAACTCTACCTGTTTACGAAGGGAGCTCTGACCCTAACCAGCACATTTTAAAGTATGAATGGTTGATGAATGCCGCACGGGCTGATGATGCGGTTAAATGCCGAAGCTTCCCAATCTCCCTAGGGGCATCGCAACTATGTAGTTTACTCGCCTACCACCCCGATCTATTTCATGTTTCGACCAGTTGGCTACAAAGTTTGTCGAGCAGTTTCGCATTCATGTCACAAGGCCCAAAGATGTTAATACCTTATCCAGTGTCACTCAAGCTCCCGGAGAGACACTCAGACATTACCTGGAGAGGTTCCATGCTGCATGTGCTGAGATTAGTAACCCTAATGACAGTTCCATTCTGATGGCACGACTAAGGGAATCGATCCCGATTTAGAATTTGGCAACTAGTTCGCCAGAAAACCCCCTGCGTCATTGGACCGTTTCTATTCCAAGGCCGCTTAGTTCTTGAGAAGAGAGGATATAAAATAGTCTAGGAAAAAGGATGACACAGGGCCCAGTGTGGAAGGAATCCAAAGCAATGTCGCTATGAAACAAACCGCGGAGAGTTCCGGAAAGGTGCGGTTAAATATACCGAATAAGTAGAATCAGCAGAAAGGCGATGGAAATCAGGGTAAGAAGTGGGATCAGAATCGTGGGCCGCGACGCAGAGCTCCCATGCTTGACACCTATACTCCTTTAAATACATCCCTAAAGAATGTGTACTTGCAAACTTTTAATACTATCCATTATAAGAAACATGCTCCGAAGCAATTGTCAAAGAAACAAATCCAAACTTGGAAGTTTTATAGATTTCACGATAGTTATGGCCACAACACAAATGAGTGTCATCATCTACAGGATATTATCGAGAAGTTGATCCAAGAAAGAAAGTTGGAGCAGTTCGTTCAGGCACCGCAGGCTGGAGGTGCGGACCCATCAAATCAAAATCAAATACTGAATCAGGTTAGACCGGAGGAACCCACACGTACTGGCGGGAGGATAGTGATTAACACTGTTAGTGGTGGTCCTCATCCAGTGGATCGGAGCTGGAGGGAAATGGAGTCGTATGCCAGCTCTATTAGGCATGCGAGCTTCAAATGTTGCAATAACTTGGAAGACGTGGCTACAGCCAAACAGTAGAAAACGATGACATACGACATTATTTTTCGGGACAGGGATGCCGACAGAGACGAAGCCCTTACCATTGATCCACTGGTCATTTCAGCTCAGAAAGGTCCTGCTTGGATGAAGAGGATCTTAGTGGATAGTGGAAGTTTAGTGAACATACTCTTTAAGCGAGCCTATGATCAAATGAAGATGGAAGCGAAAGATTTGAAGCCTTATCAGTCTCGTATTCATGGCTTCAATGGAAGTGCCACTATACCCACTGGGATGGTGGAGCTACCAGTGGAGTTGGGAATTGGGGAACGCCGAAGAGTCCGGATGTTGCAGTTTATCGTATTGGATATTGACTCACCGTACAACGCTTTCTTGGGCCGTTCGGCCCTAGCCGAGTTCAGGGCTACTATCATCCCTTGGTGTCCGACTTTGAAATTCCCTACCGACAATGGGGTCGGAGTTTTTCAGGAAGACTGGCTGCTGGGCGGGCCTGTTATGTTGTAGAGCTGCGGGAGGCGCAGCGAAAAGTGAAGGGAAAGGGCGTAGAGGAATCTCTCTGAGTCCGCTTTGCAGATAATTGACAGTTAACGATTGAGCCTAGACCCGGGCACCACAACCAATTCCTAAGAGATCTTGACCCAGAGATACTAAAAGCAAGGACAAAGTCAAAGACAGTCAGGCTTCTCCAGCGGAGCTGACGATCGATGTTCCGATCGATAATGATGGCGATTCTAGAACGATAAAGATTGGATCTCAACTAAGCCAACAGATGAAGGAGGAATTGGTTGAATTTCTCCAGGAAATCCTCGACGTGTTTGCTTGGACGCACTTTGACATGTGTGGGATCTCGCCGGACATCGTGAGCCACACCTTGAATATTGACCCGTGGCATGTCCGATCAAGAAAAAAGGGCATGGTATGGATCCAGAGAGATCTGCTGCCCTAAAGGAAGTGGTTGATAAACTCAAGTCGAACGGGTTTATCCGAGATGCGCTATATCCAAAATGGGTGTCCAACCCTGTACTCGTCAGGAAACCTAACGAGAAATGGAGAACATGCGTTGACTACTCAGACTTGAATAAAGCTTGCCCCAAAGATATGTTTCCACTTCCACGGATTGATCAACTTATAGACTCAACAACCGAGCACGAGCTCTTGTCCTTCATGGATCATATTCCGACTACAATCAGATTCCTATGCACCTGCCCGATCAGGAGCATACTAGCTTCGTCACCGATCTGGGACTTTACTGCTACAAAGTCATGCTATTTGGACTCAAAAATGCTGGAGCAACTTACCAACAGCTAGTTAATCGAATGTTTGCTAACCGGATCAGAAAAACTATGGAGGTATATGTGGACGACATGCTTGTAAAGTCACGATTCTCCACCGGTTATATCAAAGACCTGGAAACGATGTTCAACATCCTTCGAGAGTATAGAATGAAGCTCAACCTACTAAAGTGTCACTTTGGGGTCGCGTCCGGAAAGTTCCTTGCGCTCATTGTTAATGCTCGGGGAATCGAAGCCAATCCCGAGAAGATCTGGGAAATTAGGAATCTTGAGACTCCGAGAACCATAAAGTAGGTTCAGAGCCTCAACGGGAAGGTAGCAGCGCTGAGCAGGTTCATCTCAAAGTCCATCGACCTAATCAGGAAAGGCAAACGAAATTTTGAATAGACTACAGAATGTGAAGGTGCATTCCGAGCACTGGTTCAACATCTATACACACCATCTATTCTGTCAAAGCCTATTGATCATGAGAGATTGTACATCTACTTGGCAGTGTCGGAAAACGCAATCAGTGCTGCTTTGATTCGGGAGGAGGATCGGATACAACAGCCAGTCAATTACATCAGCAAACGATTGACCAGAGCAGAGAGAAATTATCCTAAATTGGAGAAGTTAGCTTACTGTCTCGTCATTGCTTCGAGGAAGCTTCGCCCGTATTTCCAGGCTCATCCAATCACTATCTACACCGACCGGCCGTTACGACAGGTCCTTACGCGGCCTGAGACGTCTGGTAGGTTACACAAGTAGAATATCGAGCTGAGGCAGTTCGACATCACTTACAAACTGAGGCGAGAAATTCAAGGACAAGTCCTAGCAGACTTCATCACCGAATTCACTATCCTAGAGGACTTGCCTGAAGCTAATGAATCTCCCAAGTATGTCTGGAAGCTGCATACTGATGGCGCATCAAATGACCGCTGCTCAGGTGCTGGAATTGTGCTCGAACCCCTTGAAGGTCGATCTATATGCTATGCTTTGAAGTTCGATATTCGTGTGACCAACAATGAGGCTGAATACGAAGCTTTACTTGTCGGACTTAGACTCGCCAGAAACTTGAAAATTATTGCTGTGGAGATTTACTGCGATTCACAAATGGTCGTGTGCCAAGTTCGGGGGGAATACTAGGTCAGAGACCGAAGACTAGCTGCTTATCTTGCTCTGGTCCAGGAAATATTGAATCAATTCGATTATTATGCCATCTATTGCATACCCCGAGAACACAATCAGAAGGCCGATTCCTTAGCGAAGTTAGCCAGCACCGGTGAGGCATAGTAAATGGGACTCGTTCCCATTGAGACACTATCTTCCTAGAGTATTGATCAAATGGAG
The DNA here is from genome assembly GCA_030737815.1 of Allium fistulosum. NCBI lineage: Eukaryota > Viridiplantae > Streptophyta > Magnoliopsida > Asparagales > Amaryllidaceae > Allium > Allium fistulosum. The sequence continues at coordinate 969,033,824 of CM060904.1, read as the reverse complement.
ATCGACTAGGTAAATGAAGTCATACCCGGCAAGGAATCATGGATGACTCCGTTCAGGAACTATCTCGAGCATGGGACCCTGCCAGAGCGTAGGAGTGAGAAAAGACAAGTTCTCCGGAAGGCTTCGCAATATACTATTCAAAATTGGGTCATGTATAGAAGAGGATACTCTATTCCTTTACTCCAGTGTATCGCCCACGACGAAATTAAGCCAGTATTACATGATGTGCACGAAGGAGAATGTGGTGATCACACCGGGGGGCAAGCTCTTGCTAAGAAAGTGCTCCGATACGGTTATTATTGGCCGACTGTAAATCGCGATGCATCATATTATGCCAGGAAATGTGACAGATGTAAGAAGCATGGTCGGATCCCAAGAGCCCCGCCTACCAAAATAACTCAAATGGTCAGTCCATGGTCGTTCGCAATATGGGGCATCGATATTATTGGGTCTCTACCTCTAGCTAATGGTGGCGTGAAGTACGCCATCATTGCAGTTGGTTACTTTACCAAATGGGCAGAAGCCGAACCCCTTGCTACTATCACAACAAAGAAAGTGATCAACTTTGTGGTACGCAACATTATCTGTCGATTTGGTCTCCCACATACCATCATCACTGACAACGGAGCCCAATTCGATAGTATCGAGTTCAAGAATTTCTATCAGCGATTCCATATCCAAAAGAAGTTCTCTGCAGTTGCACACCCTTTAGCGAATGGGCAGGTCGAAGCTGTTAACAAAGTCATAAAGTCCATTCTGAAGAAACGATTGGAAAAAGGCCGGGGGCAAATGGGTTGATGAACTTCCTATGGCCCTATGGGCATATCGAACAACCCACAAGTCCGCGACCGGCCACACTCCATTTTCACTTTCCTATGGCTCAAAAGCCGTTATTCCAGTCAAATTGGAAGTGACTTCTCATCGTGTGACTTACTATGATCCGAAAACAAATGCTATACTGCTTGCCTAATCTTTGGATTTATTAGATGAGAAGCATGAAGAGGCTGATTTGAGGGCAGCCGTGCACCGAAGTTGAGTCGCCCGATTGTACAATGCTAAGGTCCGACCCCGAACCTTTGAACTTGGAGATCTCGTGCTCAAGTGGATTTACCTGGTCCCTTCGCATATGAAACCTTCATTGGAAGGACCGTATGTTATTGAACGAATACTCGGAGATGGCACGTTTAAATTATCGACCGTTGCTGGTCTCACTTTGCCAAGAGTTAGGAACAACGAGAGTCTTCATCGATGCTACAAATAACAGGCTTTGTTTATTCATTCAGTTTGCTTTTCATTTGCAATTTATTTATGCATTTCGAAATTTGAATTTGTAAAAAGGCAACTGACTTTGCCATACTTTCTTATTTCAGCAATAAAATGCAATCTCTTCAAGCCAAAGCAGTGATTCTTAAAATGCGTCATACGACCATCACAATGCACGGAGATCTAAGTTCCATCCTATGGTGTGACTTATTCAAATAGGGAGTGACTGTGATACGATCGGTCACTTGCTAAGTGAAACCCAAGTTCGGGGGCAAGCTATCACACTGAAGCCAAAAAGGATTGATACACGACAATCCTCCAACAAACTCCGACTCTCAGAGTGTGAGCTGGAGTATAAACTTACAAATGTGGGCTCAAAGAGGGTGGATCCGTCCACCTAATGACTTCGCGCGTGTTTAATCCAAGCTCGAGGAGGATGGATCCGTCCATCTAACTACCTCGCTTGTTAACTCAGGGTGGATGTTACCCGACCGTCCACGATCCTGATAAATCTATCATTCCCAGAGTGCGAACGAAATCCTAAAACTCAAAACAGATGTGATCGACCGTCTGTTGACTAACTCTATGTCCCCAGAGCGTGGGCTGGAGTATAAACTTCAACTGGGTGTGACCGACCACGCACAACTAACTAAGTCCTCAGAGTATGGACACGAACCTGATCATTAAAACGGGTGTGACTGACCACCCGAGAAACAACTTAAGTCCTCGGAGCGTGGACGTAACTTTAAACATTAAGCAAGCGTGATCGACCTCCCGCATGTGAGTTCAATCCCCAGAATATGGATGCGATTGTTAGTGAGTGAGCGAGTGTAACCCGACCACTCGAATTCATCTCTCTACCACTCCGTTTTGACTGAGTGAAGCTGAAAATGTCGAAGGTGAAAAGCAACCCCCGTCCGATCACTTCGACTCCTCCCTAGGATTGAGGGCACGACTCCAGCACCAACTACTAATCGAGGTAGTACGACATTGAAGAGCGACTTGACGTTTGGTTATGACCCAAAGCCATGACTCTGGGACTTAACAACCGAACGCAAGTCCAATCCAGAGGCTGATGCCTCGCAATTATGTCGAAAGAAAACTCAAGTGATGTAACACTTAAACAAATAAACTTGGAGTTGTGCAAAGAACAAAAGGAAATTCTATTTCATTTATCCTCTAAAAGAAAAATAGATATAAGGAGTCTATGCCAAAAAATCCTACTAGTAAGGGCCAAACCCGCATCTATATACGACCTACAAGAACGAAAATAAAGTTCCTAACTATCTACCAAAAAAAGGGATGCCAAGTTTCATTCCTGCTCCTGGGGCTTCTTCTTCTTATGCTTCTTCTCCTTTGGAGTCGACCCACTGGAGCTGCCACTATGATGCCGCTTTGAGCTTTTGCCCTTACTAGGCTTGTTCCCGGCCAGGGGAAGTACCGTGGTCTCCTTCTCCAAACTCACCAGAATCGGTATGCTTTCAAAGTGCGTGGTCGGAGCGACGGGGGCACTTTCCATGTGAGAAGATACGGGGGGAACCCCAGTAACGATAATCGTGCCACTCGAAGAGATCATGAGTAAAGGGGCCGGGCCGGGCCAGGTCCTGCCATTCCACCTCCTATGGTGCTACCCATTGTTGCACCCACCATCTCAGCGTTAATTTCCGCCATTATTGCTTCGTCACGAGCTGCTTGAGTATCGGGTGGAACGCTGGCAGTTGGAGCCGAAGAGCTGGCCGCGAACGCACTTCCACTCATAACAAATGGCAAGTCAGAAAGTGGATCGCTGTGGGTGCCTAGGAGCCATCCATCATTTGCTCATTAAAGGTGAAAGCGCTCACATCAACTTCCTTGGCCATAGCAGTAGTGGTGGTTGTCGTAGCCTCCGTTGTGATAGCCTCCTGCTCTTGATTTTATTTCTGGGTTGCAGGGGGCATGGTCGGTGTTGCCTCTATAACTGAATGGAGATAAGAGAAAATATTAAAAATTTCCTTTGATAGTACTCCAGACTTTGAATGAGTTAGAGAAGTGTTCGAAATACCTTCCTCATGTTGGCTCGCGGTGGGGGTCGGAATTCCTCCTGACATGTGCTCGCAAGCTAGAGATAGTTGTGGATAATCCAAATCATAGGCCGGCACAGGTAAAGGATCAACCGCAGGAGCGGATTCAGGCTGGGCTGACCCAGGGATCTCATAGCTTGTATCATGATGCTCAACACCAGAGCCCTCTCAAACCTTTGAGTGCTGAGTAACGAGCATCTCTTTCTCAAATGCGACAACTACGTAATGAAGAATTCTCCTCTCTTCCTCGTTTAACACTCGGTTTTCCAGATTAAATTCATCAAGGGATTCAGTATGATGCTCCGCCTTCTCATCGGCCAAGAAACGGTGCCAGACACTATGTAAGTGAGTTGGATAGTCGCTGAGCCAGCTCAAGTCATGGTATCTCGGAACATTGACATTGTATGTAATTAAAAGATCTTCAATGTCACTCTCAACTCTGGCCTCTGCTGCCCTAGCCTCAACCTCAACCCTAGCCTCGGCCTCCTGAACTTTCAACTTCACCGCATCCCGCTCGTTCCGAGCCTCCACAGTTTGGTCGCAGGCCTCATGAGCGATCTTGTTAGCTTCATTTTTTTCCTTAACGACTTCGTCGTATTTAGCTTTAAGCTTAGCCAGCTCTTGGAGTGCTTTATCTTTTTTAGCAGTGACTATTGCATTCCTATGGCCCATATCATCTACTAACTTTAGATGCTGCTGCCTCATCCGCTCCAACTCCCTATTAGCCTCGTCAACCTTTTTCAGGGCCTCCATTTCGGAATTCCTTAAAGTATCATTCTCTCCAGTGAGCATTGTGACGATCCGATCCTTCTGGGTAATGGTTTCCTGAAGCTCTTAAATTTTCTTCGCTCGCTCAAACGCTACAGCTGAAACTTTCTTGACGGTTTTCTTCCACTCTCGGTATTAGCCAAAAGCGTGATAGACATGATCATAAATGATTTTTTCTGCTTCATCTGGAAGAACCATTAAATTTGGAGGAAAATGGAAGTCGTCAAAGCATATGTTTGAAAAATCTCTCTTCAGTTGAGCTATCCAAGCGGCTCCCTCACATGTCGGCTCTGTAACTGCCGAAGTAGATGCAATAGAGGTGTCCGTCCCGGTCTTACGGCGATGTTCGCTGGCTCTTGGAATTATCGGAGGCACTGGTTGGCGCGAAGTCGCAACGGTTTGTGTCCCCAAACTGGGAGTTGGCAACAGAATCCTGTGTAGAGGGAAGCGTGATCGGGAACGGCGTCTATCTCGCCTCTCCTTTTCTCTTTCTCATTCCCTCTCCCTCCCCCTGGCTCTATCTCTATCATAATAATCCCTTCTTGATTAGAGTGGCGACGTTCATAGTCAGAGTCATGCCTACGAGATTCCCTATAAGAACTGGAAGATTCGCGTGCAGTGTGGAGACAACCGAGCATAGACGGCTTCCTCGACATCAGATCTGAAAAATTAAAAGAAAGGCAAAGTTAGTTATCTTCGGAGATTGGAAAACTCGTGAATAATGAGTGTGCAATGTTGTGAAGTGTATGCATGTATGTGTTAAATGCCGACCAACCGGTTATGTCGACCGTACTCAAAAGAGTGGACTCGCCTAAATCTAAAGCGCTTTGGAGCCCTTCCAATTCGGTATCTTGTTGGAGCGACACATAGTCCGGGATTGGAATATATGCAAGTCCTTCGAAGGCATTATCCATGTGTAAGGAGGAAGCCTCCGAAATTATAACACCGGCAGCTGACAGAGACACAACAATGGATTTCCGTTTCATAGGTTTGCGGAGTTTACGAGCAACCGCCTTGCCTTTCCTTATCCTTTCTGGATGTCGAGGGCTATCTGAAGGCCCGACTAAGGGTTCATCTTCGGTGGGCGCATCCTCTTCGCCACCCTGCTCAGCGATTACAATTCCGGGCGCTCTTCGTCTAGCTTGTCTTGCTGGAGCTGCCCTGAGAGATCCTTCAGGCACTATGCTCTAGTCTCTGCCAATCAGCCCAGAGGCCCTCTGATTTTCATCCATAAGCACCACTTCAATCTCTCTAAACTCGCCTGACACCTTCTGAAGAGTCCTGACGATTTCCCTAAATTGAGCACCTTCGGGTCAAGGAATTGAAGCTATAAAGAGGAAATAACATTAAGCTCTGTATCAATGGATAACCGTTAGTCACCGGAGGAATTGAAACACTTACGTCTATCTAGCCATTGTCTAGCGAATCCCAGTGGGCATCGTACATAGAACCACTCGGTTTTGAAGTAGCTAAGTTTGGTCCAAGTCTCAATCATAATTTGACAGTTCCTGGCTCCCTCTAAGAATGGGAAAGAGGGATTATCTCCCCGACTCTTTACATTGAACAAGAATCTGACTTCCTTTAGAGTCGGGGGGCGGAAAAGGTGCTCCATGAAGACGATGAATAGGCTGTTCAGCAAAGCATAACCATTCAGATGCAATTATGACAGGGCAATCCCTAAATAAGATAACACCTCTCGGATATATTGATTGAGTGGTGGGAGTGTCCCGGTTGTGCAGGAAAATCTATTGAAAGCGGTATACCCTTCTGGAGGAGTATGTGGCATATCGCTCGGCCCTGGTAGCAGGACATCATTCAACGATAGCCAGTGCCTTAAACAAATCCTTCCTAGCATTTCTTCAGAAATATTAGATGGAACTAAGTCTTGAGGATTCCCAATGAAAACTGCTCCTGGTAGCTCGTCCGGAGCAGGACTTATAACTTCGGTAGCAATATCCGGCATCTCTATTATTGGAAGGGGTGGGCTCTGAGCCTCTTGTTGTTGCAAGCTTCCGGGCTCCATAACTAATCAACATAGTAAAAACCATCATTAGGTGACAACAATCTCGTGTTTTCCCTAGAGTGATGTGCACGAGTGTGTTGTGCAATGCAATGCTGTATGATACTTAAGAAAATTCTACAAGGATTAGCAAAGTAGGTGAACGATGGGACTTCAAAATTCGACCGAAGTGACCGTCATCGCTGACCGTCACAACCGTGTCATCCAGACTTCAGAGACCGATCCAAGTTAAAATTCGTTAAATTTTGTCAAGTTATAGTTCCATAGACGAGCTTCGAAAGGCAGTCAAGTATGCAGTGAAAAGGTTAAGTCCAATTATGCAGGGCAGAAGCTCGTCGGAGTCAAATGTTCGAGTGTGCAAGAGTTTCGTAACCAACAAGGCTCGGGTTCGTATCGGTCACTAGAAGCCAGTTTCGTATCAATCGAGGAAGGATGAGTTTCGTATCGATTAGGAGCCCGCATTCGTATCAATCGCCTAATTCTTATTCGTATCGATCATTTTTCCATCACTTCGTATCAATTGCTTTGGATCGATACGAAGCTCGATAACTCCGGACCGATACGAATTCCCTACTCGTAACCATCGGTTACAGATCGGCACGAAACTCTCTCCCCAGATTGATACGAGCATGTAATCTCCTTCTTCCTCCCATCGGTATGAAGTCGAGGTCGAGCTTTTTTTCCATAAGCACTTCGTATCCCCACACTTCGCCTCCTCCAAAACCATTAAGTCGTCTTCTCCAACCATCCTTGATCTTGCTCCAGCCCGTTTTCGGCCACCACTTCGTCAGAACAAGTCACAGAAACAGGTGGAACAATAAAGAATTTCAAGTCTCATCGTTTTCGCCACAAATTCATGACTTAATTACCTAATTTTAGCAATTGGTTTGGAGAATTGGGGGTATTTTTCGATTCAAAGGCAAAGACAGTTCCAATCTCCTCTAACTCGGAGCGATACGAAAGTAACAGAAGAATAAGCAAGTAAAGATTGTTCTAAGTACAAGGTTGAGTATATATAGATGGTAGATGACGATTCGTCTCCCAGTTGTGTTGACCGGTTAAAACAAGTTTCTCCTCCAATCGATATGAAAACCACTTCGTATCCAATGTTCGAACGAGGCGGTTTTAGCATCATCGGCATGAGACACAAAGCAAAAGCTTATTCGAACCATTCGAACCTAGTAGAAATGCATCGATACGAAATGATGAGTTCGTATCCACCAACATAATGCTCACGGAGACTCGTATCCACCGATACGAAATGTTTTGGGAAGCCAACTAGTTCATGTCGATCGTCATCGATACGAATATGATTTTTCAACTTTTCACATTGATCTAGGAGCAGATCGATACGAAGAGATACACTAAAACGACCATCAACCGTTGTTACAACTTGAATTTCACGTCGATTCAGGAGAGGATCGATACATAGTTTGATAAAAAAACTGACAACGACTCGTGAACGTACAAACGTTAACGGGAGTCAGGTTAACATACGATTATGTGCAACGAATTAACATTCTATTTTCAAAATTCACAGGAATTAAATGCTCACCTGACAACAATTACGACCTTGAACAATAGTTTGCTATCACTCAACATTCAGTTACAACAATGGACAATACAATCGTTGGCAGTCAACAATTCAGTATTTATATTACCGACAAACAATCAAAGGTTACATCTCTTGGCGAAAAGACAACAACTATACATCAAATCAGATAGGACTTTTCAAGCAAAATGTCACAACTTTTCAAAGCACGTCATGTTCACACAAAGACGTACTTTGGGGAGCAAATGTTATCCCGCCTTTTGGCAAGGCCGTGACACTAAGAACTCGATTGGAAACCAAGGACAGTCTGTCCCGAAGATCGATTACCTACAAAGTTCACTATGGATACTAATAAATTTTGCCCGAATTCGGATCGAGCTACAATCGATATGACATGACAAGCAAAGCTATAAAAGCCAACGTCTCAAGTTTCGAGTCAATCGGAGTTCGTATGCCTGAGTTATGAACCGATCAAGTTTCATAGGAAAGGTGGGTATCCCTTCAGTTCGTATCCATCAGTTCAGCGACCACCTCCTTCGTATCCTCTCCATTCGAATCCATCCCGAAAACCACATTCATATCCATGGAAGAAGGCCTATTCGTATCCACCTCGCTCCTCTATCTCGTATCCATTGCATATATCACTTCATATCCATCAAAGTCAAGGAGATCACAGCTAATTCATATCCATGGAGAGAACACTGCGTTCGTGTCCATCCTCCTAAAAGAACTCCTTCGTATCCATTGAAAGACCATTGGTTCGCATCCATTGAACTTGACATGCTTCGTATCCATCGTACCAACTCCGCTTCATATCCATCACATCTGCTCTGATTCGTACCCATCATCTGAAGATATCTCATATCGCTTCCACTTGTACACCAATTCAACTTAGTTCGTATCGATCGGCCAGCTATCGATACGCATTATTCACTATGCTATCGATACGAAATGACTTCAGAGATCGATACGAGGTGGATTGTAGTAGAGCGATACGAAAGGAATATTATTGGTCGATACGAACAAAGCACATTCAAGAGAAAGACTCGGTCACTAGGCATGAAAAGTGGATCGATCCTAGAATATAGCACCACATCATCTAGCAGTCACGTGCACAACAGGGATACGAACTAGAACGATATGAATCGTATTGATACGAATTCAACAGCACATTGTAAATCCAAACTTGCATCGATCATATCTCACAATCTACAAGTCCAAATGCCACCAAATTTTTACAGGAGCTTGCCTACAACATCGAGAATGTACCAGATAAATTTCAGCCAAAAAAGATAAATTCTTGATCGATATGAATTCCATTTGTATCGCTTTAATATCGAGTCGAAATCACCTGAACTCGATCCCGTGGGACCACCCACGTGATAGAAGAAGTCCACCGAGATCTGGGCGAGATATTTGCTACCTACGCCTATAAATAGTGACCTTGGAATTATAGAAAATGGACTATTGGCCTCTCTACGTCGATACTCTGCCAAAATTGCTGATGTACTTTGATTGTACTTTTGTAATCCACTTGTAACCAACAAGTTATAATCAATAAACATCAATCATTTCATAGTGGACGTAGGCCATACGCTGAACCACTCTAAATTTGTGTGTTTCTGTACTTTTTCCTATCTATTGATTGGTGTGTTTGTTAAATCTGCCTCATTTTACATTTACTTTCTTCATTTTATCTCTTCAAACACATCCGATGAGTGTTGTGCCCAATTTTGGTACAAACAATCACCAACCACAAACACATATAAAGATCCAAAATATATCACATAAAAATCATAACTTGCAAATTTACTAACTTTTTTACTTCAATTCAAGTCAATAACCAATAGCACATAAAAGCACATATAAACGAATGTATAATCATATAAAAAAATATCAAATTTCATCAAATCATCCAAAAAAATAGTGATAAGCAAAGCAAAATAAAAGGGTTAAAACTTGTTAAAGACGTGAGCTTTACTCACCCAAAAGCTAACCAAAACGACCAAGACTACTCTACTGTTTGAGTTGGACCTAGACTCTTTGCTTTGCTTTTGGAAAAACATGATTTTGGAGGGCCTTAGTGCCAAGGTAGTTTGGCCATGGAGGTGAATGGCTCGGCCATGCTTTTAGGGTGGGGCTTTTGGACATGTTTTGGAAGGTAGAAGGCGTAGGCAAGGAAAAGACGTATTTGAACAAGTTCTTTAGGAATTTAAAATAGAAAAGGATGAGAACTTTTTTAACTTTAGAACTTGAAAACCATTAAAGAGTTATGAAGCTAAGGAAAAAATAGAAGTAGGTTTTGAAAATGAAGATTGAAATGAGAAAAATGAGAAAGAGAATTTGGAAATTGCTTTTATATAAAATGTATTTAGTGAATAACCAAATTGTCTTTTAGTACACTACCCTCCATTCCATGCTTGCCACATCGCCTCCCTTATCCATCCTTGCTTCTCACATGAATAATGTTTCCCCTTCTCTCCTTTTGATCCAACATGCATTAATTACATTAGTACTTAATGTTTTCTTAAGGTAATTTCACTTTAAACACCTTTTTATATTTTATTTATTTTTCATAAAAAGTCACAACATGTTTAGTATATATGCCTTAGAAAATATCTATATATACATACACATATAGTTCAAACTTATTTAAAAATGAATGTGTATATACTTACACTAGAGTTCACAACGTCTCCGATAACTTTAAGTCGATGAAAAGTTGAAAATTCAAAAAGCGAATTCCAGTCACATTTTCGATTTTTCTTTGAACTAGATATTTTTGTAAACAAATTTTAAAAACTATATTACCATTGCTATTTATTATTTAATTTTTTTTATTTTAATTATTAATTCTATTATTTGAATATTTTAAATTAATTAAATATTCATAAATCCAAGCGGTGAAATTCCAGGTCTACTAAATAGGGCGATATCGGGTTTCGGGTTTGATAGATTATTTATTTCATCATTAAACTAGAAAGATCCAGGCTACCGAACCAATGTCCTTTACTTTAATTAATATAATAAATCATCCAAGAGTTATAGAAATTCAGTACTAATTCAATCTATAAGCATAACTAATTATCAATTTAACTGATAACGTGAATGTTAACATCAAAATCATCTAAGTAAACCCTAATAAAAAAATTTATACAAAATCCCCTAATATAACTTGTCGATCTAATCGATAAAAGTGAGTGTCGCACCTTGATTTTAGCTTTGATGATAAAAAAAACTAGAATCTGTAAATGATTTTGTGAATTTTTAAGTATGCTAGCTTAAGCTTCTAATCGTAGGTAAAAAGAGGAAGAAGGAAAAGACTAGACTATTTATAGTGGAAGAGAAGACGTACAGTTACCATTGGATCAATTTTGAATGGACGGTTGATCTGCAAAGAATATCAATAGGCGGCAAGCGGTATTCTCGAGATTATTGGCATGAAAAGTCAGTGTTTCTTTTATACTAGGTGGAGAAATATTACTATCATTGTTAATCTCGAAGGTATATGGCATGATGTAATTACCATGATCTTGCATCAACAAGTAATGTCGAAAGCTTGTAGGTAAGCCGATGCCGAAGGCATGCAATGTCGCCCCTCAACGACAAGGGTTAATAGACAATGTTGCAAGTCATCAATGAAGCTAAGGATTCCGTGCCATCAATGCTGCATACCACGTATAAAGCAGAATAAATGATGCAGAATCTCTCATATCACTTGCAAATGATGAACGAATGAAGCCAGTTCCAGATCTCACTAAGGCGGTAATGATGTCGGAGAACTCTATGTCGAAAGCCATCAATGTTATGGTGACATGATATATCATTGATGTCACAACACATTGATGTCGCATCCCATCAATGTAGCACTTCCTCCATGAAGCTAGAAGAATCAATGTCGCTTCAAATTGATACCGCATCTTTCCAAGCCACCTTACTCTAATGTCATCCTTCAAGTGATGTCACATTTCATCTATACTACTTTTCCATTGATGCAGTCTATTATCATATCGCTTCTCTTATCAATGCCGCTTCTCTTTAATGCTGTATCCCTTCAACATCGCATCCCTTCAATGCCACGTCTCTTCAATTCCACATCTCACCAATGCTGCTTCTTACTGATGACGCGGCTCATCAACCAAGTCATCAAAGGATGTTGCAAGGAAGCATTCATGTCGAAGATCATCAGTATCTATAAGAGTTCTTGTGTGTTACTAATGCTATGTAACGACCCTAATTTTAATTAACATTATTTAGGACATTTAATTAGTTAAATTAAATGAAATAATATAAATGGTTAAGGGATTGAGATTTTTATTAATATAGGGTAGCCATGCCTAATGAACAATGAACTAAAAGCGGATTAAAACGAAATAGATAAGGGAAATAGATAAGAGCAAAGTAGGAATAAGTTATATTCATATACTCTAAATCCTCATACCACTTCATTTTACACGTTCACAAACTAAAATCAAAACATAAGAGAGGCAGGCCACCATTAGGGGGAAAGCAAGAAGAAGATAAAGCTAGAATCAAAGGGGGAAAGCAAGAAGAAGATAAAGCTAGAATCAAAGGAGGAAAGCAAAGAAGATAAAGCTAGAATCAAAAGAAGGAAGCCTAATCAACTTAATCCAAGATAAAATCTCAACTCCTTAACAACAAGCTAAAGGTGAATAATAGGTTACATCTCATATTTTTATTGTTTTCGATTTTAGTTGAGATCCGAAATTATTTTGCAAATAGTTTGCCATGTTTTCATTGTTTAAATGGATATATATGCTTGTTGATGATATATGATTTTTCATATAGATTTTATGATAAGGTTTAACTTGGAAAACCAATTAAATGGCATCCAAATGCCTTGCAATTTTGATATAAGGCCAGAAATAATATTTTAGAGATGGGTTTTAAGTTTCATAATTTTCTCAATAAATGTGGATCTATTATGAATTTTCTAGTGAAAAATGGTTAATTGAGTTTAAATTTAATTACGACTATTTTATATTGGCTTTGGGTCAGAAATTTATATATGTTAGAAAACATATTAAAAGTTATTTATGGGAATTTTTGTAGAATTTTTCTAAGTGTTTTAATAAGTATATAAAATTATTTAAGGTATGGGGCTTAAATGTTTTATATGTTTATAAAAGGAGAAGGGGTAATTTGTAAAATTTTTAAATTGTTTAATTCTAAATTTCAACAGCACTTTTAGAAATGATTTTTGAAAAGAAATTACCAATTAATCATATGCTGACAAATAAAACAGGTTAGCTAAAAAGAAATTACTTTTTAAAGTCCAAAATCGGTTTTTATAAGGTTTTGCTATTTCGCTACTTTCGGCAGCTACCTATTGATTTCATACTTCCGCCTCCATTCTAGTCGAAACAAATACACATGGTATCAAAAGTCTTGGTACGTAGTGGATTGGAGATAGGCGAAAGGTATAGAGTCGAAACAGGGGTTCCGAATGGGTCGAAACCTTGCTTTGCTTTTAAAATGAAATGCACCTGCTTTGCTTTCGAAAAGAATGCTTTCGAATAAGATATCCTTCAACTTAGTCAAATATTTCAAAGAAAGGTTTCCAAAGAGGTTGTGCCTTTGTTTTATAAAGAAGCTTTTGAAGGGGTCGAAACCCCTAGCTGCCGCATCCTTTGTTTCAAAATTAGAGCCGCTTCTCCAGTGCTTTCAAAGGGATAGGTTTCGACACCATCCACTTCTTTACTTAGGAAATTGCTTTCGAAAGTGTTGCTTTCAACTTAGTTCTTTTAAGACCATTTTGAGCTTTCGAAAAGTATATGTTAAAGGTTTCGAAGGGGTGGTTCCCCAATGTTTTCGAAAGGTTTACATTAGTGTTTAAATGGAGGGTTTCCAATGTTTTCGAAAGGCGTGTTTATTAAAAGAGGATGTCTAAGGTTTTATAAAGCTTTCGAAAAAGAAGTTTACAATGCTTTTGAAAGGTCTATTGTAAATGGTTTCGAAAGATATGTTTTGGCCCTTCGGCCTAAGGTTATAAAGTTAAGTAGTCTACTTGTATCGAAAGTGGTACTTTCAATGGTTTCGGAAGGGGCTGTTTAAAGCTTTTAAACAAAGGTTTCGAATGTGTCCATCAACAATGTTTTAAGTAATGTATATATAACATAGCAAAGTAATTTGAGTAAAGTAGAGAGCATATTTTCCTTGTTTAAGTATGATTTAAATGGTTAATTCAATTTGAAAGAAATGTTTTCAAGGATATTTTAATGGGGTAGTTTACCATGAGTAAATGACTCAGATATTAGAATACCAGATGGGACTGGTATGGGGTCGTGCCCTATACTTTAGCTAGTAGCCCCTAGCTAATATAAGTCTAAAATTCCAGTGTGTAGGGCTTTGTCACGGGTAAGATTAAAATGTTGTTATACATAGAAAGGAATATACAAAGCAAAGATAGGTTATTGGTGGGTCTGCAAAACCATTAGGATCAATTGACCCTGGGAGAAGTAAGTTAGGGACAGACCATCCAGAAGAGTATCTAATAGAAGTTAGGTTATTTGTTTATTTTGTCTGGTAGGCCCGAGTCAGCCAAACAAAACTATAGTGTTTGGACAGATAGTCCATTTATTACCTGATTTGTATGCATGCATGATATTGCTATTATTGTTTTAACTAGTTTGGTTGCAGGACTTTGATTTGTAAAAGATATGTTTTTAAAAGGATACTAGTGAGGGGAAACCCCTTCCACTAAGCAATGTGGTCTCGCTTAATATCAGATTACCGAGATGTATAGTATTTTTCACACAAGGCTTTATGTTTGACTCGAAGTTTACGTTTTTCCCTTAAACTCTCGAGTGCTCAAAATTGATTCGAGTAAGTTGAGAGTTGAGGATTTATAGGTTTTAGTAGGTGGACGAATAAAGCTTCCGGAGATGAGCAGGAGGCTGATGTTAGCTATTTAGGAGTTGTTATGTTTTTATTTCCACTGTGATGTATTAAGACAGTTTTTGTCTATTTAGTACTCTGATCATCCAAGGGGGCATCTTCATATGTCACTCTTGGCGTATTTTGTAATAATTATATTTGACCAATGCCTAGGAAACGTTTGGGATTATGTAATTGGATATGAAACATGATTTTGTGAAATGTAATCAAAAAAGTTATTTTTTCTGAAATATGTGATTTTGTTTCATAATCATGTGCTTATGATATTATGGATACCATTAGCATTACCGTATTTTGTCGTCGGAAGTTATACTATAGATGACTGCAGCATCCGTAGCGCTTAACTTTGGGCCTCAAGATAGGGGATGTTACAACTTGGTATCGAGCACAGGTTTATTAAAAACTTTAAACTAAAATGATTTTTGAAAACATAATCCTAATGAATTAGAGAAAGATTGGGGTATGGGATAACGCTATAGTAACGTACTTGTATTTCCTATATATAAGTATACACTTTATCTCTATTCTCCCATCTCTCTTTGGCTATTCTTCTGTATCTTGCGAAGACTCGAATGCAGATATGAATGCTAGAAGTGGAAGAGTTAACATTAGAGGGGGAAGCACCATAACTGATGGAAATGCCAAACCTAATACTAGCAGAAATCAAGGTCAGGCACAAGCTGCAAATGTGGGTGCTGGTGGAAGCGATGTATCAGTTCTTTGTAAACATGATGCAAGCAGGAGTTGCTACTGGAGTAGTTGGAGGAGGAAATCAAGAAGCTCCAATGGTCAAAAGCTATGCTATTTTGAGTAAAGATTATGCTCGGCTAGGAGCAAAGCCGTTTATTGGTACTGAAGACGTAATTGAGATGGAGAATAGGTTACTTCATTGCAAGAGGATTTTCGCTGGTTTAGGGATCAATGATGAGCAAAAGAGGAGACTCGCTTCTAGATATCTATAAGGAGTTGCACTGTATTGGTGGAATAGTGTTACGATCGGAGTTAATGAAGAGATAATGACTTGGGCTGAGTTCAAAAGGATATTTGAGGAGAGATTTATGTCAAAAATTACGAAGTCTACTCTGCTCAGGAAGTTTGCTGAGTTGGAGTAGGGAGACATGACCGTGCTTGAGTATGCAACGAGGTTTGAGGAGCTAGCGAGATATGGCTATGCTACAGTTAATACTGTTATTAAGAGGAACGAAAAGTTCATTCGGGGGTTGAAGCCTGAGCTTGCTAAGGCCATGTTATCGCACATTAGGGATCCATGTGATGTTGTTGTGGAAATGGCTTTGAGGCATGAAGAGATGCTTACTTTTCTTGAAAGAAATAAGGCAAAGGAAGTTTAGGGAGGGCAGAGTTAGAAGAAAAAGTATTTCCATAAGAAAGGAGCTCAAAAGAGCGAATCTCCCAAGAAAAGAAAGGCGGAGGTTGTCTACTATAAATGTGACAAGGAAGGGCATTTTGCAACTGAATGTCGCTCAGGAGATGGAAAGAAGGTGATCAGGATGAAGAATATTAGATGCTTCAACTGTGATCAAATTGGACATTATAAGAACCAGTACAAGGAGCTAGCCAAGGATGGAAAAGGAAAAGTGTTTGCATTGGAGCCAGCTACCTTAAAGCCAACAACAGAGGAAAAGGGAAAAGCTGTGTTGGGAGGTACGCTTATGATTCACGGTATATCAGTTAGCATTCTATTTGATACCGGTGCATTGCATTCGTTTATATCTCATTGTTGGGTTGATAAGCTTAACCTAAAACCCTCATACCTAGTTACTTCCTTAAGGGTTGCAAATCCGATAGGAGGTTATGCGACTCTTGGGATGAGATGTAACCACTCAGAGTTTGAATTGTTAGGTCATACCTTTGTTTACAGTTTGCATGTGTTTGATTTCGCAGGGTTGGAATTATTTTGGGTATGGATTGGTTAACTAAGTACGATGCTAAGATATTTTGCTATGATAGGAAAATATCACTTAGACATCCTGACTGTAGTGATCAGATTATATACTTCGTAGAAAACCCTAGTTTTGAGGTTAACGCTTTGTTGGGTGTTGTGGAGGTAGAAGATTAGTTGAATCGAGTTTTCGTTGTTAGAGAATTCACAGATGTCTTCGAACCTGTAGTGGGATTACCACCGAAACAAGCTATTGATTTTCGGATTAGATTTGGTACCAGAAGCAAAACCGGTGAGTAGGTCGCCAAGCAAAATGACACCTACCGAGATGAGGGAGCTAAAGGTGCAGTTGGTGGATTTGGAAGGTAAGAATTTTATCAGACCAAGCAGTTCGCCTTAGGGAGCAGCCACAGTGTTTGCTAAGAAACCGGACGGATCATTAAGTTTATGTATCAATTATCGTAAGTTGAATGAGAAGACAATAAAGAATCGATATTCGTTGCCTAGTATTGACGATTTGGTCGACGGATTTAGTGGAGCCAAAGTATTTTCTCAGTTGGATTTAGCAACAGGGTTCCATCAACTTAGAGTGGCAGAGGATAGTATTCCTTTGATGGCGTTTAGAACCAGATATGGATCGTATGAATGGTTAGTAATGCCGTTCAGACTAACTAATGCGCCAGCATTCTTTGTAGATATGATGAATCGTGTTTTCCGAGAGCACTTGGATAGGTTCGTGTTGGTTTTAATAGATGATATTTTGATATACTCTAAGGATGAAAGAGAGTATGAAGTTCATTTTATAGTGGTGCTTGAGATGTTGAGGCAGCATCAGCTGAAGGCGAAATTTTCGAAGTGTCATTTCTGGAAGAAGGAAGTGAAGTTTTTTGGTCATGTAATCTCAAAGAAAGGGTTGTCTGTAGATCCGACTAAGATCGAGGTGGTGAATAATTGGAAGAGACTCGAGACAGCGACTGAGATAAAGAGTTTTCTTAGATTAGTTGGGTATTATCGAATATTCATTAAGGATTTTTAGCGGATAGCTGCACCAATGACCAAGCTAACGCGAAAGGATGTGAAGTTCGTTTGGACCGATAAGTGTGAGGAGGCATTCCAGAAGCTGAAACTCTTATTGACTAATGCACATGTGTTATTGTTCCAGAAGAGAATCAGGATTTAGTAGTGTATATAGATGCATGTGGAACCGGATTAGGAGCTGTGTTAATGAAAAGATTAAAGTGATTGCCTAAGCTTCTCGATAGCTTAGACCGCATGAGGTTAGGAATCCGACACACGATTTAGAGCTAGCTGCAGTAAATTTTGCATTGAAGGTGTGGAGACATTACCTTTTGGGAGAGAGATTTGAATTGTATACGGATCATAACTCGCTGAAGTATTTATTCTCTCAAAGGGAGTTGAATATGAGACAGTAGAGGTGATTAGAGTTTTTAACCGCTTATGACTTTGGTATTGAGTACACACTAGGAAAAGGCAACAAGGTTGCATATGCACTTAGCAAAAAACATCAAAATGCCATGTTGGCAATGATAACTAAGTAGAAAGATTTAGAAGCATAACTACATGTAGAATATAGTGGAGATCTGAAGCTCGATCTAGTAAGGAAATCGCTATGTTGTCATGTTTAGAAGTTTGACCAGTGATGATCGAAAAGATTACTTCTAAGCATACAGAGGATCCTGTATTGGCTAAGCAGATCAGGATGTTAAGAAATGGAACAGAGAGTGAAGACTTGAAAGATTTTAGTCTTGACCAGAATAGGTGGTTGAGGAAGAAGGGAAGGTTATGTGTTCTAAATGTAGGAAGCATTAGGAAGAAAGTTCTTGAGGAATGCCATCGTTCGAAGTTCACTATACATCCGAGAGGAACTAAGATGTTTCAGGACATGAAGAGGAGTTTCTTCTGGGAAGGTATGAAGAGAGATGTAGGATTATAGGTAAAGGAGTGTCTGAACTGTCAACAGGTGAAAGCCGAACATCAGAAACCAAGTGGGTTACTTCAACCTTTAGATATTCCAGTATGGAAGTGGGATTCTAACTCAATGGATTTCCAAGATCTAATAGAGGAAATGAAAGCATATGGGTCATAGTGGATAGGTTAACCAGGAGTACCTATTTCATTCCAGTTAAGTCAACCAGGACGGCACCTTTTTTAGCTAAGTTGTTTATGAAGAATATAGTTAGACTGCATGGAACTCCTATTAGTATAGTAAGTGATAGAGATTCCTTATTCACTAACGAGTTCTAGAAGAGTCAACAAGAAATTTTAGGTACCAAGCTTAAGCTGAGTATCGCTTACCCTCCGCAGACAGATGTGAAAACAGAAAGAGTTAACAAAGTCTTAGAAGATTTGTTGCGAGCTTGTGTGCTAGATTTTGGGGGATCAAGGGAAGACCATCTACAGTTAGTTGAGTTTTCGTATAAAAACGGTTATTAGGCTAGTATAGGGATGGCAACGTTTGAAGCTTTGTATGGAAGGCCATGCAAATCTCTTATTTGTTGGTTAGAAACCGGAGAGAGGTTGATTCTTGGTTTGGATTTAGTTACAGAAGCTGCAGAGAAGATTGAGTTGATTTGAGCTAGAATGAAGGAAGCTCAGTCTAGGCCGAAGAGTTATGCTGATAGAAGACGGAAGGACTTAGAGTTCCTAGTAGGAGACCTTTTTTTTGTCAAGGTATCATCGATGAAAGGTGTAATTCGATTCGGGAAATCAGGGAAATTGGCACCAAGGTTTGTTGAACCATTTCCTATTGTAGAGAGGATCGGGAAACTCGCATATAGGGTTGAATTATCGAATAGCTTGGCAGGAGTCCATGATGTTTTTCATGTTTCTCATCTAAGGAAGTGTATTCGAGATCCGAAGACCACTATAGCACCGACTGTGTTAGAGGACTTAGTAGTGGAACAGAATTGGACTATAGTTTGAAAGCCAGTTCGTATAGTCGCGGGGGATGAGAAGAGGCTAAGGAACAGACAGTCGGATTAGTTAAGGTCCAGTGGAGCGACGACGAGAGAGACTGTACTTGGGAAACTGAGAGAAGGATTTGAGGGGCTTGTCCTGATTTGTTACATGGTATATTTTACCTTTATGATTGATTTGATGTGTATATTATCGTAATTTCGAGGATGAAATTCTTTAAGGAGGGGAGTCTGTAATGACCTTAATTTTAATTAACATTATTTAGGACATTTAATTAGTTAAATTACATGAAATAATGTAAATGGTTAAGGGATTGAGATTTGTATTAATAGAGGGTAGCCGTGCCTAATGATCAATGAACTAAAAGGGGATTAAAATGAAATAGATAAGAGAAATAGATAAGGGCAAAGTAGGAATAAGTTATTTTTGTATACTTTAAACCATCATACCACTTCATTTTACACGTTCACAAACTAAAATCAAAACATAAGAGAGGCCGGCCACCATTAGAGGGAAAGTAAGAAGAAAATAAAGCTAGAATCAAAAGAAGGAAGCCTAATCAACTTAACCCAAGATCAAATTTCAACTCCTTAACAACAAGTTAAAGGTGAATAATAGGTTACATCTCATATTTTTATTGTTTTCGGTTTCAGTTGAGATCCGAAATTATTTTGTAAATGGTTTTCCATGTTTTGATTGTTTAAATGGATATATATGCTTATTGATGATATATAACAACCCGTATTTGGAGGCCAAAGCTAAGCACTACAGATGCTGCAGTCATCCATAGTATTAACTTCTGGTGACAAAATACGGTAATGATAAGGGTATCCATAATATCAGAAGCACATGAATATGAACTGAATCACAGATTTCAAAAACAACATTTTGCTGATTACATTTCAAAACAAGAATTCATATCCATGTCACATAATCCCTTAACGTTTCCCAGGCAATGATTAAATATATCATTACAAAAATACGCAAAGAGCGACATATGACGATGCCCCCTTGGTTGATCAAAGTAATATAGTCATATCTGACATAATATACATAGCAGAATCAAAACAAAATGAAACAGCAAATCCTAATTAGCTATCCGTCAACCACCGTCTCATCTTCGGAAACTTTATTCTCTAAAAGACTAAAACCTGAAAACCTCAACGCTCAGCTTACTCAAATCAATTTTGAGTACACGATATTTTAAGGGGAAACAAAAACTTTGAGTCAGAAAAGCCTGGTGTGAATAATTTTGTTACATCTCAATTTACTGATATTAAGTGAGACCACGCCGCTTAGCGAAATGGGTTTCCTCTCACTAACATCCTTTTCAAAACATATATATTTTGCAAATCTTTTCCTATAACCAAACTGGTTAGTTAAACAAATTATATCAAAATAGCAATATTCTTTATGCTAATAAATGGATTATTCGTCCGTAAAACAGGTAATATGTGAGCTATCTGCCCACAACATTATAGCAAGGTCCGTTATGCCAACAAAAGGACTATTTGTCCGAAAAACAATAGCAAGGTCCGTTATGCTAAAATGGACTAACTATCCATAAAACTGAACTGATTGGCCGCAAACTGGACAGACTGTCCGGATTAAAATGGACTAACCGTCTAAATCATTTTCTTAGGGTTAACTACCCTTTAAATTTTCCTTTAAAACCTTTTCAAAATGATTTAGTCCTTTAAATCATATATATATATATACAAGAAAATTATATCTTTAGCTTCACTCTAAGCTATTTTGCCATGATATATATTTTTTACTCAAAATAATGTTGATGAATTTCAATGAGGATTAACTATCCTTCCAATATAAGTTATGACCCTTTCTACCTTGAAAATACTTAGGCTATACTAACCATTCAATACATTCCAAAGCTTTGTTTAAAACCTTTAAACACCCTTTCGAAACCCTTTAAGGTAACCCCTTCGAAACCATTGAAAGTGACCTTTCGAAAGCTCTAAAAACCTTAGACATCTTTCTTTTAAAAACCTTTAAATATTGCCTTTCGAAACCATTTGAAAACCTTTCCTTTTGAAACCATTCGAAACTAGCAGAAAACAACACCTTTCAACTCCTTCGAAACCTCTAGGGAACCACCCCTTTGAAACCTCTTTTAAAATCTTTCGAAAGCATTAAACCTAAACCTTTCGAAAGCATTTGGATTCAATTTAAAACATGTGGAAACCTTTCGAAACCATTCAAAGTTAACTCCTTCGACACCCTTTGAAAATGTCTCGGTCGAAACCATTGGATTATGCCTTCAAGTAGAGTAAAAGGACATAATCCAATTAAAGTCGAAAGCACTTCCTTTTGAAATCATTCAAATCAACTCTTTTGAAACCAATTTGGGTTATACTTCAATTTTAACAAAAGGGTCATAAAAACCTTTTGAGTCAAAAGCCACTCTTTCGAAAGCATTTCCTAAGTAAAAAAGTGATGGTGTCGGAACCACCCCCTTCGAAAGCATTGGAGAAATGGAAAGATTTTCTAAAACAAAAACAACCCCTTTGAAACCTACTGGGTCGAAAGGCAAAAGGCGGCGGCTAGGTATTTCGACTTAGTTGAAAGCATCATTTAAAACAAAGATGCAACCCAATCAAAACCATTTCCTTTTAAACCATTTGACCTAGTCGAAATCCAACCAAGTTGAAAGCCTCCTGGTCGAAAGCAAGCAGGCGCATTCTTTAAAACTAAAAGAAAGCTTCAACCTTTTCGGAACCCTATGGTTTTGACCCTATACCTTTTTCCTACATCCAGTTCATTACGTACCAGTTGCCTGATACCATATGCATTGGTTTCGATTGTGTTGGAGGTAAAAGTATGGAGGCGGAACCTGGTGCTGAAAGAGACGAAATAGTGAAAAACTATTTATTTGTAATTTTAAACTATTTCTTTTGTACCTAACCTGTCTTGTTTGTCTAAATCTGATTGGTTGCCATATTACTTTTTCAAAAGTGCTATCATTTTCCAGAATTAAAAAATTCAAATTATTTATAAAAAACCCCTTCTCCATTTTAAAATATATAAAACACTCAAGTTTCATACCTTAAATAATTTTATATACCTATCAAAACTCTTAGGAAAAATCTAAATTTTTTTACAGAAAATCTCTTTTAATATGTTTTCTAACATATAAAAATTTCAGACCCAAACCATAAATTATTTACCCATAAATAATTTATAACCCAAATTATTATTTTCTCTACCAGAAAATTCATAAAAAATCCACATTAATTCCAAAAATTCTGAAAATTGAAACTCGTTTCAGAATATTATTTCTGATCTTCATAAAAATTCATAAGGCGTAAAGATTATATTTAATAGGGTTTTTACATTAAAACATATCATTAATTCAACATGAAAAACCATAATTCATTAACAAGTATATATGTTATCCCGCCTTTTGGCAAGGCCGTGTTACCAAGAACTTGACTGGAAACCAAGGAAAGTCCATCCCGAAGATCGGTTATCGCAGTTTCGCTATGGATATCGATAAATTTTGTCCAAGTCCGGATCGAGCTACAATTGACAAGACATGACAAACAAAGCTATGAAAGCCAACGTTCCAAGTTTCTAGCCAATCGGAGTTCGTACGCTCAAGATATGGATAGATCAAAATCAAGGGGGAAGGCCTCTGTTCGTATCCATCACCTTGCAGTAGCACTGTTCGAATCCATAAATAATCGCCTTGTTCGTGTCCTTGAAGCAACCAGGGAAAATCTGACTTTGTATCGATCTTTTTCGAGTCAATAGAGGCGCGCTACTTCGTATCGATCTGTGGGACTACCCTATTCATATCCATCAAAAAGAACCTTGTTCGTGTCCATCATGTGTCGACTATTCGTATCGATCATATCTCGTGCGCTTCACTTTGTATCCATCATGAAGCTACTGTTCGTATCCATCAAGTCCAAGCAAAGCCGCTGCTTCGTATCGATCGATATGAACAAAGCAGAACGATCGATACGAATAGAGCGAGTACTTATCGATTCGAACAACATCCTACTGATCGATACAAACAACACACTACTAATCGATTCGAACAAGGCTCCTGCATAGGGGAGGCTTGGTCGATTCGACATGAACTTTGGATCGATCCAAAATAAAGCGCGTGCTCAACATCGATTCGAACTAGTCGATACGAAGTGCATCGATTCGAACTGGTCGATACGAAGTGTATCGATTCGAACTGAACAACCAACCGAAGACTCAAATTCGCATCGATCATAACTCACAATCCATAAGTCCAAATGCCACCAAATTTTCACAGGAGCTTGCGTACATCATCAACAATGTTCATGCTCAATTTCGACTCGATTGGGCCAAATCTTGATCGATAATGATCGATCACAGACCGAGTGCAAATCACGTGGGATCGATCGCGTGGGCCCACACACGTTTCAGAAGAGGTCTCCCGAGATCTGAGCGAGATATTTGCAGCCTACGCCTATAAATACTATCCCAGAGCCTATAGAAAAGGGATCTTTTGCTCTTTGACGTCCAGACTCTGTCGAATTCACCATTGCATTCAAATTGCACTGTTGTACTCGAGATTTACTGCTGTTATTCGCTGTAACCAGCAACCAAAAGTTAATAAAGATCAATCATTTCATAGTGGACGTAGGCAACACGCTGAACCACTCTAAATTTCTATGTTTCTGCATACTTTCTTATTTTTTTGAAGTGTTTGTTAGATAATCCTCTTTTTCCATTTAATTTCTTCATTTTATCTCTTCAAACCCTTCTAAAGAGTGTTGTGCCCAATTTTGATACAAACACTTTGGTGCTTTCACTGAGAAAAAACCCAGTTTTTTTCCTTCTGCTCATTGGATCTACTGCCGATATCGGATTGCAAACGTCCAAGGAGAAGATCGAGATCTCGATTTCAAAAGTTCTTCCATCCTATTCAGATTTGCTACAAGTCTAGGAGAGAGCTTCATCATCCATCATGGTTAACACAAGGACTACTTTCACAGTTGTAGATCCAGAAGGACGGGACAGACAGAATCCCATGCAATTGCCTCCAGCCAATCATAATGCTACCGGACCATCAGATCCGCAAGGCCCTGTCACCATGGAAGAATTTCAAATGTTGATGCAAGAATTGACTCAGAGCCGCCAACAGCTCACTCAACAGCTCCGAGCGAATGCAGAACTAACCAGCCAACTGAATCGTCAGCGACGAAGGAGATCCAGGAGGGATCATGCTTCCTATTCTTCAACCGAGAGTTCAGCCTCTTCTGATTATCATCACAGATCTACACGCCCACGGCTAGATGGAAGCTACACATAGGCCACTGGGCATCAACACACATTGAATGTTGGGAAACTGAGAGTTGGCCCGTCAACCAGCCATCAGACTGGACCCTCCTCCCAAGGAGGCGCTACCCCACACTATATTACTGATAACCGTACTGCAACAGCTACTGATTTGAGTGCTGAGACCCGAATCGGACAGATCCGAACCATCACCAACGTGAATAAAATCCTGAGCCTTACGTCCTCGTAGACATAGAACCAAGGAGGCGAGACATGGACCGTCGACAACGACCAGCCCCTCCTCACATAGTGGAACCCGACCACACCTTGGCCCAACCTACTCAAAATGTCCAGATGCCCGACCTGCCAGCAATGATCTGTCAAATGATCCGTGAAAGTCAAGGTCTGAGCAATGACGACTGGAGAATATCCCGGAGTCATACCCCCTTTACTGATGAGATAATGTATGCCGAACCACCTCGGCGATTCAGGATGCCAACTTTACCCATTTATGAACGAAACTCTGATCTTAATTAGCATATCCTGAAGTATGAATGGTTGATGAATGCTGCACGAGATGATGATGCGGTCAAGTGCCGAAGCTTCCCGGTCTCACTGGGGGGCATAGCGACTATGTGGTTTACCCGAATGCCACCTCGATCTATCTCATGCTTTGATCAGTTGGCAACAAAGTTTATTGAGCAATTTCTTATGCATGTTGCTAGACCAAAGGATGTTAATACTTTATCTAGTGTCACTCAAGCTCCTAGAGAGACACTCAGGCGTTATTTAGAAAGATTTCATGCTGCATGTTCTGAGATCAGCAACCCAAATGATAACTCTATTCTTATGGCGCTTACTAAGGGGATTGAGCCTGATTCTGAGTTCGGAAACTGGTTGGCCGGAAAACCCCCTACATCATTGGACCGTTTCTATTCCAAGGCAGCCCAATTCTTGAGAAGGGAGGGTGCGAAGCAGTCTAGGAAGAAGGATGATGTGGGGCCTAGTGTGGAAGGAATTCAGAGTAATATTGCTGTTAAGCAATCCGGGGAGAGTTCCGGAAAAGTGCAATTGAACATTCAGAATAAACAAGATCAGCAATAAGGCAATGGTAACCAAAATAGAAAACGGGATCAAAACCGTGGTCCACGGCGTAGAGCTCATATGTTTGATAATTATACTCCTCTGAATACGTCGCTAGAGAACGTATATCTACAAACCTGCAATACCATTCAGTACAAGAAGCCTTCTCTGAAACAGTCATCGGAGAAGCAAATTCAGACGGGGAAGTTTTGTAGATTCCACGAAAGCTATGGCCATAACACAAATGAATGTCGTCACTTGTAAGATCTCATCGAAAAGTTGATAAGAGAGAGGAAGTTAGAACAGTCTGTGCGGGCACCGCAGTCTGGAGGTGCGGGCCCATCGAATCAAAATCATGTACCGAATCCGGCTAGACAGGAGGAATCCACTCGTACTGGCGGGAGGTTGGTGATAAACACTGTTAGCGGTGGTCCTCATCCAGCAGACCAAAGTTGGAAGGAAATGGAGTCGTATGCCAGCTCTATCATGCATGCGGACATTGAATGTTGTAGTAATTCCAAAGATGGGGCTCTGGCCACGCAACAAAGAACGATGGCAGATGACATCATATTTCGAGGTCGGGATGCCGATAGGGTCGAAGCCCCCACTATTGATTCGCTTGTCATATCAGCTCAAGTAGGTCCTGCTTGGATGAAGAGGATCTTGGTAGACAGCGGAAGCTCTATGAATATCTTGTTTAAACGAGCCTATGAACAATGAGAATGGAGACTAAAGACTTGAAGCCGTGTCAGTCTCGTATTCATGGCTTCAACGGGAGTGCAACTATACCCATTGGAGTGGTGGAATTGCCAATGGAGTTAGGAATTGGTGAACACCGGAGAGTCTGGATACTCTAGTTTGTTGTTTTGGATATAAACTCCCTGTATAATGCTTTCTTGGGACGACCAGCCCTAGCTGAATTCAGGGATGCCATCGCCCCATGGTGTTTGACTTTGAAATTTCCTACCGATAATGGTGTCGGAGTTGTTCAAGGGAATCAGGCTGCAGGACGAGCCTGTTACGTTGCTGAGCTGCGCGAGGCGCAGCGGAAAGAAAAAGGAAAGGGCATAGAGGAATCTCTCTGCGTCTGCTTTGCTGATAATTGACAATTAGCGCCTAGGCCTGGGCCCGGGCACCCCAACCAATTCCAAAGAGATCTTGACCCGAGAGATACCGAAAGTGAAGATGAAGGTAAAGACAGTCAAGCTTCTCTGGCCGAACTGACGATCGATGTTCCAATCGACGATAATGATGACTCGAAAATGATAAAGATTGGATCTCAGCTAAGCCAACAAATGCAAGAGGAATCAGTTGAATTT
This sequence comes from Allium fistulosum, assembly GCA_030737815.1. NCBI lineage: Eukaryota > Viridiplantae > Streptophyta > Magnoliopsida > Asparagales > Amaryllidaceae > Allium > Allium fistulosum. Next base: position 969,006,727 of record CM060904.1, on the reverse strand, counting down.
CTCCGGGTAAACCTTGATGTGTTTGCCTGGACGCACTCTTATATGTGTGGGATCTCGCCGGACATCGCGAGCCACACACTGAATATTGACCCGCGGTACGTCTCGGTCAAGCAAAAAAGGCATGGTATGGATCCAAAGAGATCTGCCGCCCTTAAAGAAGAGGTAGATAAGCTTAAGACGAATGGGATCATTCGAGATGCATTATACCCGGAATGGGTGTCCAATCCTGTACTTGTCCGAAAGCCAAATGGGAAATGGAGAACATGTGTTGACTACTTAGACTCGAATAAATCTTGCCCCAAAGATAGTTTTCCACTTCCACGAATTGATCAACTTGTAGACTCAATGGCTGGACATGAACTCTTATCCTTCATAGATGCGTACTCTAGCTATAATCAAATACCCATGCACTTGCCCGACCAGGAGCATACCAGCTTCATAACCAATATGGCACTCTATTGCTATAAAGTTATGCCTTTTGGACTCAAGAATGCTGGGGCAACTTATCAACGGTTAGTTAATCGAATGTTCGCTAACCAGATTGGAAAGACCATGGAGGTTTATGTGGACGACATGCTAGTCAAGTTGAGATTTTCCACCGATCACATCAGAAACCTGGAGTCAATGTTTAATATCCTCTAAGAATACAGAATGAAGCTCAACTCATTGAAATGCCACTTTGGGGTAGCATCCGGAAAGTTCCTGGGTTTATCGTCAACGCTTGAGGAATCAAAGCCAATCCCGAAAAGATCTAGGCGATCAGAAATCTTGAAACTCCAAAAACTATAAAGCAAGTCCAGAGTCTCAACGGGAAAGTAGCAGCACTGAGCAGGTTCATTTCAAAGTCCACTGACAAATGCATTCCCTTCTTCGACCTGATCCGAAAAGGAAAACGAAACTTTGAATGGACTACGGAATGTGAGGGCGCATTCCGAGCACTAATTCAACATCTCTCCACACCGCCGATTTTGTCAAAGCTTATCGACCACGAGAAATTATACGTTTACTTGGCGGTATCAGAAAACGCAATCAGTGCTGCCCTTATTCGGGAGTAAGACCGAATACAAAAGCCGGTCTACTACATAAGCAAGCAGCTAACCGGAGCTGAGAGAAATTATCCGAAGCTAGAGTAGTTGGCTTATTGTCTTGTTATTGCCTCGAGGAAGCTCCGTCCATATTTCCAGGCTCATCCGATCATCGTTTACACCAACTAGCCGTTACGACAGGTCCTTACGCGGTCTGAGACGTCTGGTAGGTTACTCAAATGGAATATTGAGTTAAGTCAGTTTGACCTTACTTACACTCCAAGATGAGCCATTCAAGGACAAGTTCTAGCAGATTTCATTGCTGAATTTACCATCCCAGAGGACTTGCCCGAAACCAGTGAATCTCCCAAGTATATCTGCAAGCTACATACAGATGGTGCTTCGAATGAGCATTGCTCAGGTGCAGGGGTTGTACTTGAAACTCCTGAAGGTCAATCTATATGTTATGTCTAAAGTTCAACTTCCATGCAACTAATAATGAAGCCGAGTATGAAGCCGTATTGGTTGGATTGAAACTTGCCAGAGATTTAAGAATCATTGCGGTGGAAATTTACTGTGATTCACAATTGGTCGTGTGTCAAGTTCGAGGGGAGTATCAAGCCAGAGATCGAAGATTGGCCGCTAACCTTGCTCAGGTTCAGGAAACATTGAATCAGTTTGACTATTATGCCATGTATTACATACCATGAGAGCACAACCAGAAAGCTGATTCATTGGCAAAGTTAGCCGGTACAGGTGAAGCACAGCAAATGAGACTTGTTCCCGTAGAGACATTATCTTCGCCAAGCATTGATCAGATGGAAACCGATTGGATATTTGATGTCGTTTCCGAGAGGGAGTCATGGATGACTTCGTTCAGAAATTATCTCGAGCACGGAACCCTGCCAGAGCGCAAGAGTGAAAAGAGACAAATTCTTCGAAAAGCTTCGCGGTTCACTATTTTGAATGGAGTCATGTATAGAAAAGGATACTCTGTTCCTTTACTCCGGTGTATCGCTCACGATGAAATCAAACGAGTATTGCATGATATGCATGAAGGAGAATGTGGCGATCACACCGGGGGCAAGCTCTTGCCAAGAAAGTACTTCGATACAGATATTATTGGCCGATTGTAAATTGTGATGCATCGGATTATGCCAAGAAATGTGATAAGTGTCAGAAGCATGCTCAAATTCCTAGAGCCCAACTTACCGAGATAACCCAGATGGTCAGCCCATGGCCATTCGTGGTATGGGGCATCGATATTATTTGCTCTTTGCCTCTAGCCAAAGGTGGTGCGAAGTACGCCATCGTAGCAGTTGATTACTTTACCAAGTGGGCGGAAGCTGAGCCCCTTTCCACGATCACAATGAAAAAGGTTATCAACTTTGTAGTGCACAACATCATCTGCCGATTTGGTCTTCCACATACTATCATCACTGACAACGGGACCCAATTCGACAGTGCCGAATTTAAGGATTTCTGTCAACGATTCCACATTTAGAAGGAATTCTCCACAATTGCACACCCTCAAGCGAATGGACAGGTTGAAGCTGTTAATAAAGTTATAAAATCCATTCTGAAGAAACGACTGGAAAAAGCCGGGGGCAAATGGGTCGATGAACTTCCTATGGCCTTATGGGCCTACCGTACAACCCACAAGTCCCGTGACCGGTCACACTCCATTCTCTCTCTCTCTTATGGTTCAGAAGCTGTTTTCCTAGTCGAATTAGAAGTACCTTCTCATCGTGTGACATACTACGATCCAAAGACAAATGCTATATTACTTGCTGAATCTCTCGATTTTTTGGATGAGAAGCATGAAGAGGCTGAGTTGAGGGCAGCCGCATATCGAAGTCGAGTCGCTCGATTATACAATGCCAAGGTCCGACCTCGAACCTTTGAACTTGGTGATCACGTACTCAAAAGAATTTATCCAGTCCCTTCACTTATGAAGCCAACTTAGGAAGGACCATATGTTATTGAATGAAAGCTCGGAGATGGCACATTCAAATTATCGACCGTTGACGGTCTCACTCTTCCGAGAGCCTGGAACAGCGAGAGTCTTCGTCGGTACTACCACTACAAGAAAATGTCCTATTAATAGCAAGTGGGGATTGCATGAAAATTTGTCTTGCTATAGTTATGTATGTTAGGGGCATTCTGGGTAAAACATAGCTTGTGTTCATGCCATCTTTGCCCTAAACGAAAATTTAGCGGTGAAATATTACATTTCCCTCCACTCCTTATTCCTAGGCCGCCAAACATTCCTTTTCCCTTGCCTTCCAGTTTCCAAAATGGCCTCTACGAATCTCCTCTCCACTCACACAAATCGTCTTCAATCGCGAATCACTCCTCGGTTTGAAAGCTCGATTCCGCCACCGCTCTATACTTCAAAGCTCTCTGTGACATTCGAAGTCGATTCCTCCCTGAAGCTAAAAACGTCATGAATCTCAATGAAGCTAAAGCGCGATTCCTCCTTGAAGCTAAAGCTTGAAGAAGAAAGAGAACTTCAACTATCATGAACTTCGACCATTTTAGGTATATTTTTCAACTTCAACAGTTTTCTATTCATCCCTTATTATAAAATATTGTGCTCCAGTCATTACTTATTGTTTTATGTTACTGAAAAATAGTTATTGGCTATTTTCCTGTTGATTTATCTATCTTCATACTCTGCTGGTCTTCATTAATTTTTATGCTTAATTTGGGATATTGTAGTAATTTATGTAGAAAAAGATGTATGATTTTGTTCTAAGTTCAAAATTTGTTTTTTTAATGTTCTTCGAGTTCCATTCTGTTGTGTGTCTGAGTTGGTAACCATGTGAGATCAATGTTAGCGATTATTTCCATAGTAGTTGAATATGTTTCTAACAATGTAAATTCTCCACCCTGCCTTATTTTTTATATGATGTTGTTTATCAACTCATTTTCCATTTGTGTCGTATATGGAGTCATATATTTCTATATTTTTATCCTCCTGGTCTATGTAGAATGTATAATATGTCAAGTTCATTGTTATAAGTACCCACCTATGTCAGTCAGGCATAAACTTTAGTAAAAACTTATACCAGCATGTTTTGGGGGCATCAACTAGTTTGGATTTTCACATAGCGAAAGGTTTTACGTTTGGTTTGTTAAAGTGGTAGGGTCATGCATGAGTTGTTTCTGCTTCGCTTTGTGTGCTACAGAACTCTTGGTTTTTTTTCCACTCAATGAGCTTTAGCTAAGGGCTTTGAATTATGGTTAGAAGCGAAAGATATGTTCGACATGTGTGGGCCTATCAATTTGCAGTATTGAACATTAAAACCCCATTTATACTTTTAATTATTTAATTTTTTAAATGTTTAATTTTGTTTCTAAAATTTCGGCTATGGCATGAGATATCATTAGTCTGTGTTCAACGCCAATCAATCTTTGTATGCAGTAGCGTTTACCCCTTTTTTGGTTGTTTACAATTAGCAGTCATGGAACTTTTTTTGTTTGTTTGCATGATTATAAGTCATAATACTGCAAGTTTCAAAGTGATGTATAGTTGGAAATCCATAGCTAGCGACTTGTATTTTTGGTTGTTATGATGTGCATTAGTTGTATTTTTCTTGAGAGATTAATATCAAGTTATCATTAAGTTTTTATCAATTTATAAATTGGACAAATATGTGTTCACGTTGACAGGCATGGGAGATCCTTATATCTTCCACATATTGCATGTATTAACTTTCAGTAGTAAAAATGATAAACTCTTTTCTTCATATTTTACCACTTTAATTTGATAATATTTGATATGGTCACTGTTAAGCCTTTTCAACCCAGCCGCCCCAACAATTGTTTGTGATAAAAGAAGGAATTTGAGAATGATAAAAAGCTTAATACCATTGATCAATCTAAGTTAAACAATATTAATATCTCTATTACGCCTGCTTTAAAATACAGATAAAAAACATTGTACTAAACAAAAATCTATATTTAAGTTGTTAACTTTAAGTTCTGATTCGAGATATCCAATTAGATTGCTTGGACCATGAAATTAAAGACTATATATAACTGAAATGTTAGTCAGACATTCAACATGAACATGAAAGAAAATATTCAACTGTTAATGGATGTACACCATAAGCCAGTTGGAAATAATTTTTCCCCCATTTAAGGAACTTCAAATATGATTTTAATGCTTACTTTCATGTACTTTATTGCTTAGAAATTGTTGTACACACAATGTAGAGCTGTAATCAAAACATAACAATGATCTTTATTTAAATATGACTCAATGAAATATCAATTTGTGCTTGTTCTATGTCAAATGAATAAGATTATATTTGATCAAGTTTGACAATGCACAAGTATATTTTGCCCGTTGCATTTCTTTAGAGCATTACTGCTAGTAAATAATGTTTCCAACTGTTATACATTTTTGCAGCCATAAAGAGATTGATGTGAGCCTTCCTAATTGTTGTTATCAATGCAAAGCTCAATGGCCATAATCCTCCAAACAAAGAGGCAAGTCCTGTTTTTGTTTTGCATGTTATATGTTTACAGGACCTGAGCTTCAACAGTGGTTCATGCTTTGGTTAAAGAACAATTGACATTGGCTGTAGTAATATTTATAGAAAAATTAAGGGCATCATAACTTTGAGCTAGCTTAGCTTTAGTTATATCATTGTTGTATTCGGTTTCCCTTTTCCTACTAAAGCCCATCAATGTTAAAGAACCTCCTTTGGATGTTTGCAGTTTTTGTCGAAAAAAACAAATGGACATTGTTCTGGAATTAAAGGAAAGCTTACTAAGTTGTATCGTTGTAGAGAGGCATAGCGTCCAAATGTGTCGGAGATATGTTTAACCCAGAAATTTATGAATACGTGTTGTACAGATGTCGTGAAAAATAGAGGTAATCCGTGTAGGAAAGCAGTCCATGTATAAATATTTTCTTTGTTGTGACTTGTGATCACTGGTTCTCTAATAAAAGATTTAGCTCCTGCGTGTACAACCTCTCATCGCCCACCGTCTTGCGCGTTAATTTTGCAGTTGGCACAAGCTTCTAAGTAATTAATCGCACAAGATTACAGACGTTCCTTTCTAATTCTTTATTTTATGGAGATTTGTTACCCATGTACGTATTGGAAAGGTGTATATTGTTGTCACGTGTTTTAAAAATAAACATATAATAGACGTATATATTGTTGTGACGTGTTTTAAAAATGCCAGTCTATCGCTACTGCTGCTGGTCGTATTTTTCCTCCCCTCCTTTCGTATGGCGTTCACCTTTAACCTTCTATTTTTAACCATTAGATTCATTTGAATATTTGTTGTTTCTCTCATGGCACATCAAATTATATATTAAAATCAACTTTAATGGCTAAAAATAGCAACACTTTAATTTTGCCGATATATTAGCAATTCCTTTTTCACTATTTTTTTAATGCTAATAATGGATGTTAAATTCCATGTACTGTTCTGAGGCTTGCATCTAATGTTCATATTAAATGTAACGTGAACTAGTACAATTTTATCTGAATATACCACTCATATTGCAGGAGAAAAATGTGAGGATAGAACAGGTTGTGATTTGGATATTTTTTTGCAGATTAATGGTCAATTTGCCAGATGCATCAAACAGAGCAAAATTTTTGAAGGTAATTCTTGCTAAAGAAGATTTAAATGATGATGTTGATTTAGAAGCAATTGCAAATATGACTGATGTATATTCAGGAAGCGACCTCAAGGTTTGTTTACATTTTATTATCTATTTTATTTGTTCTTTCAGTTTTATTCCATTATAAATATTGACTCAGCCCTTTACTTTATTTTTGATTTTAGAACCTTTGCATTACTGCCGCACACTGTCCTATTAGAGAGATTCTAGAAAAGGAAAAGAAGGTTATTATTTGTTTTCTGATCGATGATTTTGTTTTTGTGTTGGCCATTTCTGTAGTTTTTCTTGTTTATATGCAGGAAAAAAGTTTTGCAATAGCAGAAGATAGACCTCTACCAAAATTGCACAGTAGTGATGATATTCGATCTCTGAGTTTGAATGATTTCCAATATGCTCATGAGCAGGTATTGGTTTCTACTTTCTGAAATGTATTTCAAAAACAGTAGATTTTATAGTTTTAGGATATCATCGAGTGTTATAATGACATTTGATACACAGTATATGTAGTGACAAAGTCAAACATATTTTGATATAGAATCTTTTATCACTCTTCTAGTACGCTCAGAATACCTATAATTGTACATTTAGCTACATCATTTGGTTAATTTTTTCAGAGTACAACAAATCAGTTTGGCAACTGTAGGAAAAAATAATATGAAAAGCTAAATCTTTTTAGTCAAGCCTTAGCAATTTAAGACACTATTTAAATATGGAAAGTTGAGGATTAATATATCTTCTTAGATGAAGAGTATAGTTTGATGCTGAGCATGACTAGATGGGAGAAGTTCAAAGTAATTTTTACAGAGTTCATAGTTTTACAAGCCCAAGATTACAAGTCCATTGCATAACATACACGAGCTGTGAAAATGAATGAGTTATGGCAGTCTGAATTAACTCATAAATAATGTATTATTTTTTTCCTCAGGAATTGAGTCAGAAATATAAAGCTATTAGAAACAATCAGATACCACACACATGTAGTCGTAAAGGAATGGCTCGAGTGGCTGATGATTTGGTAAGAATTGCTAATTTATTTACCATAATATTTATTAACTAGTTTTTCAATGTGATGTGTTGTAATAAATATTCTTTAAACATAGAGAAAGACGAGTCCTCATCCATCTTCTGTCAATCCATCTCACGTTTGGATCAAATCCGACACTCGAAAAAATGGCAAACCGGTAAATGTGACTACTGTAGAGGCTATCGTAAGTACTTTGAAATTTTATTAGGTAATAATTTGTTTGCTATTGTGATAGTTCTATTGTGTATAATATGCATTACGACAACTTGTGTAGGAAAAAATTAAACAAATCAACAATGAATCAAATTCTAGCTCAACAACCAATTTCAGAGAAGATGCGCTTGCAAAAGTGTTGGGACAAGACAGACCAGGACGATTGAGAGGAATGGGAAGAGGTATGAACTACAGCAAGGCAATATGGTCATACATAAGGGATAAACAAACCATTGTCATGCAAAATCAAATTTCAGAATTAACCGCGATGGTTCAAATGCTTGTGAAAAATCAGGTATGCACTATTCATGGTTTGCTGCACTATGATATCATTACCTATGCACTATGATATCAATATCCATGTACTTTGTTATGCCTAATGGTTTGCTTAACTGGTTTTAGATATAACCATAATTGATTAAATACTCATTTTTCTTCAAGTTTAGTCATCATGCTGAACTGAAAGACAATATATATGTCCATACTTTTAAAAACTTTATAGATCAATTCAATTTCTTAAACCATAATCTATATAATCTTTGAATTATAGATGTAAATATTATATCCTGGAAATTCTGTGATTAAGTTGACTTCGCAAACTTTTAATTTCATTCATGTTATGTCAACTCCCATTCAAGCAATTGTCTAAAGCTTGGCATTACAGAAATGAAAAGTTGCATGTAATGAACCTTATGGTTGTGACATACATATAGCACATGGTAGATTTATTCAAGTACAAACATTCATATATATTTTCAAACTTAGGCATTTGAATCTGTACTCTGATTATGTTAATTAACTTAAATGCAAAATTCTATTCAAACCCCACTGTGATGAAAAGAACATTTGTTTCATGTTGATCTTTTCTACCTCCTTGATTCTTAACATTTATTATTTTATATGGAAAAGCTAAATATTATGAATTTGAATATTTTACTTCCTTAAAGGGCGATCAATCATGCAGGCTATATATTTTTTTATGGTTTTTCTTAGTTAGTAATTTCACTGTATTTGAGTGGTCACAATGGAAGTCAAAAATAGATTAGTTGATTGGAAATTAAGCATTATTTAGATTTTAGATATGCTGTACTGCTTCTTTGACAACAGCTGACAAGTAAAATGTATAAGTTGTTTCAGGTTGTTAATGAGAGTATCAGTAGCTAATGGGATGGATTAGAGGCAGTGAGGATGAATTGAATAATGGTTGAGTGGTTGAGTTGTTGTTTGTTTTGTGGAAGGCAGTGCATAGGAGTTGATGAAGAGGAGAAGTTTGAAGTTGGCAAGGTTGCAGGAGGAGTTGTGGTGGATGGACTGAAATGTGGGTGATGAAGTATTGGTTTGCAAGCAATGGGTGGTTGTATGAATGTGCAGGCAGAGGTTAAGGAAGTTTGTAAGTGCGGATATAAGTGGAATGATGGTTGTTTGTTGAATATTGGTGGAGGAAGATGTGAAGAGGGTAATGGCAGCAGTAGTTGTATGGTGGAAGTGAATGGATTGTGACAGTTTTGGTGTAGTGGATGAACAGAGACGAGTTGAAGGAGTTAGGCAGAGGTGATGATGGTGATGAATGGTGGAAGGAAGAAGTTTCAGGTGACAATTGAATGTGCAGTGGAAGGAAGTGGCGGTGTAGGAGTGGATAGTATGTATCGTTTTGGTTAGCTACAGTTGTTATTGTTTTTTTTAGATCACAAATATTTAATGTTTGAAACCGTTTACGAAATATTATGGATATATATATATATATATATACTGTGGTTTGGCTTATGTCTCCATTTGATTACAGATATCACAATGTGATAATTGTGTTTTTTTGAAATTTTATAATATATTCGTAGAATTATAAATTGTAAGCTGGAATGTATGTAGCAGCAATGATAAAAACTTATAGCGTTTTAATTATGCTATGGAAAGATGGTTTTCCCAGTTTTAACATACTACAACATTATGATAGTGCTATAAACAGTTTTTATAGCAAATAAACAATGCTATAAAAGACAGCTAAACGCTATAAAAAGTAGTTGTATTTATGCATACAATTTACGATTGCAGCCCAAAACGCTATTGAATTTTGTTTTGTATAGTGTTTTTGGATGCTATTGTATATTTCGTGTGTATGGCAACTATAGCATTCATAAAAACGCTATACTTTTACTACATAGCGATTTTTCAAGGCTATTACAAATCATGTTTATAGCACGTTTAAACCGCTATGAAAAGTCCTTGACCATAGCGTCTCTATAGCGTTTTTTATGTTGCTATTATATGTCACTGACCTATTACAACATGTTAATATACAGCGTACCAAAACACGCTATAGTAGCCTGTAATAGCGTTTTTTCAACGCTATTAAAGGGTGTTTTTGTTGTAGTGTACACATAACAGGCTCTGTTTATTTATTTAGTCTATTTTTCATTTGCAATTTGTTTCTGCATTTCGAAATTAGAATTTGTAATAAGGCAACTAACTTTGCCATATTTTCTTATTTCAGCAATAAAGTGCAAGCTCTTCGAGCCAGAGTTGTGATTTACTTGAAATACTTCATATGACCATCACTATGCACGGAGAGCTAAGTTCCATCATACGGTGGAATTTATTCAAATAGGGAGTGACTGTGATACGACCAGCCACTCACTAAATGAAACCCGAGCTCGGGGACAAGCCATCACACTAAAGTCAAAAAAGGATTGATACACGACAATCCTTTACATAACTTCGGATTCCCAGAGTGCGAACTGGAGTATAAACTTACAAATACGGTTTTGAAGAGGGTGGATCCGTCTACCTAACGACTTCGCCCATATTCGAACCAAGTCTGAGGAGGATGGACCCGTCCATCTAACGACCTCACTTGTTATCTCAGGGTGGATGTGATCTGACCATCCACGATCATGATACATCTTTCGTTCCCGGAGTGCGAACAAAATTCAAAAAATCACAACAGATTTGATTGACCGTCTGTTTACCAACTCCGGATTCCCAGAGTGTGAACCAGAGTATAAACATCAACTAACTCTAAGTTCCCAGAGTGCGAACCAGAGTATAAACATCAACTAACTCTAAGTTCCCAGAGTGCGAACCGGAGTATAAACATCAACTAACTCTAAGTTCCCAAAGTGCAAGCTAGAGTATAAACATCACTTAACTCCGGATTCCCAAAGTGTGAATCGGAGTATCAACATAAACACCAACTCCAAATTCCCAAAGTGCGAATTGGAGTATAAACATTAACTCAAAATCCCCAGAGAGTGGATTTAAGTTTGGACATGAGCCGGATTGGGATCGACCGTCCGTAAAATAACTTATGTCCCCGGAGCGTGGACGCATCCATGAAACCCAAGCAGGCATGATCAACAGCTGACGCACAAGTGCAATCCTCGGAGCGTGGATACAATCATCGATAAAAGAGCGAGTGTGATTCAACCACTTGAATTCTCCATGTTTTAGCAATCAATTCAACGATGCTAAGCATGATGCATTGAAGGTGAAATACGACCTCTATCCGATCTTTTCAATTCATCCCTGAAACTGGGGGCAGAACTTAAGTGTTAATCGCTGACTGTAGCAGTACAACATTGGAGTTTAACTTAATATCCAGTCATGACATATGGCCGTGATTTCAGGGCTTGACGGGTAAACTCAAACAAGATTCGAAAGTTGAAACTTCACAAGTGTACTGAACGAAGAATTCAAATGATGGAACACTTAAGCAAATAAACATACATCAAGTTCAAAACAAAATAAAGTTTCATTTCAACTATTTGTGAAAAGAAATTATGTACAAGTTGATTCCAAAATTCCTACTAGCGAGGGTGAAATGACCCACCTTTTATTTCCTAAATTTTTTTATACAGTGGCCATTTAATCAAGAAAATATTACACTCTAATATTTTCTTCTATCCAGGATCTTTATGCCAATAAGAATATTGGTTTGCTTAGATCATCTTAAACTTACATATATGAAGATATATAAGCTACTTTTTACTTGAATCAGAGTATAAAAGTTTGTAAGTAAAATCTATTTGGGAATCACTTTAAAGAAATAATCCCTACATAGCAATTGTGTTCAAAAACCAGATTTTCCAAATGTACTTAGATTATTGCATAACTATTGGTTTCATATCTAAAGACTTAGCATTTTACTTGTATTTCCATAATTTTGTTACTGTATGAACTATACTCTTGCATGTGCATGTGTGTGCATGTTCCTGTGCATGTGTGTCAGTGGAAGAATTAAGTTCCTAATTTTTACCTTTTCTTGTTAGCCAAATGACTGAGTCTACCCTATATTTCGGTTGTAAAACTCTACTATAAATTGAGTTTAAAACTTTTTAGTGCTGGCTTAACCCAGGCTCAATAAAATGGTCATGTTAGCCATATTCAGTTTGCACTTTTTCTTAAACAAGATACATGTTATTTTGTTTTCTTTTCAAAGCAACTCAAACCCTCATTCTGCCATGTTTTATTTCAACTTAAACATGGATTTTCTTATGTTAGATACTTGGATATACATTCAATCCACAAATCCTTTCAATCTCAAATTTTCAACCATTTTAAACTAACTGTTATTAAAGCTTAAAAATTCCATTTCTTAGCAAAACAATTGCAAAGCAAAGCACATAAGTTTCAGCTAATACACATATAGGTTCAATACTTGATCATGGCAGTAGTTCTACAATACATCAGTTTTCTAATCAAGTGTAAACAAAATAGTTTAACATAATTCAACATAAACATCTATTTTAACTTCAACAAATCCTTAAAGATAGCATCCAATTCCTTAAGCAGCTAAACATCCAAAGCCTGATCAAAGGAATTCTTACTTTCCTGCAAAACCACCATGAACTGCCCCATATAAACATGAGACACCCAATGGTGCATAAAACACACAAGGGTCAGACTAAAGCCTGGTATGAGCAATCTAACTGAAAACATGATTTATATGACACTTATTCATATTCAAATAACTTCAAAAAATAAAGGAACTCAATGCCACTCTTGTGCATGTTTCTGTGATACATGTGTATATACATCAGTGCACAACAAATTATATGTGATTCAATAGTTTAGTTCAGTGATAGCAATCATAGGATTCATCCATAAAACATTATAAAATAATCAACCTATTCATCAATTCAATCATCAAGCCTTTTTACCAAATTACTGGCCATTAGGGATTTTACCCAAGCCCTCTCATGAACCTATTTCTATTGTTCACTATCAAGTATATTATGGTCTTTAGCTACTTTTTCTTCTTAAACCACACACTGCCTGGGACATATCTCTGTTAACCCAGCACACTTAGGCCCCTGGGTATAAGCATACCATGTGCGAGCTTGCAATGTTCACCTTGCCAAGCCATATTTTGTAGCCCTAAGATCCAAAAGTCCTTAGTTAAATTACTAAGTGTTATTTTCCCTTGCTCATTCCTATGCTAATCCCTTCTGCATCTCATATTTTAATCAGGGAAATAAACATACAGCCATCATGTATTCATCCAGAGATTGGTAAGTCATATTCTCATAAGCAAGCATTTAATCATGCAACAGATGTGATTTCTAAGCATATTATTCTTTTATCTGTGGGTTTCAATAGATCAAGTTACAAACACATGGTCATAGATAGTTTTCTGGTTGTCTCCTTCTACCTCTGGTTCAATCAGACCTTTGTTAATTTAAGATCTGGCTAAACCACAAGTATATACTTTGATTTGGAGAGTTCATAAAACATAGAAGCTCAGCACATGTATAACATTGCACCTCTACATTTATCTTTATTTTAGTTGGTGTGAGACATAAGCAACAACACAATGTTGCAGCCCACATTTTCTTTCATTTTTTTAGGCCATATATCTACAACATGAATCCTGAGTTTTAAATAAATAAATGTATAAAGAAAACCCATAAAAATCTATTTCATCTCAAAGTTAAACCACAACACAGATCACCATATTTAAACATGAAATCCATGACTCTTTTATACTAAATATGTCACTGTAAAGGGATTTACACTTGAGCAGATCAATGACAAGCCTAAGTTATCAAATCATAAAATGAACATAGCTTGCAAAAGTGAAATATAAATTTAATTAGGCTGCCTCAATATTCAGGACTTATTGCCACAGTTTCCAGTGAGGTTACTCACCTTAACCCTTCTTTTTCCTAAGCTTTTTGAACCCTTTTAGTCTTCTGCCTTCTTCTATTTTTCTCTGGTTTATGTTTTATTTTTCTTTAAGTGATGAGGAGCAATGTGACAGGCCTCACTACCATGAGCCTCCTTATACAAAATCCCTGGCTGCTACTAGGGTTTAACAAAATTACCCAATGTCATTTTTACCCTATACAAAACATGGTCTGCCTCTAATTTGATTCAAGAGAAAAAGGGTATGTGGTCCTTGTTTTTATTTTCAGAAATAATCCTTATCCCTTTACCCCGGTCATGTTATATGCATGACTCTCATTTTCCAAATTAAAGAAATTACTGGAAATGGATAAAGTGTTTGCTTAAGGGTTCATGCCATTTCCATGCAATTTCTGTTTTCTTCCAGCAAGTGTTTGCTTGTGCACATGTATATGTATGCCTATTTTTTCCTAAGTCCTTATTTTCTTTCTTTAAATAATTTTTAAGTTTATTTATGCCTAGTTTTATTTTCTTTGTGCCAGATTTATTAAAGACATAATCCTATTTTCATACATATGTATCTCTAAATTATTTATTCTAATTTATAAATTGATTTCTGCCTATTTCATTATACAGAAAAATGTGTGCATGTGTGTGCACTGTCTTGTGCACATGTACATGCTTAAACCATACATTTGCAATCAGTTTCCATTTCTATTTTTCTCAATGCAATTTTTAAACAAACATATACTAATTTAAATCATGAAATTGCGCACAAAATCAGGGTTATCATAGAGGGCCAAACCCGCATCTATACACGGCCTACGAAAGAAAAACGAAAGTAGATTCCTATCTATCTACCAAAAATAAACCGAAGAAGCACGTCTACTCCCTCTTCTTTTTCGGCTTCTTCTTCGGTGTGGACCCACTGGAGCTGCCACTTATTTTTCTCTTCGAGCCTTTGCCTTTCGGCGGTTGATCTCCAGTAGGGGGCATGATATTAACTTCCTCATCCGAGCTCAAGTGTACGAGAATGCTCCTTGATGGTGGAGTCGAAGGAACTGGGTCGACTATAGGAGGCGGGATAGGCACACTAGTATCAATAACTGTACTACCAGGTGATATCATCCTTAACGGGGCTGGACCAGGTGCCGCCATCCCACCTCCAAAACTACCACCACGAGCCGCTGCCTCCATTTCAGTGTTGATTTCGGCTAATATTTCTTCTTCATGAATTACTTGGGCCTCGCTGGGAGCATCTGTGGTTGGCATTGAAGAGCCAGTAGTAGGTGCACTTCCACCCATAACAAATGGTAGGTCCGCAAAGTGGTCGCTGTGATGACCGAGGAGTTCCTCCATCATCTGCTCGTCAAAAATAAGCGTGCTCTCCTGCGTTCCATCAATCGGTGCAGTTGTAGTTATGGAGGTCGCTTTAGTGATGATGGACTCCTGCGCTTGATGTGATTCTTGAGTTGTAGGAGGCGCGATCGGTGTAACTCCAGTCGCTGGATAGAGAAAAAAGGAGAACTGTTAGTAACTACTTCGGATGACAATTCCGATTTCGGATAAGCATAGAGAATGTTTAGAGTACCTTCCTCAGTTTGAATCGTGGACGGCTGAACGGCTTCAGAAACTTGTTCTCTAGCCGGAGATAACTGTGGCAAATCCGGATTGTAAGCAGGAACTGATTGGGAATCAACCACAGGTGCAGATTCAGGCTGGGTTGGCACAGGAACTTCAGCACTTGCATCGTGGGGCTCAACACCTGAACCTTCTCCGGCCTCCGAGTGTTGGGTGCCGAGCCTTTCTTTTTCATGCAAAATCATCAACTCGTGGAGAATCTTTCGTTCATCTTCATTTAGCATACGATTCTCAAGCTCAAACTTGTTGATTGATTCACCCAGATGCACTACCTTCTCCTCCTCAACTAATCGGCCCCAAGCGTTGTATAAATGTGTCGGGTAGTTGTCGAGCCATGCTAAATTTCTGTGCCTTAAAACGTTAGCATTATAAACCATGAGGAGATCTTCAATATCAGCTTCTAGCCTAGAATCATCCATTCGAACTTTCTCCTTGACCTCAGTCTCCACCACTCGGACCTTAGCCGTGGCCGCGTCCCGTTCGCCCCGAAGCACTATGGCCTGTTCACAAGCCTCTTAGGCCGCTCTATTTGCATCATATTTTTCCTTAATGATTTCAGAAAATTTGGTTTTGAGCTTGTTAAGTTCTTTCAGAGCGGCGTCCCGTTCAGCTGTGATAGTGGTGTTTCAGTGGCCCATCTGCTCCACCAAGGCAAAGTGTGTCTGCCTCATCCTCTCCATGGCCAAGTTCGCCTCATCAGCCTTTTTGGTGGCCTCTACCTCTAATTTTCGAGAGGACCCGGCTTCATCATTAAGCACTTGGATGATGCGGTCCTTCTGGGCGAGATCAGATTCTAACTTTTTGATTATTTTAGCCCGTTCGAAGGCCACCTTCGACGCTTTCTCTGCAGCCTTCGCCCACTCTTTGTACTGGGAATATATGTCATGAATGTAATCATGCATTGTGTTCTTTGCCTCCGATGGAATTCTCTTTAAGTGAGGGGGGAAAATGTAGCCGTCAAAGCATATATTTGGGAAATCTTTCTTTAGCTGAGCGATTCTAATAGCCTCTTCCCCGGTGGGCTCAGTAATAGCTTGCTCAGCGACGACGGGAGGCTCAACCTTAGTTTTATGGAATTGCGACTCGGACCGAAAAGCATGCGAAGATGGTTTGTGACGAGGGGGCTCTACTGGCTGTTTTCCTTGGCCCGAAGGTTGCATAGTGATTCTAGGAGGAGGAGAGCGGGATCGGGATCGATGTCTGTAGTCCCTATCCCTATCTCTCTCATGGCGTTCCGTGCTAGAGTACCCGCGATCGCGGTCTCTATCTTCTTCTCTCCTACGTGACTCATAATATGAAGAATATGGGCGAGCTGAGCGAAGACTCCATAACATCGACCCTCGTCCGGACATCATATCTGTAAAAAAGAAAGAGAAACAGAGTTAGTGGTTTCTTGAATTGGACAACTTATGATTGGAAATCATGTAGTGCCATGAAGTGTGTATGTATGTGCAACCCCCCGACCAACCGGAAATGTCGGCCGCACTTATAGGAAGCGACTCGCTTAGATCAAGGGCACTATCAAGCTCCTCCAACCCAGAGTCGTGTTGAAGCAACACGTAATCCGGAATCGGAATATCGGCAAGCCCTTCAAAAGGACTCTCTATTGGTGAGAAGGAGAATCTGAGATTCTAATGCCGGGAACCGGTAAAGAAACCACGACTGATTTCCACCTCAAAGACTTAGGACATTTGTAAGCAGCGGCCTTGCATTTTCTTCTTCCTTCTGTCGCTTGAAATCCAACCGAAGACCTAGCAATCAATTCTTCATCCGTGGGCGCTCTCTCTTCATCACTTCCCTCAGCAATTACGACCCTGGGCGCTCTACGCTTTACCCGCTTCGTCGGGGCCACTCTTAGTATTCCTTCAAGCCTTATTCTCTGGTTTCGCTCAATAAGCCCCACGATTCTCAAATTTCTGTCGGTTAGAACCGAATCGATGTCCCTCATTTCACTTGGAACTTCTTGAAGGACCCTTACTATTTCTTTGAAGTACCCGCCTTCAGGTCGTGAAATTGCGGTTATAAAGAAAAGAAGATATTAGTTTTACATCAACTACTATTATCTTGATAATTCTTGGAGAAGACTACAACACTTACGTCTGACTAACCATCGGCTGGAAAATACTGGGGGGCATCGGACGTAGAACAATTATGTTTTAAAGTAACTCAGCCTTGTCCAGGATCCGGTTACTACTTGACAATTTCTGACCGCCTCCAGGAATGTAAAAGATGGGCCATCTCCCCTACTCTTGATGTTAAAAAGATATCTAATCTCTGTTGGAGCCGGTGGCCGAAAGAGATGCTCCATGAATACAATAAATAAACTGTTCAGCGTAGCATATCCGTTGGGGTGTAGTTGTGATAGAGCGATTCCGAGGAAAGACAACACTTCCCTGATATATTAGTTAAACGGAGGAAGTGTTCTGTAACGACCCACTATTTTGGACCATTCAAATCGACAATAAATCCACACATGTCGGACTTGAATAATTCAAAACAATAGATTGTTAATTTAAATTGGCAAAACTCAACATATACAGTAAATAAAATAATCACAGATCACAAACACAGACACAGAGTAATATAACAATAGTGCAGCGGAAACAAAAGAATAGTAGTTCATGAAGCTACTATATATATAACAGAGTTAAACAAGATACAACAGAAGTCTCGAATACAATAGTCAAATACAATATTAGAATACATCACTGGAATAAACCGAATATCTGAAAGCTGGATAGATAGCTGGATCTCCAAGCGAAGCTCCAACTCCAAAAGTGAGTCTCGAATACTGGTACACTCAGTCTGACCCGAGCGTAAAGAAAACACAAAACACTCGAGTCAGGATTAACATTCTTATATCAATAAATCCAACTCAAGTGAAATATCAACTGAAATACAAGTAACTCAAAGGATGTTTGGGATAACCATCCTCTAAGGATCCATTAAACTATCTACTATGTAAAAGTGTACGCTAAGTAGATAATGTCTAATCAGTAAGGTACGATATCGAAATAGCATTAAGTCATGGCCCATTCCACCCTTAACACATTTTTATTCCCAAGAGCATATACAAGACCGTAGTTTCCCCAAAACCGGAAGTCACCAGAGGGCAATCCATATACTAAAGGTACAAACCAAAACGTAGTGGTCGCGAATAGGATAATCAGTATGACAAGGTACATGAGGCGATACCAACTAGGATACTAGTAGTTGCCTGATCCGGACTGATGTTGGGCATAGCAGCTACTATCCCAACACCGCGAAACAACACTCCCAAATCAAGGGGTGCACCCAAATCGAATCACAAAAGTAATAGATATGGTATCGAAGAAGTGTGTCCACTAGAGATGGCGATCCTCAATGGCCCGGCGCGGCTCTTGTTTTAGTCATGTCAGGGGTCATCCAAAATCGTTCTCTTTCTTCAGTCGATGCGTTCACCAAACCATCCACTTCATTCTGGATCAACACTCCGCGTATATTAGTTATTAAAGTGGTTTCGGTATCGACAGAGAGTATGTCCATATCCGATCCCGGCCTCTTTAATAACTACGTATTATTACACCGATGGTCATTTAATAAAATTTCAAAATAGTTATATTTCAAAACCGACATATCATTGCCATTTCAAAACCATATCAATACGATATCACTTTCACTTCAAATAAATCCATTTCCAAAATCATATCACTTTCCAAAGTTATATCGCTTTCGAAATCATAAGTCTTTTAAAATCATAACACTTTGGAAATCAAAACTTGAAATTCACAACACGTTGAAATCCTAACACTTTCCTCTTAAACAGTTTAGATATTAAAATTTGTATATATAGAAAAATAGTTTATAAAATAAAATAGTTTATATAAAATAGTTATAAGTTAAAATAAAATAATTTATATTGAAAATGATTTATATTAAAATAATTTTTATTAAAATTTATAAAGTAAAATATAAATAGTTTTAGATATAGTTTAAATACTTTATATAAAAATAGCTTCCTCAAATTTCATAAATCAATTCACATAAACTCGAATTCCAAAATTAAAATTTAATTAAATCTCAAATCATCAATTTCAATTCAATTTAGTTTCTCAATAAACCCTTTCAAATTATCGATTTCAAATGCCTATTTGAACCATAAATAAACCATTTCAATTTCAATATATTTCAAAGTTTAAATATTCGACATTTCAAAACTAAATTCGATAATACAATTTATGTCCCAATTTAATTTCATTACATTTAGTTTCTGAAATATTTCTTTAATCATTTCAATACATCAAAATACAACTTCAATTTACAAATTTATATAGACAAATATCCCATTTAAATTTATATGAGTTTGAAATATTCATTTACCACTTCTTAATTAATTCAAGTTATAAAACATATCTTAAAATTTCAAATTTAATAGATTTCAAATCAACTTATTTAAGTATAATTCTTAAATAATTAAGAATTCAAAATCAATTCAAATTTATCTTTCAACCTGAAACATTATAAATTCTATATTTAAAAATATAAATTTTACATAAATACTTAAACATATTTCATATTGATTCAAATCAACTTTATTAAATCAACTTTAATAAATCTTTAAAATCATTATTTATTAAAACCATATATTTCTTTCAAAACCGTAGAAATGTTTTCAAAACATTTATATATAGACCAACGGTGTCTGTATATAATTTTCTATCCTATGGTCAAGTGATACGGATATTTATCATTTCAATCCGCAATTTAAAATATATTCGGGTATATATCTTTTCAACCCGAAATCCCAAATTCAATTTAATTTGAAAACCGCTTGGGTTTATCATTTCAACCCATAACGATTTCCTCCTATTCTAAAGTCCGTTCGGGTATGTATCATTTCAACCCATAGTGATTCTATACTAACAGGGAACTTGCAGAGTGATAACAGATATGATAATAATGTAACAATGGTAACAGGCATATATCATCAGTATAAATAACAGATAAGGGTGTCAGATGTCATAGGTGAACAGATACAGATGATGGCATAGTTATATCAATATAAATAACAAATAATGGTGTCAGGTGTCACAGGTGAACAGATACAGATGATGGCGTAGATATAGCAATATAAATAACTAACAGCAACATATTTCAATTGTCGTTTCAATTGAAATCAAATTTAATAAATATAAGAACATTAATCGTGAGTGATTGCTAACCTTTCGAGGCTAAAGAGAAGATAGATACCACAACAAGCTACGATTCAAATCGTGAAATTGACTAATCCAAATAACGATTTCCAGCGCAAAGCAAGATAGGTACGAATTCGATGAATAGAGCTGATAAATGATAAATCAAGGACTCGAGATCAGATCGATATGACTGAAACAAAAGTATTTTATATTATTATTACTATTTTTGTTATTATTTCATTAACATCAATATTTAAAAATCATTATTCAAATAAAACGCATAAAATAAAACAACATATCGTATAGACAGAAACTAGTATAAAATTCACATACCTTTAAACATACATAGGTCGTCGTATTATAACTCATAGATACAACAACGGAATATATATAGCTTACAAAATATCTAGAAGTCAAACATGTATATAATTTCCCTTTCCACTAATATACCTACCAGTATGCTTCGTATAAACTATACCTATGAAAACTCAGTAGAAAAAAGAAAATATATATATATATACCCAACTTGTATAGCCGCATATTATGAGAGTGCAAATGAATCAATGTCTAAAGCTAGTATATTATATGTATAAAATATATAGCATAGATAGACTTCTCTATAATATGTGTACAGCAGATATAGGCTGTCACTCACATATACTTTTATACATACAACCTATTTTATGTTACAGCTATAAACATATATTTAAAACCCAACATCAAATATAAAACTAGTCTGACTGGCACACTTTAGATACTTTATTATATATACACGAAATATTATATATATATATATATATATATTTCTCTTACTTTTAAATCGATATTTTCCAAATAAGAACATAGACACACCCCATATAAAAATATGCTTCCAAACATATATTCATCCTTTAATATAATACGTACATATATGTAAAACTTGGAAATCCAGCCTATGTAGATTTATATCAAATTTTTGGACAAAATAGATGACTTTCCATATGTTTGCAGCAAATATATGTATAAATCTTACAGTATACAACACATGTAACTACTTTAAATATCATATACGTATAAATGAATGCAGACTGTATATATATGTAAATGCTTTGAGATTAAAATATATGTATACTAGTATATATGCAGCAAGTTTACATAACTAAGTAGATAATGGATCTTAAAGTATGCATATATAAACCCTCTACAAAATAAAATATATATATAATAGTATACGAAAACTTGCATATAAGATATTCTGTATAGGCCAACGAATATATGTATATTATTTTATATAAACTAATATAACAATAACATAATAACATATAATGTATACACAGTACCTTATATAATAAGTGGATGTACAAGTAAGGTAGATTAGGCGAGCGACGAGTTGAGCTTGGGAAGGAAATGCTCATGCCGAGTGGTAGGCTATGGTGGAAGGCAATGGTCGATCGCGTGGAGGAGGAAGGCACGCGTCCAAGGCGGAGGGCGGAGATTAGGGAGGTGGTGTGTTTGCGTAGGAGGTCGGGTTGCCAGGGTTCGGTGACTGTGGGGTCGAGGTGGGCGAGGCGATGGGTTCTCGGGGATGGCGAACCGGGTGGGATGCTGTCGAATGGGGATGAACGCGGAGGAGGTGGCTGCGGGAGCGAGCAGTGGGTGGAGGGGATGCTTCTCGGCTGTGGCACTTGCGTAGGGAAGACGAGGCCGTGAGGGGAAGAAAGAGAAGAGGCAGTCTGAGGCCGGATCTGGTGGGGAAGGGCTCGCTGGCCTAGGCGGTCGGCGGAGAGGTGGTTCGGCGCTGGTGTTGCTCGGTTGCTATTTGGATGGAGGGGGTTTCGGTAGGCCATGCTATATGGAAGGGGCGACGGGGATAGGGAAGGTCAGGGCGGAGACGGTGATTGACTTGGTGGGTGCGGTGTTAGGCATGGAGGCAGCGGTTGTTGGCCATTGGGAGATGATGCTCGGCTGTTGGAAGAAAGAACTTAATATTTTTTCAAAGGCTATGAACTGAATGGAAAAATATGGAAGGAGGAAAAGAAAAGAATAAGCAGACTAGGCAAAAGTGAAACGTAACAGACTAAACAACGGAAGCCAGAGAAAAAGAAAGATGAAAGGACAACTGCATATAATATAAAAATTGGACTTAGTGAATGATAAAAGGCACGCATTGAAATCTGAAATTATTAATGGCCACTGTCACGTTGACAGTGAAAGGACACAAGAAACAAAAGGGCACAAACGGTTCCGACTATCTGTTTCACAGATTCCGCCGTGCACCGAACATCCAAATTGACAGTTGAATATGCTATGGAGATCAGCACGACAAGACGATTAAAGCGGCATATAAATATCAGTGGTACGATTGAATTATAAAAATTCGAATTTTCTAATGGTGGAAAATGCAAGAAACACGCTGAAAAATAAGATCGACGGAGCCAAAGATGTCCGAATTTGGAAAAACGACAAACTGAAATCTTGCTCAGAAGATGGTTTAGAATTTTCTATGTAAAAATATTTAGGTTTCGGAAACATTTTATTTTCATCGCTTTTTAACTGATTAAATTGAAGTAAATTTACGCATGAAATAAACTTTCATATTTTCGGACGAAAATTTACCAGTTGCTATGTTTAACTAAACGCATTCCAAATATCAAATTTATATTTCAAAATTTTATCGTTTAAAATTTCACAAAATTTCAACTAATTACGTTATTAAAACAGTTGAAATTCACGGGTCGTTACACTCTCCCCCACTCAAAACTTTTCGTCCCCGAAAAGGAAGGAGGTAGTAGAATAGAAAGAAAGAAAAATAGCTTTGAAAACAAAATAAACAACTAATTTTAAAACCATATAAATTTCAAATTAAACTAATTAATATCCAACATTTTGGTTAAATCCATTTGAGTTCACTTAAGTTAAATCAATCTATCTATTTCTAAATTAATGATCTTATTATCGAGTCATCCTCAATTAACAATTTCTAGATCACAATTTGTATAATCATTTATTATCCTCATATTTTTTTTCAACAAATTTGATTCTTTTATCCAAATTATTATTAAGTTTATTCCACTTAATATATCTTATTACATATATTTAAACCATATAAATTAATTTAAACCATATAAATTTCAGTTTAAATCAATTTATATTCAATAATTGATTTTAAATTCAAGGTATTTCCATAAGTTGATCTAATTTCAATTTATTAATTCCTTCAAAACAAAATTTATTTTTCAATTATCTTATTATTCTATTTATCTCTATTAACATTTTATAATTAAAATTTAAGTGTATAACATTTGTTATAACCACTCACATTTTATTTATAAATTCAATTTATATTATATATATTATCCAATTACATATTCAACTCTTGAATGATTTAGGTAAGTTGTATTAGAATGTAGTTGAACAATATACAAATAAAATTTTTCCCAATTCAATTATTCAAGTTTAAATATTTATTCCAAATTTTGGTTTTATTTATAATTAAAATCATCCTTTAACAAAATTTAAGAATTATATTTCCGATTTACTTTAAACAATTTAGAGATATATATAATATATTTATATCAAATCAAATTAAATTTTAAAATAAGATACCTATATATATAAATCAAATTATACTGAAGAAATTCGAATCAAAATATTTTTCAAAACAAAACCATAGCAAAGCAACAGAATAGTATCTCCACTTCGAAACTCGAAAATGAATGTCGATGATGCGGCCGCCATCACTGAAATTATTTTCCAGCGACAAAGAGAAGAGCACTGATTTCAACATTTTAAAAAAATTCTTTGAAAACGATTTTTATTCGAAAATACTTTCAATAATATATACTTTAAAATTTTAAAACCCAAAGTTCGAAATCACCGGAAACTAATAAATTCTCAAATTTCTGAATTAAATTCATTTCAAATTCCAATCAATTTATAACCAAGTTTATAAATTCATTTATTTATATTATGAAATAATCAATGGTTACAAAACAATAAATGAAAATCAAATACTATCATTTCAGACAACAAATTCATTAACAATTTAATTTCAGAAAACTTATATTTATATATAATATAATCATACAAAACTTTTATTATATTTATCAAATTTGAAAACGATATTGTGCCAGTTTGCTCTGTTCAAGTGTTTTGGAAATCCTATTGATAGCGTTGATCAGACGAATCGATCGAAAACCCAAATCAACGTCAACAACTCAAACAACACAATACATATCAAAACATTTTAATATTAATTTATAAATACACTTCCTCGCTTGACGATACAAGAATGAATTTTCAAAATAAGGATAGGGTTTCAAATTTGATGGACTCAAATCAAAGAGAATTTTATTCGAAGATAAGTTCGAAACAAAGATACGATGATTAACAACAAAGTAGGGAGATTGATAAATTTATATAAATCGCGGGCAACCTTAACCGGGTCAACCGTGACTTCAAGAATAAGATCGTTGTAGAATTCCGAGGTAAATCGACATTCGATCTCAAGAAATAAAATTCAGGTATAGCAAGAGATATATAGCATCGTAAACCGAGGATACAGAAATCTCCGGTAAATCAATGCCTATTGTAAAGGAGTTTCACCCCTTTACAAATCATTCGAAGATTGGCGAGACCGCCGATATATTATAGATATCATTCAAAATGGAGTTATGGGGTGCTCCAGAATTGAAAGAAGACGAATAGTAAGGGACACGAATGAATTTTTGGAACCGCAGGGAACGTTCCAAAATTCAAAGGAATCGAATCAAAAAGGAAGAGATTCAACTCGAATGAGAGTGATTCTTTAAATATATTTACCATATATGCAAAGTTTTGCCTAGAGCTACCAAAGCTCCGATACCACTTGTAACGACCCACTATTTTGGACCATTCAAATCGACAATAAATCCACACATGTCGGACTTGAATAATTCAAAACAATAGATTGTTAATTTAAATTGGCAAAACTCAACATATACAGTAAATAAAATAATCACAGATCACAGACACAGACACAGAGTAATATAACAATAATGCAGCGGAAACAAAAGAATAGTAGTTCATGAAGCTACTATATATATAACAGAGTTAAACAAGATACAACAGAAGTCTCGAATACAATAGTCAAATACAATATCAGAATACATCATTGGAATAAACCGAATATCTGAAAGCTGGATAGATAGCTGGATCTCCGAGCGAAGCTCCAACTCCAAAGGTGAGTCTCGAATACTGGTACACTCAGTCTGACCCGAGTGTAAAGAAAACACAAAACACTCGAGTCAGGATTAACATTCTTATATCAATAAATCCAACTCAAGTGAAATATCAACTGAAATACAAGTAACTCAAAGGATGTTTGGGATAACCATCCTCTAAGGATCCGTTAAACTATCTACTATGTAATAGTGTACGCTAAGTAGATAATGTCTAATCAGTAAGGTACGATATCAAAATAGCGTTAAGTCATGGCCCATTCCACCCTTAACACATTTTTATTCCCAAGAACATATACAAGACCGTAGTTTCCCCAAAACCGGAAGTCACCAGAGGGCAATCCATATACTAAAGGTACAAACCAAAACGTAGTGGTCGCGAATAGGATAATCAGTATGACAAGGTACATGAGGCGATACCAACTAGGATACTAGTAGTTGCCTGATCCGGACTGATGTTGGGCATAGCAGCTACTATCCCAACACCGCGAAACAACACTCCCAAATCAAGGGGTGCACCCAAATCGAATCACAAAAGTAATAGATATGGTATCGAAGAAGTGTGTCCGCTAGAGATGGCGATCCTCAATGGCCCGGCGCGGCTCCTGTTTTAGTCATGTCAGGGGTCATCCAAAATCGTTCTCTTTCTTTAGTCGACGCGTTCACCAAACCATCCACTTCATTCTGGATCAACACTCCGCGTATATTAGTTATTAAAGTGGTTTCGGTATCGACAGAGAGTATGTCCATATCCGATCCCGGTCTCTTTAATAACTACGTATTATTACACCGATGGTCATTTAATAAAATTTCAAAATAGTTATATTTCAAAACCGACATATCATTGCCATTTCAAAACCATATCAATACGATATCACTTTCACTTCAAATAAATCCATTTCCAAAATCATATCACTTTCCAAAGTTATATCGCTTTCGAAATCATAAGTCTTTTAAAATCATAACACTTTTGAAATCAAAACTTGAAATTCACAACACGTTGAAATCCTAACACTTTCCTCTTAAACAGTTTAGATATTAAAATTTGTATATATAGAAAAATAGTTTATAAAATAAAATAGTTTATATAAAATAGTTATAAGTTAAAATAAAATAATTTATATTGAAAATGATTTATATTAAAATAATTTATATTAAAATTTATAAAGTAAAATATAAATAGTTTTAGATATAGTTTAAATACTTTATATAAAAATAGCTTCCTCAAATTTCACAAATCAATTCACATAAACTCGAATTCCAAAATTAAAATTTAATTAAATCTCAAATCATCAATTTCAATTCAATTTAGTTTCTCAATAAACCCTTTCAAATTATCGATTTCAAATGCCTATTTGAACCATAAATAAACCATTATAATTTCAATATATTTCAAAGTTTAAATATTCGACATTTCAAAACTAAATTCGATAATACAATTTATGTCCCAATTTAATTTCATTACATTTAGTTTCTGAAATATTTCTTTAATCAATTCAATACATCAAAATACAACTTCAATTTACAAATTTATATAGACAAATATCCCATTTAAATTTATATGAGTTTGAAATATTCATTTACCACTTCTTAATTAATTCAAGTTATAAAACATATCTTAAAATTTCAAATTTAATAGATTTCAAATCAACTTATTTAAGTATAATTCTTAAATAATTAAGAATTCAAAATCAATTCAAATTTATCTTTCAACCTGAAACATTATAAATTCTATATTTAAAAATATAAATTTTACATAAATACTTAAACATATTTCATATTGATTCAAATCAACTTTATTAAATCAACTTTAATAAATCTTTAAAATCATTATTTATTAAAACCATATATTTCTTTCAAAACCGTAGAAATGTTTTCAAAACATTTATATATAGACCAACGGTGTCTGTATATAATTTTCTATCCTATGGTCAAGTGATACAGATATTTATCATTTCAATCCGCAATTTAAAATATATTCGGGTATATATCTTTTCAACCCGAAATCCCAAATTCAATTTAATTTGAAAACCGCTTGGGTTTATCATTTCAACCCATAACGATTTCCTCCTATTCTAAAGTCCGTTCGAGTATGTATCATTTCAACCCATAGTGATTCTATACTAACAAAGAACTTGCAGAGTGATAACAGATATGATAATAATGTAACAATGGTAACAGGCATATATCATCAGTATAAATAACAGATAAGAGTGTCAGATGTCACAGGTGAACAGATACAGATGATGGCATAGATATACCAATATAAATAACAGATAATGGTGTCAGGTGTCATAGGTGAACATATACAGATGATGGCATAGATATAGCAATATAAATAACTAACAGCAGCATATTTCAATTGTCGTTTCAATTGAAATCAAATTTAATAAATATAAGAACATTAATTGTGAGTGATTGCTCACCTTTCGAGGCTAAAGAGAAGATAGATACCACAACAAGCTACGATTCAAATCGTGAAATTGACTAATCCAAATAATGATTTCCAGCGCAAAGCAAGATAGGTACGAATTCGATGAATAGAGCTGATAAATGAGAAATCAAGGACCCGAGATCAGATCGATATGACTGAAACAAAAGTATTTTATATTATTATTACTATTTTTGTTATTATTTCATTAACATCAATATTTAAAAATCATTATTCAAATAAAACGCATAAAATAAAACAACATATCGTATAGACAGAAACTAGTATAAAATTCACATACCTTTAAACATACATAGGTCGTCGTATTATAACTCATAGATACAACAACGGAATATATATATAGCTTACAAAATATCTAGAAGTCAAACATGTATATAATTTCCCTTTCCACTAATATACCTACCTGTATGCTTTGTATAAACTATACCTATGAAAACTCAGTAGAAAAAAGAATATATATATATATATATATATACCCAACTTGTATAGCCGCATATTATGAGAGTGCAAATGAATCAATGTCTAAAGCTAGTATATTATATGTATAAAATATATAGCATAGATAGACTTCTCTATAATATGTGTACAACACATATAGGCTGTCACTCACATATACTTTTATACATACAACCTATTTTATGTTACAGCTATAAACATATATTTAAAACCCAACATCAAATATAAAACTAGTCTGACTGGCACACTTTAGATACTTTATTATATATACACGAAATATTATATATATATATATATATTTCTCTTACTTTTAAATCGATATTTTCCAAATAAGAACATAGACACACCCCATATAAAAATATGCTTCCAAACATATATTCATCCTTTAATATGATACGTACATATATGTAAAACTTGGAAATCCAGCCTATGTAGATTTATATCAAATTTTTGGACAAAATAGATGACTTTCCATATGTTTGCAGCAAATATATGTATAAATCTTACAGTATACAACACATGTAACTACTTTAAATATCATATACATATAAATGAATGCAGACTGTATATATATGTAAATGCTTTGAGATTAAAATATATGTATACTAGTATATATGCAGCAAGTTTACATAACTAAGTAGATAATGGATCTTAAAGTATGCATATATAAACCCTCTACAAAATAAAATATATATATAACAGTATATGAAAACTTGCATATAAGATATTCTGTATAGGCCAACGAATATATGTATATTATTTTATATAAACTAATATAACAATAACATAATAACATATAATGTATACACAGTACCTTATATAATAAGTGGATGTACAAGTAAGGTAGATTAGGCGAGCGACGAGTTGAGCTTGGGAAGGAAATGCTCATGCCGAGTGGTAGGCTATGGTGGAAGGCAATGGTCGATCACGTGGAGGAGGAAGGCACGCGTCCAAGGCGGAGGGCGGAGATTAGGGAGGTGGTGTGTTTGCGTAGGAGGTCGGGTTGCCAGGGTTCGGTGACTGTGGGGTCGAGGTGGGCGAGGCAATGGGTTCTCGGGGATGGCGAACCGGGTGGGATGCTGGCGAATGGGGATGAACGCGGAGGAGGTGGCTGCGGGAGCGAGCAGTGGGCGGAGGGGATGCTTCTCGGCTGTGGCACTTGCGTAGGGAAGACAAGGCCGTGAGGGGAAGAAAGAGAAGAGGCAGGCTGATGCCGGATCTGGTGGGGAAGGGCTCGCTGGCCTAGGCGGTCGGCGGAGAGGTGGTTCAGCGCTGGTGTTGCTCGGTTGCTATTTGGATGGAGGGGGTTTCGGTAGGCCATGCTATATGGAAGGGGCGACGGGGATAGGGAAGGTCAGGGCGGAGACGGTGATTGACTTGGTGGGTGCGGTGTTAGGCATGGAGGCAGCGGTTGTTGGCCATTGGGAGATGCTGCTCGGCTGTTGGAAGAAAGAACTTAATATTTTTTTCAAAGGCTATGAACTGAATGGAAAAATATGGAAGGAGGAAAAGAAAAGAATAAGCAGACTAGGCAAAAGTGAAACGTAACAGACTAAACAACGGAAGTCAGAGAAAAAGAAAGACGAAAGGACAACTGCATATAATATAAAAATTGGACTTAGTGAATGATAAAAGGCACGCATTGAAATCTGAAATTATTAATGGCCACTGTCACGTTGACAGTGAAAGGACACAAGAAACAAAAGGGCACAAACGGTTCCGACTATCTGTTTCACAGATTTCGCCGTGCACCGGACATCCAAATTGATAGTTGAATATGCTATGGAGATCAGCACGACGAGACGATTAAAGCGGCATATAAATATCAGTGGTACGATTGAATTATAAAAATTCGAATTTTCTGTACATGCATGGCGATTAAAGGCTGTAAACCCCTCTGGGGGAGCATGCGGTCTGTCGTTCGGGCTCGGTAATAGAACATTGTCCAATGACAAACCATGCCTTAGGCATATACGTCCCAACATTTCTTCAGAGACGTTGGACGGTACAGAATCCTATGGATTTCCAATAAACCTGGCACCAGGCAGCTCGTTTGGAGCTGGATCTATAACTTCGGCCGCGGTGGCCGGTATCTCTAGGACAAAAGTAGATGAACACTGAAGCTCCTACTGTTGAGAACTTGTGGACTCCATAACTAATCAACTTATTAAAACCCATTATTAGACGATAATAAGCCCATGTTCCCCAGTGTGAAGTGTGTGAATGTGTTGTGTAGTGCAGTGCTACATGTTACTTAACAAATTCTACAGAGTTAAAGAAAGCATTCAAATAACAAGACTTCGAAATTCAACTGGAGTGACCGTCATCGCTGACCGTCACAACCGTGCCATCTAGACTTTAGAGACCAATCCAAGTCAGAGTTCGTTAAAATTTTTTTAAGTTACAGCTCCATCGACGAGCTTCGAAGGATAGTCAAATATGTAGTTCAACGGCCAAGTCCAATTATGCCAATTTGAAGCTCGCCGGACTTAAGTGCCTAATTATTCAAGAGTATTCGTATCCATCTCGGTCAAGACATGAATCAGTCACCAGAGGTCTAATTCATATCGATCCTTCTAGTTGCATTTTGTATCGATCGCCACGTTCGAATTTCGTATCGATCGCCAGGATGGAAATTCGTATCGATCGGATCGAATCAATACATTTCGTATCGATCACTACTAGGTACTTCGCATCGATCACTAGTTA
This sequence comes from Allium fistulosum, assembly GCA_030737815.1. Classification (NCBI taxonomy): domain Eukaryota; kingdom Viridiplantae; phylum Streptophyta; class Magnoliopsida; order Asparagales; family Amaryllidaceae; genus Allium; species Allium fistulosum. Next base: position 968,975,068 of record CM060904.1, on the reverse strand, counting down.
AGATTTCGTATCGATCAGGTCAATACGAAATCTTACCACTCCAGATCGTTACGAAGCCGCTCCTCTTCATCCATCGTTTTCAGATCGACATGAATCTCTGTTGCTCCCAGATCGATACCAGTTTCTACGTTCTCAGATCGATGCGAACCACTGCAACGTGCTATAGTGTTCATTTCGTATCCATCAGTAGGCTTTCTTCCCTAAACAGTTTAGATGCTATTTCTTCCTTCCTCAGCCTTACCCCGACCCAACTCCGGCAATGCTAAAGCCTGAATTGGCTACGGCTGTGGATGATTTGGCGTTAAAACTCGAGTCTCGTAATTTTAAAGTGGAATCGATCGATTAGTTACCTAATTTAAATAGTCAGTTCAAAGGAATGAAGAACTATTCAATTTGGGGGACGAAGGCAGTTTTTCTTTTACGAGTTCTTTACCAATGCAAAGGCAAGAGCAATACGAAAGCCAGGAGAAATAAAATGAGCAAGTGAGAAAAAAGTTAAGTATGAAATGTTTGTACCAAAAATGGGCACAACACTCTTCGGGAGTTATTTGAAGAGATAAAATGAAGATTATAAATGTAAAACAGAGGTTATCTAACAAAAACTCCAACAAACAGAAATGTAAAATGCACAGACAAGCAATTTAGAGTGGTTCGGCGTATGGCCTACGTCCACTATGAAGTTTTGATGATTTTATTGATTCTCTTTCAATGATTACAAGCGGTTACAGCAATGAACAGTGGATTACAGATTAGAATTCGAAATTGACAGCAAAAGTAGGATGCAAATCTCAATCCGGCAGAGTCTGGACGCTTCAGAGAAAAAAGATCCTTTTTCTGTTGATTCTGGGGCTCTATTTATAGGCGTAGGAGGCTCAAATCTCGCTCAAACTCCGGGAGACTTGGTCTGGTACGTGAGGGGGCCCACGCGACCGTTTCCAGAAAGTTTCGCCTCGATCTGCGATCGATACAAATCCATTTCGTATCGATAAAGATGATGTACAATTGAGCTGAAATTTGGCATGGACATCCTTCAGTGTGCATGCAAGCTTCCCTGAAAATTTCATTGGATTTGGATCAGTAGATCACGAGATATGGTCGATACGAAGTGAGATTTCTCGAAGGCTGTCTGTCTCGTCTCCATGATTTCGACTCCATCCCTTCGTGTCGATGACTGCGCGTGTTCTCGAGATGATGTGGCGTGCGCGCTTCGCTTCGATCCGGCCTTCACTCCGCATTGACCGTTTCGACTCCATATATTTCGCCCTGTTTACTTCGATGGACGACACGTCATCCTAGTTGATTGACCCGTTGGATGTGAACAAGTCATGGGTCACGGGTTCGAAGCAAGGCTCTCTTGTGGATACGAAGTGGACATGGACTGATGGATACGAAGTAGACATGAACTGATGGATACGAAGTAGACGTTGACTGACGGATACGAACAACCCTTTCTCTCATGGATACGAGGCAGACACTAGCTGATGGATACAAAGTGCTTCATCTGATGAGGGATATGAGGTCCATCGATACGAAATCGATGGATTCGAACTAAGCCACTCCTGGTCGATACGAACTCATGGGAGTTGGCCGATATGAAGTAGGCGATCTGCCGATGGATTCGAAGCTGATCGATACCGAAATGATGGATTCGAACTAGAGCCTGGAGATGGACACGAAATCACACATAGTGATGGATACGAAAATGGGTTTTTCCCTTCAATTTGACTCGATCATAACTTGAGCGTACGAGTCCGGATTGACTTGAAATTTGAGGTGCTGATTTCTATGATCTTTCTTGTCATGTCCTATCAATTGTAGCTCATTCTAGACTCGGACAAAATTCAGTGACATCCATGGAGAGCTACCCTTGTTCTCTAGTCGGTTCCTTGGTGTCCTGGCCTTGCCAAAAGGCGAGATAACATTTGCCCCCCAAAGTACGTCTTCTGAAAACATGACGTGCTTTGAAAAGCTGCAGGTCTTCTTTGAACAATTTGAAAGTTGTACTCTTTAAGCATCCTCTTGTATCGGTCCTCTCATGAATCGATGCTAAAAGTTGGAAAGCCTTTCTTCGTATCGATGCAGGTTGACTTGATGGATACGAAAATGGTCATTCGTATCGATGGTCACAAATCATGGTGGATTCTGATTCGAATTGGCGATATCTGATGGATACGAAGTGACTGTTCGTATCGATAGGTTTCGATGGATACGGAAGCTACGCTCGTATCGATAAGTCTGCTCTGTTGTGAGTCGATGGATCATAAAGTGGACATTTCGAACCGATGGAGTCTGTTACCTTCAGGTGGCTTCCCTGTGTGCTTCGAATCGATGAAGCCTGGTGGATTCGAGATGAGCATCCGTTTCGATGCGCTGTTTGACTGGTCGCAACCGGTCAGGCTGACTGGGAGTCGAATCGACCCGGTTGTATCCTAGGCCCCATATAAATATCTGGGACTTAGCTCATTTTTACCTTTTCACTTTCTCTTTTTACTGTTGCTTTTAGCCTTCTGCGATCGATCCAGGAAGAGATAACAACTCCGTACTTTTGACTCGATCAAACTCGTTCTTTCAGATCTTCGAACCAAAACTCCAAACTAGGTAAGCAACTGCGGATCTGAATGACGAAGCCACCATAAATCCACTCTTTCTTCGTCAATCTTTCATTCCGGCATCTGGTAATACCAGATCTGGCTCGAAAATATGATGGCCATGGCGGTCTTTGCAGATTGGAGAAGAAAGGGTGGAAAGGATGATTTTGAATCAATTACGAGAGCCATGTTCGAATTGATGAAATCAATGGCTTTTCTCTGGACCTCGTATCGACTCTTGAGACATGTTAGTGGAGACGATGTGATTTCGATTCGATGTCTGTGGCGGTGGGTCGTATCGATATGAAGTATCTGATAAGAAGTCGATGACTATTCGGAAGCCCCTAACTTTGGATCGATACGAGTTTCGCCACTGCGATCGATACGAAAAATATCGATTTGAGTGTTATCGATGCGGAGCTAAGGCCTTCCCGATCGATACGAACTGGGCCACCACTGATCAATACGAAAGCTCACCTACTGTGATCGATACGAACCAGATTACCCACGATTGATTCGAAGCACGATACTTGGCATCGATTCGAACCTTCAACCGGATGGATTCGGACGAGTCTAATGGGATCGATTCGATCTCTCCCTTTGACGGATACGAAATCCCAAGCATTTTGAAAACATGATTCTGACAAACTTCATCCCCGCAATTCTGGACTTGATAACTAAACTGCATGCCTGATTCCTACGAGCTCCTATATTGCATAATCGAACTTGATCACAACACTGCATATCTGACTGCCCTTTGAAGCTCGTAGATGGAACTGTGATACAGCAAAGTGTAACGAAATTTAATCTGAATCGAATGACAGCATTTGGATGGCGTGGTGGTGACGGTCAGCGATGACGGTCATCTCCGGCCGGACTCTCGGAGCTTCGTGGCTCACACACTTAAGCATATTCCGTAGAGATTTATTTGTTCAAGTTATGCATAACACATGCACTGCACAACTCATCCACACACTTTACACTGGGGAATGTACGGGCTTTTTATCATCTAACGGTAGTTTCTCATGAGTTAGCTAGTTATGGAACCATCAAGTCCGCAGCAGCAAGAAACTCAGGATCTTATCCCTCCCAGACTTGAGATTCCGGACATCGAGGCCGAAGCTATTGGTCCAGCTCCGGATGAGTTGCCCGATGCGTCCTTTATTAATAGTCCACCTGACTCCGTCCCGTCCAACATCTCTGAAGATATGCTAGAGAGAATATGCTTGAGGCATGGCTTATTGCTGGACGACGTAATGTTGCCTGGACTGGACGACAGACCACACAATCCCCCGGAGGGGTATACTGCCTTTAATCGACATGCATGTGCGGCTGGTACACTTCCTCCGTTCAACGATTATATAAGAGAGGTGTTGGCTTACCTGGATATTGCTCCCTCTCAGCTACATCCGAATGGATATGCTTCACTCAATGGCCTGTTCATCGCATTTATGGAATACCTCTACCGGCCTCCCCGCCCGACCGAGATAAGATACCTCTTCAACTTCAAGAGTCGAACTGACAGCCCATCTTTTACATTCTTGGAGTCTGTTAAAAACTGCCAAGTTGTCACGGGGTCGTGGACTAGGCTGAGCTACTTCAAGTCAGAGTGGTTCTATGTCCGATGTCCGCCGGGGTTTGCCAGAAGATGGCTGTTTAGACGTGAGCATTGTCTTTTCCCCAAGTAATTGACGGGGTAATTTCTGAATGAAACCAAACTCACATCTCCCATTATTTTTCTTTCAGCAATAATCCAGTGACCTGAAGGCGGCTACTATAAAGAGATAGTTCGTGTCCTTCAGGAAATCCCTAGCGAAGAAAGGAATATCGAGTGGCTACTGACGGACCAGAACCTTAGAGTTCTTGGGTTGATCGGGCGGAGGCAGAGCATAAGGCTCGATGGTGCATTAAAGACCGTCTCTAGAGAAAAGGTCAAGCGGAAGAAACCCAGGGTTGTGATAATTGAGGAACCCGACTCCGAAAGAACTCATACCGATGAGGAACCGTTGGTCGGACCCGCTAATGCAACCCTGGATTCCGATGCAAAGAGGAAAGGCAAAGCTGTGGCCTCAAAACAGCCTAAGTCCGGGAGGCAGAAGTCTGTGGTTTTGCACCGTCCTCTGCCAGGAGTTAGGATTACGGAAGCACCCTCCCTGCAAGCTGAAAATCAATTCGAAGGGCCTACTGACCCCCCAATCCCGGACATCGAGCCCGAGCAACACGATGTTGAATTGGGTGGACCGCGACATATCGTCGATGTTAGCGAGTCTCTTCCTGCCAGTGCGATTGACACTTCTGGTTGGTCCGGGGGGTTACACATTCACACACTCTTCACGGCACAACACATTTTCCTAACCGTAAACAACATATTGCAAACGGCTACTGATTTTTCGTGGTTTGCTTTTCAGGTACGATGTCTGGGCAAAGTTCTGTGCTTGGTAGTTTGCGCAACAAGCGCCGTTATCATGAGCCACGCAGGAGAGAGGGTGAGAGGGATTACGACTCAGGACACTCTGGTCAGGAAAAGTCTGACAGAGACAGGAGATACGTTCACCGATCCCGATCTCGCTCTCCTCCTCTCAGGACCTCCGCACCTCCTACGGTAGCAGTTGTTAGTCCTCCTGAAACTTCACGGCCTAGGCCACCTTCTCAAGCTCCGAGGCCCGATCAACCGTGCAGGACTGAAATAGCCACCTCTTCGGCTACCACACCGGTCCCGACTGATGCATCCAGTGAAGGAGCGCTTAAATTGGCACAGATGAGGAAGAAATTTCCCGACATCTGCTTTGATGGTTATGTCTTCCCTCCGCACTTGAGGAGAATTCCGCCAACCGCTGAAACCACTATCCATGATTATGTTGCGGATATCTTCTTCCAGTACAGGGAATGGGGACGGGCCGCGAGGAAAGCGTCCAAAGTGGCATTCGATCGGGGCGTCACCATTGAGAAGCTTGAGAAGGAGTTGGGTCACAATGACCGAATCATAAAAGCGTTCAACTCGGAGGCTGAGTCTTCTCGTAAATCTGAAATGGATGCCCTAAAAAAGGTTGATGAAGTAAACGCTGCCATGACCAGGATGAAGCAAGAGCATTATACCGCCATCGAGGACATGGGTCATAGGAACACCACCATTACCGCCGAGAGGGATGCCGCTCTTAAGGAGCTTAATGAGCTGAAATCAAAGTTCTCCGAGATGGCAAAGGAAAAAGACGCAGCTAATGTCTCTGCGCAGGAGGCCTGTGATCAGGCAGTGATGCTCCGAAAGGAGAAAGAAGCGGCTATGCAACAAGCTCGCGAAGCTGAGCCTGGGGTTGACGAGAAGGTACGGCAGGCGGAGGCCAGGATTGAGGCCGAGGTAGAAGAGCTACTCGTCACGTACAACGCCAATGTGCTAAGGCACCGAGATTTGACATGGCTTGACGATTACCCCACGCATCTCTATAACGCCTGGAACTTACTGGTTGATGAGGAGAAGTCTGGGCACCCTGATGAAGCCATTGATGAATTCGAGCTGGAGAACCGCATTCTCAATGATGACGAAAAGAAGGTTCTCCATGACTCCATGATTTCCCACGATAAGGAGAGGCTTGGTGCCCAGACTCAGGACGTCGGAGAAAGCTCTGGTGCGGAGCACCATGTTACGAGTTCTGAGATAATCGTGTCATCTCAATCTGAGCCAACTCCTATGATCGACTCCCAGCCTATTCCGGCATATGACCCAGACCGACCGCATCTATCTCCTATTAAGGAGCATCCTTCCGAAGTCGTTCAGACGACCCCGAGCCAAACCGAGGAAGGTACTTTGAACTAACTGTTTGTATACTTGGATTGGAGGGTCTGTGTCGAAGTGTACATTAACGACATGTTCTTTTTCTTTGATCAGTGACGGAAGTTGCACCAGCTGTGCCTTTCACCGCCCAAGAACCAGGCCAAGTGCCAGAAGCCATCATTTCTGAGGCGACTTCCGTCGCGGCAATGACACCAGTCGGAGTAATGCAGGGGAGCTCACTTTCTTTCGATGAACAGATGATAAACGAGCTCCTCGACCGTCAGAGTGATCCTTTTGCGGACCTGCCGTTTGGCCTGGGTGGATTCTCGTCTACTTCCGACACTTCAACTCAGACTATCACAACCCATAGCGAGGCCAGAGCACAACGGGAAGCGGCGATGTTGGCCGAGATTAATGCCGAGATGGCGGCCGCGGTGCGTGGCGGCAGCGTAGATGGCGGAGCATCAACACAGTGCCCCACTCCTCTTATGATTGTGTCTCCTAGGGGCACGCTTATTGATACTAATGTACCAGTCCCTCCTCCGACTGCGGAGTCTGTTCCTCCAACTCCTTCTGTGGGAAGCATTCCCATAGAGTCCAGCTCGGACGAGGACGTCGACATTATGCCTTCACCCGAGGGGAGCCTGCCTAAGGAGAAAGGTTCCAAGCGAAAGGGTACTGGTGGTTCCAGTAGCTCCTCGAGGAAGAAGAAGTTGAGGAAGCAGAAGGATTAGACACTCCTTTTAGGCATACTTTTCTTTTTTGGTAGTCAGGGATTTTGTCACTTTTCTTTGTTCCCTTTTGTAGGCCGTGTTTAGATGCGGGTTCGGCCCCTGCAAGTAGGAGTATCTTGGAAAGGCTCATGTATGAACTGTAGCTTTTGATTTAGTTGAAAATAAAATTTTGTCTTCTAGTTTCAGCTTATGTTCCTTTCTATGCTTGAATATTGCAGTGTTCGAACTTTGGTCCAGTGTACTTGCATTATCTTATTGTTTCAAAAACAGCTCATTTTACTTGTTAAGTATGGAAATCTCGGACTTGAGTTGTGATAGGGGATCGCATCGGAGCTGAGCATCGCATAGTTTCGGGTAATGACTAACATTTGCCTCTGCCCCCAGTTCCAGGGTTAAGTTGTGATGATCAGCTTGTGATTGCATCAAGCGAGGACCGAGTGGTCGAACCACACTCGTTCTCTTATGAATTATTTCATCCATACTCCAAGGATATATGTCATCTCGTAAGCGGTTGTTCGCACTCTGGGAACACGGAGTTGACTGATGTTTGTACTCCGTCTTGCACTCTGGGAGTACGGAGTTGAGTGTTTATACTCCGTCTCGCACTCTGGGAGCACGGAGTTGAATGTTTATACTCCGCTTTGCACTCTGGGAATGCGGAGTTGGATGTTTATACTCCGTCTTGCACTCTGGGAATGCGGAGTTGGATGTTTATACTCCGCTTCGCACTCTGGGAATGCGGAGTTGGATGTTTATACTCCGCTTCGCACTCTGGGAATGCGGAGTTGGTTGTTTTATACTCTGTTACGCACTCTGGGAACACGGAGTTGAATGTTTATACTCCGTCTCGCACTCTGGGAGCGCGGAGTCGAATGTTTATACTCCGTCTCGCACTCTGGGAGCGCGGAGTCGAATGTTTATACTCCGTCTCGCACTCTGGGAGCACGGAGTCGAATGTTTATACTCCGTCTCGCACTCTGGGAGCGCGGAGTTAAATGTTTATACTCCGTCTCGCACTTTGGGAGCGTGGAGTTGAGTGTTTATACTCCGTCTCGCACTCTGGGAGCGCGGAGTTGAGTGTTTATACTCCTTCTTGCACTCTGGGAGCGCGGAGTCGAATGTTTATACTTCGCTTCGCACTCTGGGAATACGGAGTCGGTTGTTTTATACTCCGCTTCGCACTCTGGGAATACGGAGTTGGTTGTTTTATACTCCGCTTCGCACTCTGAGAATACGGAGTCGATTGCAGGATTGTCGTGTGTCAAATCCATCAATATTGGTGTAATGGCTTGCCCCCGAGCTCGGGTTTCACTTAGTGAGTGGCCGGTCATATCGCAGCCACTCTCCGTTTGAATAAGTCCCATAGCGTGATGGGAATTAGCTCTTCGTGCATCGTGATGTCGTATATCGTACTTAATGAATCACAGCTCTGGCTCGAAGAAGTGGCATTTTATTGCTGAAATAAGAAAATGCGGCAAGGTCAGTTGCCTTATTACAAGATTCAAATTTCGAAATGCAGAAACAAATTGCTAAATAGAATGAAATAAATAAAGCCTGTCATATGTAATAGCGACGGAGACTTTCGCTGTTCCAAGCCCTCGGCAAATCGAGACCGTCAACGGTCGACAGCTTGAATGTGCCATCTCCGAGTCTTCGTGTAATCACATACGGCCCTCCCCAGTTCGGCTTCATGTGTGAAGGAACAGGGTAGACTCTCTTGAGCACGAGGTCGCCGAGTTCATAGGTTCGAGGTCGAACTTTGGTGTTGTATAGTCGGGCGACCCGACTTCGATGTGCGGCTGCTCTCAGATCAGCCTCTTCCCGTTTTTCATCCAATAGATCCAAAGATTCGACCAGAAGTATAGCGTTCGTTTTCGGATCATAGTAAGTCACGCGATGAGAAAACACTTCCGTTTCGACCGGAATAACAGCCTCTGAGCCATAAGATAGGGAAAACGGAGTGTGCCCAGTCGCGGTTTTGTGAGTCGTTCGATAGGCCCATAACGCCATAGGAAGTTCGTCGACCCACTTGCCCCCAGCCTTTTCCAACCGTTTCTTCAGGATTGATTTTATAACTTTATTGACAGCTTCAACCTGTCCATTCGCTTGGGGGTGTGCGACAGCCGAGAACTTTTTGTGGATATGAAACCGTTGACAGAAATTTTTGAATTCCGCACTCTCGAATTGGGCTCCGTTATCAGTGATGACGGTATGCGGGAGTCCAAATCGACAGATGATGTTGCGAACCACGAAGTTTATCACTTTCTTTGTCGTAATGGTTGCAAGGGCTTCAGCCTTAGCCCACTTTGTGAAGTAGTCAACGGCAACGATGGCGTATTTCACACCGCCTTTCGCCAAAGGTAAAGCGCCGATGATATCGATGCCCCACATTGCGAATGGCCAGGGACTGACCATTTGGGTTATTTCAGTAGGCGGAGCTCTTGGAATTCGGGCATGTATCTGGCATTTATCACACTTCCGGGCATAGTTCGCCGCATCTCGGTTCACTGTCGGCCAGTAGTACCCATATCGGAGTATCTTCTTAGCGAGAGCTTGTCCTCCGGTATGATCGCCACACTCTCCTTCGTGTACGTCATGTAACACTCGTTTGATTTCCTCGTGGGCGATACATCTGAGGAGAGGAACGGAATAACCTCTCCTGTACATGACGCCGTTTTGGATGACGAACCGCGAAGCTTTCCGCTGGACTTGTCTCTTCTCATTTCTAGGTTCAGGCAACATCCCATTCTCAATGTAATTCCAATACGGAGTCATCCAAGATTCTCTACTGGGAGCGGTTTCATATACAGAGTTCATTTCTATCCGATCGATGCTCGGGGAGGCCAAAGTTTCAACAGGGACAAGTCCCATTTGCTGCGCTTCACTTGCGCTGGCTAACTTTGCCAGTGAATCGGCTTTCTGATTGTGCTCCCGAGGCACATAATAGATGGCATAATAATCAAACTGGTTTAGTATTTCCTGAACTCGGGCCAGGTAAGCAGCCAGTCTTCGGTCTCTTGCCTGATATTCTCCTCGTACTTGACATACCACTAACTGTGAATCGCAATAAATTTCCACCGCGATAATTCTCAAGTCTCTGGCAAGTTTTAGGCCGGTTAGGAGGGCTTCATATTCATCTTCATTGTTAGTTGCACGAAAGTTGAACTTCAAAGCATAACATATGGATCGGCCCTCGGGAGTCTCAAGTACAACCCCAGCGCCCGAACACCGGCCATTTGACGCACCGTCAGTATACAGCTTCCAGATGTATTCGGGGGATTCACTGGTCTCGGGAAAGTTTTCTGGAACGGTGAATTCAGCTATGAAATCTGCCAGGACTTGTCCTTGAATGGCTCTCCGCGGAGCGTATGCGATATCAAATTGGCTTAGCTCAATGTTCCACTTAAGTAACCTACCGGACGTCTCAGGCCGTGTTAGGACCTGTCGTAACGGCTGGTCGGTGTACACAGTAAGCGGATGAGATTAGAAGTAAGGGCGGAGCTTTCTTGATGCAATGACCAAGCAATAGGCCAGTTTCTCCAGTCTCGGATAATTTCTTTCAGCTCTTGTTAGCCGCTTACTAACATAGTAGACCGGGCTTTGCACTTTGTCTTCTTCCCGAACTAGGGCAGCACTAATCGCATGTTCTGATACTGCCAGGTAGAGATATAGTTGCTCGTGGTCAACTGGTTTTGACAAGATCGGAGGTGTGGAGAGATGTTGCACTAGTGATCGGAACGCGCCTTCACACTCCGTGGTCCATTCAAAGTTTCGTTTTCCCTTCCGGATCAGGTCGAAGAAAGGAATGCATTTATCGGTGGACTTTGAAATGAACCTGCTCAATGCTGCGACCTTTCCGTTGAGACTCTGGACTTGCTTTATGGTTCTAGGGGTTTGAAAATTTCTTATAGCCCAGATTTTCTCAGGATTCGCTTCTATCCCCCGAGCGTTGACGATGAACCCAAGGAATTTTCCGGAAGCGACGCCGAAGTGACACTTGAGCGGGTTGAGCTTCATTCCATATTCCCGGAGGATGCTGAACATTGAATTCAAATCTCTGCGTGGTCTGTGGAAAATCGGGACTTCACCAGCATGTCATCCACGTAAACCTCCATGGTCTTCCCAATCTGATCGGCGAACATCCGGTTGACTAAGCGTTGGTATGTTGCTCCAGCGTTCTTTAGACCAAACGGCATGACTTTGTAACAATAGAGTCCCAGATCGGTCACGAAGCTGGTATGTTCCTGATCAGGTAAATGCATGGGTATTTGGTTGTAGCCGGAATAAGCATCCATAAAGGATAGTAGCTCATGTCCGGCCGTTGAATCTACGAGCTGATCGATTCGCGGAAGTGGGAAGCTATCTTTTGGACAGGCCTTGTTTAGGTCAGAGTAATCAACGCAGGTTCTCCATTTTCCGTTTGGTTTCCGAACCAGTACAGGGTTGGATACCCATTCTGGATACAAGGCATCTCGAATGAACCCGCTTGATCGCAGTTTATCAACCTCCTCCTTAAGGGCGGCAGATCTCTCTGGATCCATACCGCGCCTTTTCTGCTTTACTGGGACATGTCGCGGATCTATATTCAGGGAGTGACTTGCAATGCTCGGTGAGATTCCGCACATGTCAGAGTGTGTCCAGGCGAAGACGTCGAGATTCGCCCGAAGAAACTCGACCAATTCCTGCTGTGTCTGCTTGTTCAGTTGAGACCCAACTTTCAGCATTTTTGAATCATCATCCTCACTGATTGGGACGTCCACAGTCAGTTCGGCTGGAGAAGCTTGACTCTCCGTAGATTCATCTTTATCCTCGTTGTCCCTAGGGTCCAGGTCTTTCAGGAATTGGTCGTGGTGCCCAGGCCGAGGCCCAGGCATCAATTGTCAATTATCAATGGAACGGACGCAGAGAGATTCCTCTATGCCCTTTCCCTTCTCTTTGCGTTGCGCCCCGCGCAGCTCAGCAACATAGCAGGCCCTTCCCGTGGCCTGATCTCCTTGAACAACTCCAATCCCATGATCTGTGGGGAACTTCAAAGTTAAGCACCATGGGGCGATGGCCACCCTGAATTCGGCTAGGGCCGGTCGGCCCAAAAATGCGTTATAAGGTGAATCAATCTCCAAGACGACAAACTGTAGCATCCGGACCCTCCGGCGTTCTCCAACACCTAACTCAACTGGGAGTTCAGTTATTCCGATGGGTATTGTGGCACTTCCATTGAAACCGTGGATTCTGGATAAACAGGGTTTCAAATCCTTTGTCTCCATTTTCATTAAGTCGTAAGCCCGTTTAAGCAAGATATTCACAGAGCTTCCACTGTCAACCAGGATCCTCTTCATCCAAGCAGGACCTACCTGGGCAGATATGACTAGTGGGTCGATTGTAGGGGCTTCGACCTTATTGGCGTCTCGGCTCCTGAACACGATATCATCAGATATTACCTTTTGTTGTTTCACCGGGGTTCCGTCTTCGCAATTACTACAACATTCGAAGTCCGCATGCCTGATAGAACTAGCATACGACTCCATTTCCCACCAGCTTCTGTCTGCCGGATGGGGACCACCACTTATTGTGTTGATAACCAGTCTCCCGCCCGCACGGGCGGGTTCCTCCTCTCTTTCTTGATTTTGTGAACGATTTTGATTCGAAGGGCCCGCTCCGCCAGACTGCGGCGCCCGTACAAACTGATCTAGCTTCCTCTCTCTAATCAACTTCTCGATGAGGTCCTGCAAATGTCGACACTCATTGGTATTGTGACCGTAGCTTTCATGGAATCTACAGAACTTTCCTGTTTGAACCTGTCTTTCCGATGAGGGTTTCAGAGCAGGTTTCTTATATTGTACAGTGTTACAAGTCTGTAAGTATACGTTTTCCAATGACGTGTTTAACGGCGTATAACTGTCAAACATCTGAGCTCTACGCCGTGGACCTCGGTTCTCATCTCTCTTCTTATTCTGGCCATTATTTCCTCTCTGCTGGGTTTGCTTGTTTTGTATATTCAGTTGAACTTTCCCGAAACTCTCACCGGACTGTTTAACTGCTACATTGCTCTGTATTCCCTCGATGCTGGGTCTCGCATCGTCATGCTTCCTAGACTGTTTTGCGTCCTCTTGCCGCAAGAATTGAGCGGCCTTGGAGTAAAAACGGTCCAACGATGCGGGCGGTTTTCCAGCTAGCCAGTTCCCGAATTCAGAATCAGGATCAATCCCCTTGGTCAGAGCCATCAAGATTGAATTATCGTTAGGATTGGTGATCTCAACGCATGCTGTGTGGAACCTCTCCAGGTAACGCCTGAGCGTTTCTCCATGAGCTTGAGTGACGCTGGACAGGGTATTAACGTCTTTTGGCCTGGCAACATGCATACGGAATTGTTCTACAAACCTCTTGGCCAATTGATCGAACGAAGAAATTGATCTAGGTGGTAGGCGTGTAAACCACATTGTCGCGATTCCCCCCAGAGAGATGGGGAAACTTCGACACTTCACTGCATCGTCGGCCCTTGCAGCGCTCATCGACTATTCATATTTCAAAATATGCTGGTTGGGGTCACTATTTCCCTCATACATCGGGAGAGTTGGCATTCTGAATTGCCTAGGGGGTTCAGCGTGTAACACTTCGTCTGTAAAAGGGGTATGACTACGAGAAATCCCCCAATCATCATTAGTGAGCCCCTGACTTTCGCGTATCATCTGACGTATCATGATTGATATATCCGACACTGGAAGATTCTGAGTATGATGAGCTAAGGCATGGTCGGGTTCCACGGTGCGGTTCTGGATCGGGCGCTGTCGACGATCCGTATCTCGCCTCCTTGGCTCAGCGTCTTCTGGGACATATGGTTCAGGAGTATGTCCACGCTGTTGATTGATCGGCTCTGATTGATTTCGGGTATCAACCCTCGTTTCTGCTGCGGCGGTTGTGGCGCGGTTATCCGTGGTGTACTGTGGGGCAGTAGTGTACTGTAGGGCAGTGCCTCCTCGTGCCGAGGGTCCTGTTTGGAAGCTGGTCGATGGTCCTACCCTCAGTTGCCCAACAGTTAAGGCGGGTTGATATTCAGCAGCTTGAGCGCGACTTCCCTCTAACCGAGGACGGGTAGTCCAGTGGTGATAGTCAGATGAAGCTGAGCTTTCGGTAGATGCTCTGGAGGCATCATCTCTCCTGGACCTTCTGTGGCCCCGGCGGTTTAGCTGGTTGGTCAGCTCGACATTGGCATGCAACTGTTCCGCCAACTGCTGACGGCTTTGGGTCAGCTCCTGGAGCAATACTTGAAACTCCTATCGGGTGACTAGCCCCGTCGAATCCGAGTGAGCGGTATTGTCTTGATTATAAGAAGGCTGCTGTGTGGGATTCTGCCTATCTCGGCCTTCTTGCTCTATAGCGGTAGCGCCAGTTCTTGTGCTGACCATTATCGGTGGCGGAGTCCTCTCCTAGATTTTGAGCAAATCTGAATAGAATGGAAGGATTCCGGACTGGATATCTGGATCTTCCTCTTGGATTTGTGCAATCCGGTATCGATGGCAGATCCAAAGAGCAAGAGAAAAAACTGGTTTTCTCAGTGAAAGCACCAAAGTGTTTGTACCAAAAATGGGCACAACACTCTTCGGGAGTTATTTGAAGAGATAAAATGAAGATTATAAATGTAAAACAGAGGTTATCTAACAAATACTCCAACAAACAGAAATGTAAAATGCACAGACAAGCAATTTAGAGTGGTTCGGCGTATGGCCTACGTCCACTATGAAGTTTTGATGATTTTATTGATTCTCTTTCAATGATTACAAGCGGTTACAGCAATGAACAGTGGATTACAGATTAGAATTCGAAATTGACAGCAAAAGTAGGATGCAAATCTCAATCCGGCAGAGTCTGGACGCTTCAGAGAAAAAAGATCCTTTTTCTGTTGATTCTGGGGCTTTATTTATAGGCGTAGGAGGCTCAAATCTCGCTCAAACTCCGGGAGACTTGGTCTGGTACGTGAGGGGGCCCACACGACCGTTTCCAGAAAGTTTCGCCTCGATCTGCGATCGATACGAATCCATTTCATATCGATCAGGATGATGTCCAATTGAGCTGAAATTTGGCATGGACATCCTTCAGTGTGCATGCAAGCTTCCCTGAAAATTTCATTGGATTTAGATCAGTAGATCACGAGATATGGTCGATACGAAGTGAGATTTCTCGAAGGATGTCTGTCTTGTCTCCACGATTTCGACTCCATCCCTTCGTGTCGATGACTGCGCGTGTTCTCGAGATGATGTGGCGCGCGCGCTTCGCTTCGATCCGGCCTTCACTCCGCATTGACCGTTTCGACTCCATATATTTCGCCCTGTTTACTTCGATGGATGACACGTCATCCTAGTTGATTGACCCGTTGGATGTGAACAAGTCATGGGTCACGGGTTCGAAGCAAGGCTCTCTAGTGGATACGAAGTGGACATGGACTGATGGATACGAAGTAGACATGAACTGATGGATACGAAGTAGACGTTGACTGACGGATACGAACAACCCTTTCTCTCATGGATACGAGGCAGACACTAGCTGATGGATACAAAGTGCTTCATCTGATGAGGGATATGAGGTCCATCGATACGAAATCGATGGATTCGAACTAAGCCATTCCTGGTCGATACGAACTCATGGGAGTTGGCCGATATGAAGTAGGAGATCTGCCGATGGATTCAAAGCTGATCGATACCGAAATGATGGATTCGAACTAGAGCCTGGAGATGGACATGAAATCACACATAGTGATGGATACGAAAATGGGTTTTTCCCTTCAATTTGACTCGATCATAACTTGAGCGTACGAGTCCGGATTGACTTGAAATTTGAGGTGCTGATTTCTATGATCTTTCTTGTCATGTCCTATCAATTGTAGCTCATTCTGGACTCGGACAAAATTCAGTGACATCCATGGCGAGCTACCCTTGTTCTCTAGTCGGTTCCTTGGTGTCCTGGCCTTGCCAAAAGGCGGGATAACATGAAACATATTTATATGGATGTGTAGCCACAGAGAAACGATTCGTCTCCTAGTTATTTTGACCAGTGTCAACATGTTACTTTTATCGATGCGAAGATGTCCATTGGTATCCATATACTCGAGTCCACCTGAAGCGCATCGATACGAACTGCTCTGTTCGTATCCAATAGCACACGGCCATGAAGACTCGTATCCATCGATACGAATAACGCCCAAATGACTGACTGGACTATTCGTATCCATCTTGAGTCCCTCGATACGAAAAGAGACCCGACAAGCGACAAAGGAAAAGCTCGCGCGAACTGTTCAAATCCATAAAGATGCATCGATGCAAAAGGAACGTCAAGACTACACTAGTACAACATGGTTCCATCGATACGAAACACTTGTTCGTATCCACTATTCTCGTCTCCATCCGAGACTCATCGATACGAACTGAACTATTCGTATCCATCACTTTGAAAGTTGCAGGAGTTCGCAGCCATCGATGCAAAGATCATCATAAAATAATATTTGGATAATTCAACTCCATTGATACGAGATTCATGTTTATTCATCCCGAATCGATTCAGGAGAGGATCAATACGAATGAACATTCCAAAACAACCATCAAGCGTTGTTACAACTTGAATTTCACATCGATTCTGGAGAGGATCGATACAGAATTCGATAAAAGAGAACTGACAACGACTCGTGAACGTGCGACGTTAACGAGAGTCAGGTTAACCTATATGCATGTATGTCGGACTAATATTCAATTTTCAAAATTCACAGGGATTGGATATTCGCTTGATGAAGGTTACAACAATAAACAAATAATCGCTATCATACAGCAATCAGTTACAACAGTACACGATACAGCAGTTGGCAGTCAACAATTCATATTATTGAAAAATCAGTCAAGGATTACAACTTTGACGAGAGAACGACAACCGTTTGACAAGTCAGATGGAACTATTCAGAATGAAGATTGCAGCTTTTCAAAGCACGTTGTGTTTCACAAGACGTACTTTAGGGGGCAAATGTTATCCCGCCTTTTGGCAAGGCCGTGATACCAAGAACTTGACTGGAAACCAAGGAAAGTCCATCCTGAAGATCGGTTATACGCAGGTTCGCTATGGATATTGATAAATTTTGTCCGAGTCCGAATCGAGCTACAATTGACAAGACATGACAAACAAAGCTATGAAAGCCAACGTTCCAAGTTTCAAACCAATCGGAGTTCGTACGCTCAAGATATGGATCGATCAAAATCAAGGGGGAAGGCCTCTGTTCGTATCCATCACCTTGCAGTAGCACTGTTCGAATCCATCAATAATCGCCTTGTTCGTGTCCATGAAGCAACCAGGGAAAATCTGACTTCGTATCGATCTTTTTCGAGTCGATCAAAAGCGCGCTACTTCGTATCGATCTGTGGGACTACCCTATTTGTATCCATCAAAAAGAGCCTTGTTCGCGTCCATCATGTGTCGACTATTCGTATCGATCATATCTCGTGCGCTTCACTTCGTATCCATCATGAAGCTACTGTTCGTATCCATCAAGTCCAAGCAAAGCCGCTGCTTCGTATCGATCGATACGAACAAAGCAGAACGATCGATAAGAATAGAGCGAGTACTGATCGATTCGAACAACATCCTACTGATCGATATGAACTACACACTACTGATCGATTCGAACAAGGCTCGTGCATAGGGGAGACTCGGTCGATTCGGCATGAACTTCGGATCGATCCAAAATAAAGCGCGTGCTCAACATCGATTCGAACTGGTCGATACGAAGTGCATCGATTCGAACTGGTCGATACGAAGTGTATCGATTCGAACTGAACAGCCACCGAAGACTAGAATTCGCATCGATCATAGCTCACGATCCATAAGTCCAAATGCCACCAAATTTTCACAAGAGCTTGCATACATCATCAACAATGTTCATGCTAAATTTCGACTCATTGGGCCAAATCTTGATCGATACGAAATTGGTTCATATCGATCACGGACCGAGTGCAAATCACGTGGGATCGATCATGTGGGCCCACACACGTGCCAAAAGAGGTCTCCCGAGACCTGAGCAAGATATTAGCAGCCTACGCCTATAAATAGCATCCCAGAGCCTACAAAAAAGGGATCTTTTGCTCTTTGACGTCCAGACTCCACCGAATTCACCATTGCATTCAAATTGCACTGTTGTACTCGAGATTTACTGCTGTAATTTGCTATAACCAGCAACCAAAAGTTAATAAAGATCAATCATTTCATAGTGGACGTAGGCAATATGCCGAACCACTCTAAATTTCTATGTTTCTGCATACTTTCTTATTTGTTTTTGAAGTGTTTGTTAGATAATCCTATTTTTCCATTTAATTTCTTCATTTTATCTCTTCAAACCCTTCCGAAGAGTGTTGTGCCCAATTTTGGTACAAACAATATATATTCATTCCATCATTCAAAAACAAGGCAAATCATTGCAAAATAATCGGAATTCATCTTAAAACCGAAAGCACAATCAAAAATGAAATGTAAACATTATTTACCTTAGCCTTTGTGATTAAAGAGATTGAGATATGAATAGATTTGATTTTCTTAAGCTCTTTCCTAGCTTATCTTCTTACATTTTTTCCTTTTTCCTTATTAATGATGGTCGGCCTTGAGTTTTCAAAATTTTGAAATGAAATGAAAGTGTGAATTATACACGGCTATGGGATAAAGATATAGGAATGGCCTTTTTCCCATTCTACCCCTCCTATATTTCATTTTAATTCATTATTAATTGGCACGGCTACCCCTTTAATAAAATCAAATCTCAATCCCCAAATCAATACATTATTTTATTTTATTTATCTAATTAAATACCCTAAGTAATGTTACCAAAAATCAGGGGTGTTACAGACTCCCCTCCTTAAAGAATTTCGTCCTCGAAATTACGATAAGGTACACAACAAGTCAAACAAGAAGGTAAAACATACCATTAAACAAGTCAGGGTAAGTATCTCTAATCCTGCTCTCATCCTTCCAAGTACAATCCCTGTCATCGTCACTCCACTAGACTTTGACTAATCTAACCATCTTAGTTATAAGCCTTTTCTCATCTCTCGCAACAATACGAATAGGCTTTCTCGCAATAGTCAAGCCCGGTTCTGCCACTAAATCATCTAGCACTGTCGGTGCAATAGTAGTATATGGGTCTCTAACACACTTTCTGAGATGAGAAACATGAAAAATATCGTGGATTCCTACTAAACCGCTCGGTAACTCAACTCTATATGCGAGTTTCCCGATCCTCTCAACAATAGGAAAAGGTCCAACGAATTTCGGTGATAACTTTCCCGATTTTCCAAACCTAATCACACCCTTCATCGGCGTCACTTTGACGAAAACTTGTTCTCCAACCGAGAACTCTAGATCTTTCCGTCTCTTATCTACATAACTTTTCTTCCTAGACTGAGCCTCCTTCATTCTAGCCGGAATGACCTCAATCTTTTCTGCAACTTCTCTGACTAAATCTGGAACAATAACTAACCTATCCCCGGTCTCTAGCCAATATACAGGAGATTTGCACAGCCTTCTATACAAAGCTTCAAATGGTACCATCCCAGTACTAGTCTGATAACTGTTGTTATAAGAAAACTCAACTAAATGCAGATGGTCTTCCCATGATCCCCCGAAATCTTGAACACAAGCTCTAAACAAATCCTCCAAGATTTTGTTAACCCTTTCCGTTTGCCATCTGTCCGTGGATGGTAAGCGGTACTCATCTTAAGCTTGGTTCCCAAAACTTCCTATAGACTCTTCCATAATTCGCTATTGAACAAAGGATCTCTATCACTAACTATGCTACTAGGAATTCCATACAGTCTAAATACATTCCTTATAAACAACTATGTCGAAACGGGTGTCGTTCTGGTTGACTTAACTGGAATGAAATGGGCACTCTTGGTCAACCTGTATATAATGACCCATATACTATCATTTCCTCTATTCGACCTTGGCAACCAGTCAATAAAGTCCATGGATATATAATCCCACTTCCATACTGGAATATCTAACGGCTGAAGCAACCCACTTGGCTTCTGGTGTTCGGCCTTTGCTTGCTGGAAAATCATGCACTGCATTACACACAAACCAATATCCCGCTTCATTCCTTTTCAAAAGAAACCCTTCTTCATATCCCGATACATCTTAGTACCTCTTGAATGAATGGTGAACTTCGAACGATGGCATTCCTCTAAGACTTCTTTCCTTATGTTTCCCACACTCGGAACACATAATTTTCCTTTCTTTCCCAACCACCCATCCTCGTCAAAACTGAAATCTTTCAAGTCATCGCTCTCAGTTCCTTCTCTTAGCTTTCTGATCCGTTCGACTAACACCAGATCCTCCATCTATTTAGAAACAATCTTTTCGATCAACACTGGTCGAACTTCCAAACAAGATAATACAACTGTATCTCTACTAGACCCAGCCTCGGATCTCCACTACACTCTGCAATCTACTAATGCTTCCAAATCCTTCCACTCAGCAATCATTGCCAATACTGCATTCTGATGTTTCCTGCTAGTGCATCTGCAATCTTGTTGCCTTTCCCCGGTGTGTACTCAATCCCAAAATCATAAGCAGCGATAAACTCTAATCACCTTTGTTGTCTCATGTTCAGCTCCTTCTGAGAGAACAAATACTTTAGCGACTTATGATCTATATATAACTCAAACATTTCTCCCAAAAGGTAATGTCTCAACACCTTCAAAGCAAAAATAACGGCAACCAATTATAAATCATGTGACGGATACCTGACCTCATGCGGTCTAAGCTGTCTAGAAGTGTAGGCAATCACTTTACCTCTCTGCATCAGCACAAATCCTAGTCCTATCACATGCATCGGTATAAATCACCAAATCCTGATTCCCTTCTGGAACAACCAACACAGGTGCATGGAACAGTAAGTGTTTCAAATTCTGGAATGCTTCCTCATACTTATCGGTCCATACAAACTTAATATCCTTTCTTGTTAGCTTGGTCATCGGTGCCGCTATCCACGAAAAATCCTTAATGAACCTCCGATAATAACCAACCAACCTAAGGAAACTCTTTATCTCCGTCACTGTCTCGGGTCTCTTTCAACTATTCACCGCCTCAATCTTAGTCGGATCTACTGACAACCCTTCCATTGAGACTACATGACTAAGAAACTTCACTCTTTCTTCCAAAAGTGACACTTCGAAAACTTCGCTTTCGGCTGATGTGGCCTCAGGTCTCAAGCACCACTTTAAGATGAACTTCATGCTCTCTTTCACCCTTAGAGTCTATCAAGATATCATCTATGAAAACTAATATGAACCTATCCAAGTGCTCTCGGAAAACCCGGTTCATCAAATCCACAAAGAAAGCTGGCGTATTGCTCAGTCCGAACGGCATGACTAACCATTTGTACGACCCATACATAGTCCTAAACGCCGTCAAAGATATACTATCCTTTGCTACTCTGAGCTGATGGAAACCTGTCGCTAAATCCAACTGCGAAAATACCTTGGCTCCACTCAACTGGTCGAACAAATCGTCAATCCTAGGCAATGGATATTGATTCTTTATCGTTCTCTCATTCAACTTACGGTAATTGATACAAAGCCTCAACAATCCGTCTGGCTTTTTAGCAAACACTGCAGCTGCTCCCATGGCAAACTACTCGGTCTGATAAAACTCTTGCCTTCTAAATCCACCAACTGCATCTTCTACTCCCTATCTCTGAAGGGGTCATCCTGCTTGGCGGTCTACTCACTGGTTCTGCTCCCAGAACCAAATCTATCCGAAAATCAATGGCTTGTTTCGGTGGCAATCCAACTACAAGCTCAAAAACATCTGTGAATTCTCTAACCATGAAAACTCAATTTAACTCATCATCCAATTCCATGTCACCCAACAAAGCATACATCTCACCATAAAAACCTTCTACGGTATAAATAATCCTGTCACTACAATCTAGGTGTCTAAGCGATATTTTCCTATCTTGGCAAAATACCCTAGCATCGTACTCACTCAACCAATCCATACCAAGAATGATTCCGAACCCCACAAAATCAAACACATGCAAACTGCAAACAAAAGTATGACCTAACAAGTCAAACTTTAATGGTTACATCTCAACCCTAGAGTTGCATACCCTCCTATTGGATTTGCAACCCGTAAGGAAGTAACTAAATATGTGAGTTCTAGGTTATGCTTATCTATCAAACATCTAGATATAAAAGAATGCTATGCACTAGTATCAAATAGAACGCTAATACACATACCATGAATCTGAAGCGTACCTCCCAAAACTGCCTTTCCTTTTTCCTGAGCTATTGGCTTAGAAGCAGCAGACTCCAATACATACACCTTGCCCTTTCCATCCTTAGCGGGCTCCTAGCACTGGCACTTATATTAGCCTATCTGGTCATAGTTGTAGCACCTGACATTCTTCCTCCTAGCCACTTCCTTTGCCTTCCCAGCACGACACTCATTGGCGAAGTGTCCCTTCTTGTCGCAATTGAAACAGACAATCTCAGACTTCCCCTTCTTAGCTGCATCATCCTTCTGAGCGCCTTTCTTAGGAAAGAACTTCCTCTTCTGACCCTACCCAATCGGGACTTCCTTAGCCTTACTCTTCTCTAGAGAATCAAGCAACTCCTCATGCTTTAAGGCCATCTCCACTACAAAATCAGAAGGATCTCTAATATGAGGTAATGTAGCCCTGGCCAACTCAGGCTTCAGCCCCCTGATAAACTTCCCGTTCCACTTCATGATTGTATCCACTGAAGCATATCCATATTGGGCCAACTCCTCGAACCTCCTAGCATACTCCAAAACAGACATCTCTCCCTGCTCTAATTCAGCAAACTTTCTGATTAGAGCTGACTATGCCATTGTAGACATGAACCTCTCTTGGAACCTTTCCTAGAAATCTTCCCAGGTCATAGCCTCCTCATCCACTGCCACAATCACACTATTCCACCAGAACAATGCAACTCCCTGAAGCTGTCTAGATGCCAACCTCCTCTTCTGAACATCATTGAGCCCCAAATCTGCAAAAATCCTTTCGCAGCTGTAACAACCTTGTTGTTAGTAGCCTGATTAATTATGATTAATTAGTGTTGATTAATTTAAATTTGAGTTTTTAGAAGTTTAATTTTTTTGAAATTTAATCTAATTTGAATAATTGATTTAAATTAGTGGATTTCGATTTAGTAGAAATATTATTTGTATCAATTATTGGATTCTAAAATTTTGAAATAGTATTGCTTGTAAATATTCAAACTTATATTATAGAAAGATAATCACACTTATTTTAATTGATTTAATTAGTTAGGCTAATTAAATCTATTATTTGGTTAAAAGAAATGATTTATAACTTGATTAAATTATTTGGGCCTTAATGATATAACAAGCCCATTATCTTATGCATCTCATTACCTAGCCTTCTATCCTACTTCCCAATAAAAACTACATTCATTGATTTTCAGTTTTGCTGGAAAGAAAACACTTCCCACTACTTCTCCTTCATCTTCACATTTAAATCCCTAAATCCCCAATTAAATTCCTCTATCAATCTAAGTCGTTGGCGATAGACGGAGCTCGAGAAAGGCAAGGCAGGCGTGATGGCAAGGTGAGATCGAGCTGCATGGCCGAAGGTGTAGACTTTGGTGGTGGCCGCGTTCAAGTGATGGCGGGCTTAGCTAGGCATCGGGTTGTGGTGCAATCGTTTAATGTTGCTATTTTGGGACTTAAGTTGAGTTAATTCTCCCACAATCTATCTGTGTATTGTACTGATTTTAAGTGCTGCTTTGATTTTATGCGTCCCTACCCTGTTTAAAATTTATCACGCAATTCGTTATTGCTAAGTTTTGTACTGCTTTTGCTATGGTTATGTTTGTTGCCTGTACCCCAACTTGCATTCGTCTTACCGTTTCATTCTTAGGTTAATTATTGTTGCCCTCTTTTGCTGCTTTGATTTCGTTTTCGTACGTTCCAGTATCCTAGAAATTGAACATCCCTTATTGCTTATGCTATGGAATTGGTCACATGTCCCTAGGTGCCACTGAACATATTTAATTGGACTTAAGTGAAAAACTTGTCTTTGTGAATAGCAGTTCTTTTGTTGCCTAGAGATAGTTGTACGTCTCTATTGATAATTTGTGGATGTTCATTTCTTATTTTATTTGCTTTGACTCAGTTATGCAATTGAACACACTTTGATTTTGTTAATTTTCCTTGTCACATGTGAATATGTTCAAGCACTCAAATTTAATTTTAATACCTTTTTCCATGTACATGCGTTCTTGGCCATGTGTAATGGTTTCAAATGCTCAGCCTCCCTCTTGCATAAATTACTTCTCTCATTTCCCAGTACTAAATTATTTAACATCTTTTGCCCTATGATTTTTTTCTTGCTTTATGAAAAATGTCCCACATATGTTGCTTTGCATATATATATATATATATATACATGTACATATATTTTTTAAACAAGTAGTTTAAATTAGGAAGTTACTTTAGAACCTTGTGGTTAGAAATTGATTTTTTTAATCTAAACTCCATACACTTTATGATTATATTAGACCGTCCACTTAGTTAAGTAATGTATTTATGAATCTATATTCTTCAAGCAGTTTGAATCAGTGAATTGTCTATTATAAAATATGAGTATATACTAGTAATACCTTTTTAAACCATTCGAATATAGTCAAGTTTCAAAGTTTTGCATGCACTGATTTTGTAAGCTTAAGTTTCGAAATATATATATATATATGTATGTATGTATGTATAAATTGTTGTGACTTAGTACCTGACTCACCTTTCTTCAATTCTTAAAGGACGTGGTGCCTATATAATTTATATATGTATATCATACTATTCTTTACCATGCTTATGTATATAATAATGCCTGACACCTTTATCCTTTACCATGCTTATATAATAAAGCTTGTCACCTTTTTTCTTTTGGAAAAAATGAACTTGTCTTTGCGTATTCATATATTAAAACTTTTATGCATGGTGTACTTACTTTCAATAGCAACCTATCACATTTGTTTACATTATAGGCTAACTTTACATGTATTATGAACCACTAGCGTATGAAATTTGAAACTTGCAAGTGTCTTTTATTTTTATGAAGTTGGACCATAATATACTTACATGTATACAATTTTTTTTTGATGAGATAAAAATACATATAGACTTGTAAGTGATTTTTATAAAACAAGTTTATTATAAAAACATGGATACCAACTTATTTATGGTATATAAATGAATAGTTCCACGGAAATTTAATTCTAAATCAATGTAATTTCTTTATAAAAGATTTTAATAAATAACTATATGTATGTATGGATACTTAATAAACTACTTTGAAAATCTAGTGAACAATCTTAAAGAGCAACAACCTTTCTATAGTACATTTTGTTAAAACTTGGATTTCAATTTAGTTTAAGAATAAATGTAGTCACACTATTATAGGTTTAAGTTTGGCAATAATATATTTATGGACTTTTAAATAGAAGAAACTGTGTATATATATAAATTTCTTTGACATGGTACAAGTTACATTTAACAGCCTATTATTCTTAGGTGCATAAAGGACGTACTGTCAATGATTTGTTTTATTTATATGCTATAGCCTTATTATTTAAAATATATGCTTTCGAATACAATAATAACCTGGTATATAAATAGATTTAAAGTGGAGAACTGTATACACTTTTAACAAGTTGGGCTTGAACTATTTGTATGCTTTTATTACTTGCATGAGTTATGTTGTTGCATTATAGTGAGTTTGTGGCTATTATTTTATATACGTCACATATATCAAATGAGTTTGGAAATTTTCTTTTATAAAATAAATACTTTTAGACCATTTGAATTAACGGAAGGATTTAATAAATGATAAATCAAATAAATATTTTGAGAGCCTTAGTTCTATAATGTGAGGAGTACTAATAATCGACTTAGGGTTATCAATTGGTTTAAATGCTTTCGAATAACACTTCGTCAAATATTGTACAAATCATTGAATGAAATGTTTGAGTGGATTTACTAACCCATTAGTGAATACATAAATTTCACCAGGTAGTATGGGATGCCTTGGTTAAATTCTTGTGATCGTAGTTGGGAAAGTACTTAACACTTTAGAATTGTAATCTCTTCTGGTGTGCGACAAGCGGTTGCTAGATCCTAAAGAGAATGTGGTTCAGGTTTTCCAGCAGTATCTGTAATAAGTGATATTTACTAGCTTTTAGTAAATAATTGAATTTCACCATACGGTATGGGACGTATTGGTTAAATTCTAGTGATTACCGAAGGTGATAGTATCTGATACTTTAGAGTTTACTCTCTTTTGGTGTCCGGCAAGTGGCTGCTAGATCCTTAAGAAGTTTATTACTGGATTTCTTTCGAATATAATAATAAAATATTATTAAATAAATGTCGATTTATCGAGTCATGGTTTCTACGATCACTTTGATTGGTATGGACTATCCTTAAGATCATTCTGTGATTCCATGTTCCCGGTCTGAGTATAATCCTTGGTATCATATCGGTTTGAGTGATACCAATTTGTTTGTTTGTTTGCCATGGGTTTTTAGTACAATCATTGCGATTGTTTTGGACGATCATTATGAATTGTATGGATTAAGATCTCTTGGATTCTGGATATTTGTATTATGTGACTATCTTATGTTAGTGAAATAGATATATATTTGTGTATCTTGTGCTAGTGAAATAAATAGATATTCTTATGTCTTGTTTTAGTGAAATAAATATATGTTCTTGTGTCTTGTGATGGATGATAAGTTAATTCTGTTATTCTGTGGGTTAGTGACTAATATGTGTTAATGACTTAACTGTATAACCATGTTCCTTACGAGGAACTTTATGTAAAGTTAATTCCCATGACTCGTCATATCCTGGACATCTGTATTTACTTGTATGTTGTTTGTTCTTATGTTATCTCTTGTTCTCACCCTATTTGATATTTAGAGATAGTCTGACCTGGGTGTTATTTTGCTCGGGTTAGGTCGAGACTTTTTAGGTTACAGGACAAGTTGACCTTTGGATATTTGGGCTAGCATGGCGATAAACACATTTGAATTTTTAGTTTATCTCATTTTGGAAATTTGTGAATATGTTTATAAGATGTACAATTGAGATTAGAGAATTGTAAAACTTGTATAACAATCGAGCTTAGTATTTCATTTTGTAAACTCAAAATTTGTATATGTATAAGTTGAGATTTAATCCGCTAAGATCTGTGACTGTTATTTATATGATATATTATTTTGATTTTGAGAAATCAGTGTGTCTATTACTTTGTATTAATATTGTACACGTCAAATTCAGTTCAGATATTAAGCGAAAATATATAAATGACGTGTCGGTGTTAGTACAAAGATATATTCACATTCGATGGCCCTTAACAAGCTGTATTCTTTGGATTAGTAGACGACATTACTTGTAATGTTTTTTGCTAATCTGGGCATCGCGGTAGGGTTGTTATAGCAGTGCAACAACCAAGTCTCTACCTCAATGGCATCCCCCGTTCCAACAAACGGCTTTCCTCCAAGCTTAATGTAGTCCCCACTCAACTTAGCATAGTCATTGACAACTGGAGCTCCCCGAACTCCTCCTCCCACTACTCCAGCAGCAACACCTGCCTGCACCATATTCACGAAGAACTGATACATAGATTCCATTTCAACTTGTGGGACTCCAGCACCCACATTCTTTGGTTGTGCTTGACCCTGACCTCTTCTCACATTAGGCCTAGCATTCCCTCTGGTGCCTTCCCCTCCTGGATTAACTCTTCCTCTTCTTCCTACCATATCTGTATTCAAACCTTATGAGATATAAAAAAATAACCTAACAAGGATAGGAGATTAGAGATAAAGCTATACTTATATATAACATATACAAGTATGTTACTATAGCGTTATCCCATACCCCATTCTTACTCTACTTCTTTAGGATTATGTTTTAAAAAGCATTTTTAGTTAAAGTTTTTCATAAACCAATGCTTTAATACCAAGTTGTAACATCCTGTATCTGGAGGCCAAAAGCTAAGCGCTACAGATGTTGTAGTCATCGATAGTATTAACTTTTGGTGATATAATACTGTAATTATAATGGTATCCCTAATATCAGAAGCACATGAATAAAAAAAGAATCATAGATTTCAAAAACAACATTTTGCTGATTACATTTCAAAACAATAATTCATATCCATGTTATATAATCGCTTAACGTTTCCCAGGTAATGATTAAATATATCATTATGAAAATACGCCAAGAACGACATATGACGATGCCCCCATGGTTGATCAAAGTAATATAGTCATATCTGACATAATATACACATCGGAATCAAAACAAAATGAAACGGAAAATCCTAGTTAACTATCCGTCAGCCACCTGCTAGTCTTCGGAAGCTTTATTCGCCAAAAGACTAAAACTTGAAAACCTCAACCCTCAGCCTACTCCAATCAATTTTGAGTACCCGAGAGTTTAAGGGGAAACAAAAACTTCGAGTCAGATATAAAGCCTGGTATGAATAATTTTGTTACATCTCGATTTACTGATATTAAGTGAGACCATGCCACTTAGCAGAATGGGTTTCCCCTCACTAATACCCTTTTCAATATATATATATATTTTGCAAATCCTTTCCTGCAATCAAACTGGTTAATCAAACTAATTATATCAAAATAGCAATATCCTTTGTGCTAATAAATGGACTATCTGTCCGAAAAACAGGTAATATGTGAGCTATTTTCCCATAACATTATAACAAGGTCCATTATGCTAACAAAAGGACTATTTGTCTAGAAAACAATAGCATGGTCCGTTATGCTAAAATGGACGAACTGTCCATAAAACCGGGCTGACTACTCGCAAACTGGACTAACTATCCGGATTAAAATGGACTAACTGTCCGAATCATTTTCTTAGGGTTAACTACCTTTTAAATTTTCCTTGAAAACCTTTTCAAAATGATTTAGTCCTTCAAATCATATATATACAAGGAAAATATATCTTTAGCTTTACTCTAAGCCATTTTTCCATGATATATATACTTTACTCAAAATAATGTTGATGAATTTTAATAAGGATTAACTATCCTTCCAAAACAAGTTAAACCCTTTCTAACTTGAAAATACTTAGGCTATACTGCCTATTCAATACATTCGAAATCTTTATTTAAAACCTTTAAACACCCTTTCGAAACCCTTAAAGGTAACCCCTTCGAAACCATTGAAAGTGACCCTTTCGAAAGCTCTAAAAACCTTAGACATCTTTCTTTTAAAAACCTTTAAACATTACCTTTCGAAACCATTAGAAAACCTTTCCTTTCAAAACCATTCGAAACTATCAGAAAACAACACCTTTCGACTCCCTCGAAACCTCTTAGGAACCACCCCTTTGAAACATCTTTTAAAACCTTTTGACAGCATTAAACATAAACCTTACGAAAGCATTTGGGTTCAATTTAAACATATGGAAACCTTTTGAAACCATTCAAAATTAACTCCTTCGAAACCCTTTGAAAACGTCTCGGTCGAAACCATTGGATTATGCCTTCAAGTAGAGAAAAAGGACATAATCCTATTAAAGTCGAAAGCACTTCCTTTTGAAATCATTCAAATCATCTCTTTTGAAACCAATTTGGGTTATACTTCAATTTTAACAAAAGGGTCATAAAAACTTATTAAGTCGAAAGCCACTCTTTCGAAAGCATTTCCTAAGTAAAAAAGTGATGGTGTCGGAACCACCCCTTCGAAAGCATTGGAGAAATGGGTAGATTTTCTAAAACAAAAACAACCCCTTCGAAACCTACTGGGTCGAAAGGTAAAAGGCGACAACTAGGTATTTCAACTTAGTCGAAAGCATTCATTTAAAACAAAGATGCAACCCAGTCAAAACCATTTCCTTTTAAACCATTTAACCTAGTCGAAACCCAACCAAGTCGAAAGCATCTTGGTCGAAAGCAAGCAGGCGCAATTTTCTTTAAAACCAAAACAAAGCTTCAACCCTTTCGAGACCCTATGGTTTCGACCCTATACCTTTCGCCCACATCTAATTCATTACGTACCCGTTGCTTGATACCATATGCATTGGTTTCAACTGTGTCGGAAGCGATAGTATGGAGGCGGAACCTGGTGCTGAAAGAGACGAAACAGTGAAAACCCATTTATTTGTACTTTTAAACTATTTCTTTTGTACCTAATCCGCCTTGTTTGTCTAAGTCTAACCGGTTGCCATATTACTTTTTCAAAAGTGCTACCATTTTCCAAAATTAACAAATTCAAATTATTTACAAAACGCCCCTTCTCCATTTTAAAATATATAAAATATTTAAGTCATATACCTTAAATAATTTTATATACCTATCAAAACTATTAGGAAAAATCTGGAAAAATTCTAGAAAATCTCTTTTAATATGTTTTCTAATGTATTAAAATTTCAAATCCAAACCATATATTATTCACCTGTAAATAATTTATAACCCAAATTATCGTTTTCTTTACTAGAAAATTCATATAAAATCCTTAATTCCAAAAATTCTGAAATTTGAAACTCATTTCGAAAATATTATTTTTGATCTACATAAAAATTTGCAAAGCATAAAGATGTATTTAATTGGGTTTTTACCTTAAAATGATATCATAAATTCAATATGAAAAATCATAATTCATCAACAAGTATATATATTTATTCCATCATTCAAAAACATGGTAAATCATTGCAAAATATTCGAAATTCATCTTAAAACCAAAAGCACAATAGAAAATGAGATGCAAACATTATTCACCTTAGCCTTTATGATTAAAGCGATTGAGATATGAATAGATTTGATTTGCTTAAGCTCCTTCCTTGCTTATCTTTTTCCTTTTTTTTTTCCTTTTTCCTTATTAATAGTGTCTGGCCTTGAGTTTTCAAAATTTTGAAATGAAATGAACATGTGAATTATACATAATAATGGGATAAATATATAGGAATGGCCACTTTCCCATTCTACCCCTCCTCTAATTCATTTTAAACCCTTATTTAATTCATTATTAATTGGCATGGCTACCCCTTTAATAAAATCAAATCTCAATCCTCTAATCAACACATTATTTTATTTAATTTATCTAATTAAATATCCTAAATAATGTTACCAAAAATCTGGGGTGTTACATGATATATGCTTTTCATATAGATTTTATGATAAGGTTTAAATTGGAAAACTAATTATGACATCCAAATGCCTTGCGATTTTATGTGGAGTTTCTTTTGGGAAGGTGTGAAGAGAGATGTAGGTTTATGGGTAAAGCAGTGTTTGAACTGCCAAGAGGTGAAAGCCGAACATCAAAAACCAAGTGGGTTACTCCAGCCTTTAGATATTCCAGTATGGAAGTGGGATTCTATATCAATGGAGTTTATAGACGGGTTGCCAAGATCTAATAGAGGAAATGAAAGCATATGGGTCATAGTGGATAGGTTAACCAGGAGTGTCCATTTCATTCCAGTTAAGTTAACCAGGACGACATCTGTTTTCGCTAAGTTGTTTACGAAGAATATAGTTAGACTACATGGAACTCCTAGTAGTATAGTAAGCGATAAAGATTCCTTATTCACTAGCGAGTTCTGCAAGAGTCTATAGGAGATTTTAGATACCAAGCTCAAGATGAGTACCGCTTACCATCTGTAGGCAGATGGGAAAACAAAAAGAGTTAACAAAGTCTTAGAAGATTTATTACGGGCTTGTGTGCTAGATTTTGGAGGATCATAGGAAGACCATCTACACTTAGTCGAGTTTTCATATAACAACAGTTATTAGGCTAGTATGGGGATGGCACCGTTTGAAGCTTTGTAAGGAAGGCCATGAAAATCTCTCGTTTGTTGTTTAGAAACCGGGGATAGGTTGGTTCTTGGTCCGGATTTAGTTAGAGAAGCTGCAGAGAAGATTAAGTTGATTCAAGCCAGAATGAAGGAAGCTTGGTCTAGGCAGAAGAGTTATGCTAATAGAAGACGAAAGGACTTAGAGTTCTCAGTAAGAGATCGTGTTTTCATCAAGGTATCACCGATGAAAGGTGTAATTCGATTCGGGAAATCAGGGAAATTGGCACCGAGGTTTGTTGGACCATTTCCTATTGTAAAGAGGATCGGGAAACTCGCATATAGGGTAGAGTTTCCAAACAGTTTAGCTGGAGTCCACAATGTTTTTCATGTTTCTCATCTAAGGAAGTGTATTCGAGATCCGGAGACCACTATAGCACCGACTTTGTTAGAGGACTGAGTAGTGGAACCAAATTTGACTATAGTTTGAAAGCCAGTTTGTATAGTCACGATAGATGGGAAGAGGCTAAGGAACAAGACAATCAAATTATTTAAGGTCCAGCGGAGCGACGACGAGAGAGACTGTACTTGGGAAACTAAGAGCAGGATTAGAGGCGCTTATCCTGATTTATTTCATGGTTTGTTTTACCTTTATGATTTATTTGATGTGTATCTTATCGTAATTTTGAGGATGAAATTCCTTAAGGAGGGGAGTCTGTAACAACCCTAATTTTAATTAACATTATTTAGGACATTTAGTTAGTTAAATTAAATGAAATAATGTAAATGGTTAAGGGATTGAGATTTGTATTAATAGAGGGTAGTCGTGACTAAGAACAATGAACTAAAGGGGATTAAAATGAAATAGATAAGGGAAATAGATAAGGGCAAAGTAGGAATAAGTTATATTCATATACTCTAAACCCTCAAACCACTTCATTTTACACGTTTAAAAACTAAAATCAAAACATAAGAGAGGTCGGCCACCATTCGGGGAAAGCAAGAAGAAGATAAAGCTAGAATCAAAAGAAGAAAGCCTAATCAACTTAATCCAAGATCAAGTCTCAACTCCTTAACAACAAGCTAAAGGTGAATAATAGGTTACATCTCATACTTTTACAGTTTTCGATTTTAGTTGAGATCCGAAATTATTTTGCAAATTGTTTGTACCAAAATTGGGCATAACACTCTTCGGAAGGGTTTGAAGAGATAAAAATGAAGAAATTAAATGGAAAAAGAGGATTATCTAACAAACACTTCAAAAACAAACAAGAAAGTACGCAAAAACACAGGAATTTAGAGTGGTTCGGCGTGTTGCCTACATCCACTATGAAATGATTGATCTTTATTAACTTTTGGTTGCTGGTTACAGCGAATTACATCAGTAAATCTCGAGTACAACAGTGGAATTTGAATACAATGATGAATTCGGCAGAGTCTGGACGTCAAAGAGCCAAAAGATCCCTTTTCTATAGGTTCTGTGCCTCTATTTATAGGCGTAGGCTGCAAATATCTCGCTCAGATCTCGGGAGACCCCTTCTGGCACGTGAGTGGGCCCACGCAATCGATCCCACGTGATTTGCACTCAGTCCGTGATCGATAGGAACCAATTTTGTATCGATCAAGATTTGGCCCAATCGAGTCAAAATTGAGCATGAACATTGTTGATGATGTACGCAAGCTCCTGTGAAAATTTGGTGGCATTTGAACTTGTGGATCATGGGTTATGATCGATGCGAATTCGAGTCTTCGGTAGGTTGTTCAGTTCGAATCGATACACTTCGTATCGACCAGTTCGAATCAATGTTGAGCACGCGCTTTATTTTGGATCGATCTGAAGTTCATGCCGAATCGACCGAGTCTCCCCTATGCACGAGCCTTGTTCGAATCGATCAGTAGTGTGTTGTTCGTATCAATCAGTAACGTGTTATTCGTATCGATCAGTAGTGTGTTGTTCGTATCAATCATAATGCTTTGTTCGTATCGATCGATACGAAGCAGCGGCTTTTCTTGGACTTGATGGATACGAATAGTAGCTTCATGATGGATACGAAGTGAGGCGCACTGGTGAATCAATACGAATAGTCGACACTTGATGGACACAAACAAGGTTCTTTTTGATGGATACAAATTGGGTAGTTCCACTGATCGATACGAAGTAGCGCGCCTCTGATCGACTCGAAAGAGATCGATACGAAGTCAGATTTTCCCTGGTTGGTTCATGGACACGAACAGACGATTATTGATGGATTCGAACAGTGCTACCGCAAGGTGATGGATACGAACAGAGGCCTTCCCCCTTGATTTTGAACGATCCATATCTTGAGCGTACGAACTCCGATTGACTTGAAACTTGGAATGTTGGCTTTCATAGCTTTGTTTGTCATGTCTTGTCAATCGTAGCTCGATCCGGACTCGGACAAAATTTATCCATATCCATAGCGAACCTATGTATAACCAATCTTCGGGATGTACTTCCTTGGTTTCCAGTCAAGTTCTTGGTATCACGGCCTTGCCAAAAGGCGGGATAACATTTGCCCCCCAAAGTACATATTGTCAAAACACGACGTGCTTAGAAAAGCTGCAATCTTCATTCTAAATAGTTCCATCCGACTTGTCAAACGGTTGTTGTTTTCTCGTCGAAAGTTGTAATCCTTGACTGATTTTTCGATAATATGAATTATTGACTGCCAACTGTTGTATCGTGTACTGTTGTAACTGATTGCTATATGATAGCGATTATTTGTTTGTTGTTGTAACCGTCATCAAGCGAATATCCAATCCCTGTGAATTTTGAAAATTGAATATTAGTCCGGCATACATGCATATAGGTTAACCTGACTCTCGTTAATGTCGCATGTTCATGAGTCGTTATCAGTTCTCTTGTATTGAATTCTGTATCGATCCTCTCCTGAATCGATGTGAAATTCAAGTTGTAATAACGCTTGATGGTTGTTTTGGAATGTTCCTTCGTATCGATCCTCTCCTGAATCGATTCGGGATGAATAAAATTGAATCTCGTATCAATAGAGTTGAATTATCCAAATATTATTCTGTGATGATCTTCGCATCGATGGTGTGAACTCCTGCAGCTTTCAAAGTGATGGATACGAACAGTTCAGTTCGTATCGATGAGTCTCGGATGGAGTCAAAAACAGTGGATACGAACAAGTGTTTCGTATCAATGGAACCATGTTTTACTAGTGCAGTCTTGACGTTCCTTTTTGCATCGATGCATCTTTATGGATTCAAACAGTTCGCGCGAGTTTTGCCTTTGTCGCTTGTCAGGTCTCTTTTCGTATCGAGGGACTTAAGATGGATATGAATAGTCCAGTCAGTCATTCGGGTGTTATTCGTATCGATGGATACGAGTCTTCATGGGCCGTGTGCTGATGGATACGAATAGAGCTTCGTATCGATGCGCCTCAGGTGGACTCGAGTATATGGATACGAATGGACATCTTTGCATCGATAGATGTAACTTGTTGACACCGGTCAAAATAACGAGGAGACGAATTGTTTCTCTGTGTCTACGCATCCATATAAATACGTTTCGTACTTAGCATTTTTTTCTCACTTGCTCATTTTATTTCTCCTGGCTTTCGTATCGCTCTTGCCTTCGCATCGGTAAAGAACTCGGAAAAGAAAAACTGCCTTCGTCCCCAAATTGAATAGTTCTTCATTCCTTTGAACTGACTATTAAATTAGGTAACTAATCGATCGATTCCACTTTAAAATTGCAAGACTCGAGTTTTAATCGCCACTCCATACGTGTTTATGGTCGATTCCGGCGCTGTTGATGCCGGAGTTGGGCTGAAATGAGGTTAAGGAAGGGTTAATGGCGTTTGTTTCGATCAGAGAAGAAGAAGCGAGCTTGGATATGAAATGAGCACTATAGCATGTTGCGGTGGTTCGCATCGATCAGAGAACGTAGACACTGGTATTGATCTGGGAGCAGCAGAGATTCGTGTCAATCTAAAAACGATGGATGAAGAGGAGCGGCTTCGTATCGATCTGGGGTGGTAAGATTTCGTACCGACCTGATCAATACGAAATCTTAACTAGTGATCGATGCGAAGTACCTAGTGGTGATCGATACGAAATGTATTGATTCGATCCAATCGATACGAATTTCCATCCTGGCGACCGATACGAAATTCGAACGTTGCGATCGATACGAACTGCAACTAGAACGATCAATACGAATTAGACCTCTGGTGACTGATTCATGTCTTGACCGTGATGGATACGAATACTCTTGAATAATTGGACACTTAACTCCGGCGAGCTTCAATCTGGCATAATTGGACTTGGCCATTGAACTACATATTTGACTATCCTTCGAAGCTCGTCGATGGAACTGTAACTTAACAAAATTTTAACGAACTCTGACTTGGACCGGTCTCTAAAGTCTGGATGACACGGTCGTGACGGTCAGCGATGACGGTCACCACGATTAAGTTCCGAAGTCTCATCATTCGAATGTTTTCTTTAACTCTATAGCATTTCTCAAGTAACATATAGCATTGCACTTGCACTTTCACACACTTCACACTAGGGAACACGAGCTTATTATCTTCTAATGACAGTTTTTGATAAGTTGATTAGTTATGGAGTCCACAAGTTCACAGCAACAGGAAGGTCAGAGTCTGTCTCTTCCAATAATAGAATTGCCAGCCATCGCAGCCGAAGTTATAGACCTTGCTCCGGACGAACTACCTGATGTTACGTTCATCTGTAATCCCCAAGATTATGTACTGTCCAATGTTTCTGAAGACATGTTGGGACGAATATGCCTAAGGCATGGTTTGTCATTGGACGATGTACTATTGCCAGGACCAGACGATAGACCACACGCTCCCCCGGAGGGGTTTACTGCCTTTAATCGTCATGCATGCACAGCAGGCACACTTCCTCCATTTAACCAATACATTAGAGAAGTGTTGTCTTTTTTCGGAATTGCTCCATCACAATTACACCCCAACGGATACGCTATGCTGAACAGTTTGTTTATTGTATTCATGGAGCATCTCTTTCGGCCACCGATGCCAATCGAGATTAGGTATCTTTTCAACATCAAGAGTAAGGGAGACAGTCCATCTTTTACATTCCTGGAGGCGGTTAGGAATTGTCAAGTAATAACTGGGTCCTGGACAAGGCTGAGTTACTTTAAAACAGAATGGTTCTACATTCGATGCACCCCAGGATTCGCTAGCCGATGGTTAGTCGGACGTAAGTGTTTTAGTTTTTTCCAAGAGTTGTCAAGATAGTAGTAGTTGATGTAAAACTAATATCTTCTTATCTTTATAGCCGCAATTTCACGACCTAAAGGCGGGTACTTCAAAGAAACAGTAAGGGTCCTTCAAGAAATTCCAAGTGAAATGAGGGACATCGATTCGGTTCTAACCGATAGAAATTTGAGAATCGTTGGACTGATTGAGCGGAATCAAAGCATAAGGCTTGAAGGAACACCGAGGGCGGCCCCGAAGAAGCAGTTGAAACGCAAAACACCCGGGGTCATAATAACTGAAGAAGGTGATGAAGAGAGAACGCCCACGGACGATGAACTTGTTGCAGGGTCTTCGGCCGGATTTCAAGCGATAGAAGGAAGAAGAAAAGGCAAGGCCGCTGCTTACAAAAGTTCTAAGTCTTCGAGGTGGAAATCAGTTGTGATCTCTTTGCCGGTCCCCGGTATTAGAATCTCAGAGGCTCCTCCCTCGCTAACAGAGAGTCCTTTTGAAGGGCTTGCCGATATTCCAGTTTCGGACTTTATGTCACTTCCACATGATATCGGATTGGAGGAGCTTCAACACGCTCTAGATTTAAGCAAGTCTCTGCCCATCAGTGCGGCCGACACTACCGGTTGGTCGGGGGGTTGCACACACATACACACTTCATGGCACTACACGGTTTCCAGCTTTAAGTTGCCTGTTTCAAGAATTCATTAACTCCGTTTTCCTTTTACTTTACAGATACGATGAACATACGAGATTCCATGCTCAGCAGTCTTCGTTCGGCACGCCAATTGTCGGGCTTGTATTATGAGTTCCATCGGAGGGAGGATGACAGAAACCGCGATCGCGGTTATTCTAGTCAGGAACGGTACGAGAGGGATAGAGATAGGGATTACAGAGAACAGAGACATCGATCCCGGTCACATTCTCCACCCCCTCGACTCCCTACGCAACCTTCGGGCCAGGGAAAATAGCCGGTAGAGCCCCCTCATCACAAACCATCTCCGCATGCTTCTCAGCCTGAATCGCAACGCTATAGAACTGAGGTTGAGCCTCCCATCGTCGCTGAGCAAGCTATCACTGATCCCACTGGGGAAGGGGCTATTAGATTTGCTCAGCTAAAGAAAGACTTCCCAAACATATGTTTTGACGGCTACATTTTTCCCCCTCACTTAAAGAGAATTCCATCGAAGGAGGAGAACACAATGCATGATTACATTCATAATATCTATTCCCAGTACAAAGAATGGGCGAAGGCTGTAGAGAAAGCGTCGAAAGTGGCCTTCGAACAGGCTAAAATAATCAAAAAGTTAAAATCTGATCTCGCCCAGAAGGACCGCATTGTCCAAGTGCTTAATGATGAAGCCGAGTCTTCTGGTAAATCATAGATAGAGGCCACCAAAAACGCCGATGAGGTGAACTTGGCCATGGGAGGATGAGGCAGACACACTTTTCCATGGTGGAGCAGATGGGCCACCGAAACACCACTGTCACAGCTGAATGGGACACTGCTCTGGAAGAACTTGCTGAGCTTAAAGCTAAATTTTCTGAAGTTATCAAAGAAAGAGATGATGCAAATAGAGCTGCCCAAGAGGCTTGTGAACAGGCCGTTGTGCTTCGGGGCGAACGGGATGCAGCAATAGCTAAGGTCCGGGTAGTGGAGACTGAGGTTGAGGAGAAGGTCCGAATGGCGGAGTCTAGGCTGGAAACTACTATTGAAGATCATTTCATTGTTTATAATGCTAACGTTTTGAGGCACATAAATCTAGCCTGGCTCGCCAACTACCCGACACATTTATACAATGCTTGGGGCTGATTGGTTGAGGAGGAGAAGGCGGTGCATCTGGGTGAATCAATCGACGAGTTTGAGTTTGAGAATCATATGCTAAATGAAGATGAACGAAAGATTCTCCATGAGTCGATGATTTCGCATGAGAAAGAAAGGCTCGGCACCCAACACTTGGAGGCCGGAGAAGGTTCAGGTGTTGAGCACCACGATGCAAGTGCTGAAGTTCCTATGCCAACCCAGCCTGAATCTGCACCTATGGTTGATTCCCAATCAGTTCCTGCTTACAATCCGGATCAGCCGTAGTTATCTCCGGCTAGAGAACAAGTTTCGGAAGTCGTTCAGCCGTCCACGAGTCAAACTGAGGAAGGTACTCTGAACAATCTCTATGCTTATCCAAAATCAGAATTGTCATCTGAAGTAGTTACTAACAGTTCTCCTTTTTTCTCTATCCAGTGACTGGAGTTACATCGATCGCGCCTCCTACAACTCAAGAATCACATCAAGCGCAGGAGGCCATCATCACTAAAGCGACCACCAAAACTACAACTGCACCAATAAATGGAACGCGGGAGACCATGCTTATTTTTGACAAGCAGAAGACGGAGGAACTCCTTGGTCATCATAGCGACCCCATTGCGGACCTACCATTTGTTATGGGTGGAAGTGCACCTACTACTGGCTCTTCAATGCCAACCACTGATGCTCTCAACGAGGCCCAAGTAATTCATAAAGAAGAAATATTGGCCGAAATCAACGCTGAAATGGAGGCAGCGGCTCGTGGTGGTAGTTTTAGGGGTTGGATGGCGGCACCTGGTCCAGCCCCGTTAAGGATGATATCACCTGGTGGTACAGTTATTGATACTAATGTGCCTATACCGCCACCTATAATCGACCCAGTTCCTCCGACTCCACCTTCAGGGAGCATTCCCGTACACCTGAGCTCGGATGAGGAAGTTGATATCATGCCCCCTACTGGAGATCAGCCGCCGAAAGGCAAGGCTCGAAGAGAAAAATAAGTGGCAGCTCCAGTGGGTCCACACCGAAGAAGAAGCCGAAAAAGAAGAGAGAGTAGATGTGCTTCTTCGGTTTATTTTTGGTAGATAGATAGGAATCTATCTTCGTTTTTATTTTGTAGGCCGTGTATAGATGCAGGTTCGGCCCCTGCTAGTAGGAATTTTGGAATCAACTTGTACATGATTTCTTTTCACAGATAGTTGAAATGAAACTTTATTTTGTTTTGAACTTGATGTGTATTTATTTGCCTAAGTGTTCCGGCATTTGAATTCCTTGTTCAGTACACTTGTGAAGTTTCAACTTTTGGATCTCGTTTGAGCTTATCCGCCAAATTCTGAAATCACGACCATAAGTCATGACTGGATATTAAGTTGAACTCCGATGTTGTACTTCTTCAGTCAGCGATTGACACTTTAAGTTCTGGCCCCAGTTTCAGGGATGAATTGAAAAGTTCGGCTAGCGGTCGTATTTCGCCTTCAATGCATCATGCTTAGCATCGTTGAATTGATGCTGAAACAAGGAGAATTCAAGTGGTCGAATCACACTCGCTCTTTTATCGATGATTGTATCCATGCTCCGAGGATTGCACTTGTGCGTCGACGGTCAGTAACGCATGCTTGAGTTTCAAGGATGCATCCACGCTCCGGGGACTTAAGTTATTTTCACGGGCGGTTAGTCACACCCATTTTGCATTTACACTCTAACCACGCTTCGGAGACTTAGAGTTGTTCTACGGACGGTCGATCCCAATCCGGCTCATGTCCAAACTTCAATCCACTCTCCGGGGATTTTGACTTAACGTTTATACTCCAATTCGCACTTTGGGAATTTGGAGTTGGTGTTTATGTTGATATTCTGGTTCATACTCTGAGAATCTGGATCATTTTGATGCCTATACTACGGTTTGCACTCTGGGAATCCGGAGTTGGTAAACAGATGGTCAATCACATCTGTTGTGAGTTTTTGAATTTTGTTCGCACTTCGGGAACGAAAGGTGTATCAGGATCGTGGATGGTCGGATCACATCCACCCTGAGTTAACAAGTGAGGTCGTTAGATGGAGGGGTCCATCCTCCTCAAACTTGGTTCGAATACGGGCGAAGTTGTTAGGTGGATGGATCCACCCTCTTCGAAACCGTATTTGTAAGTTTATACTCCAATTCGCACTCTGGGAATCTGGGGTTAGGTAAAGGATCGTCGTGTATGAATCCTTTTTTGACTTTAGTGTGATGGCTTGTCCCCGAGCTCGGGTTTCACTTAGTGAGTGACCGGTCGTATCACAGTCACTCCCTATTTGAATAAATTCCACCGTATGATGAAACATAGCTCTCCGTGCATAGTGATGGTCATATGAAGTATTTCAAGTAAATCACAGCTCTTGCTCGAAGAGGTTGCATTTTATTGCTGAAATAAGAAAATACGGAAAAGTCAGTTGCCTTATTACAAATTCAAATTTCGAAATGCAAAAACAAATTGCAAATGAAAATAGACTGAATAAATAAACAGAGTCTGTTATGTGTAGTAGCGACGAAGACTCTCGTTGTTCCAGGCTCTCGGAAGAGTGAGACCGTAAACGGTCGATAATTTGAATGTGCCATCTCCAAGCTTTCGTTCAATAACATATGGTCCTTCCCAAATTGGCTTCATATGCGAAGGGACCGGATAAATTCTTTTGAGTACGAGATCACCAAGTTCAAAGGTTCGGGGTCGAACCTTGGCATTGTATAATCGGGCGACTCGACTTCGATATGCGGTTGCCCTCAAATCAGCCTTTTCACGCTTCTCATCCAAAAAATCGAGAGATTCAGCAAGTAATATAGCATTTGTCTTTGGATCGTAGTATGTCACACGATGAGAAGGTACTTCTAATTCAACTGGAATAACAGCTTCTGAACCATAAGAGAGAGAGAATGGAGTGCGACCGGTCACGGACTTGTGGGTTGTGCGGTAGGCACATAAGGCCATAGGAAGTTCATCGACCCATTTGCCCCTGGCTTTTTCCAGTCGTTTCTTCAGAATGGATTTTATAACTTTATTAACAACTTCAACCTGTCCATTTGCTTGAGGGTGTGCAACTACGGAGAATTTCTTCTGAATGTGGAATCGTTGACAGAAATCCTTAAATTCAACACTGTCGAATTGGGTCCCGTTGTTAGTGATGATAGTACGTGGGAGACCAAATCAGAAGATGATGTTGCGCACTACAAAGTTGATCACCTTCTTCGTTGTGATCGTAGCAAGGGGCTCAGCTTCCGCCCACTTGGTAAAGTAATCAACTGCTAAGATGGCGTACTTCGCACCACCTTTGGCTAGAGGTAAAGAGCCAGTAATATCGATGCCCCATACCGCGAATGGCCATGGGCTGACCATCTGGGTTATCTCGGTAGGTGGGGCTCTAGGAATTCGAGCATGCTTCTGACACTTATCATATTTCTTGGCATAATCTGATGCATCACGATTTACAGTCGGCCAATAATATCCGTATCGAAGTACTTTCTTGGCAAGAGCTTGTCCCCCGGTGTGATCGCCACATTCTCCTTCGTGCAAATCATGCAATACTCGTTTGATTTCATCGTGAGCGATACACTGGAGTAAAGGAACAGAGTATCCTCTTCTATACATGACTCCATTCTGAATAGTGAACCGCGAAGCTTTTCGAAGAATTTGTCTCTTTTCACTCCTCTGCTCTGGCAGGGTTCCGTGCTCGAGATAATTTCTGAACGGAGTCATCCATGACTCCCTCTCGGAAACGACATCAAATATCCAATCGGTTTCCATCTGATCAATGCTTGGCAAAGATAATTTCTCTACGAGAACAAGTCCCATTTGCTGTGCTTCACCTGTACTGGCTAACTTTGCCAACGAATCAGCTTTCTGGTTGTGTTCTCGTGGTATGTAATAAATAGCATAATAGTCAAATTGATTCAATGTCTCCTGAACCTGAGCAAGGTAAGCGACCAGTCTTCGATCTCTGGCCTGGTACTCCCCTCGAACTTGTCACACGACCAATTGCGAATCATAGTAAATTTCCACCGCAATGATTCTTAAATCTCTGGCAAGTTTCAATCCAACCAGTAGGGATTCATACTCGGCTTCATTATTAGTTGCACAGAAGTCGAACTTTAGAGCATAACATATAGATCGACCTTCAGGAGTTTCAAGTACAACCCCTGCACCTGAGCAACGGCCATTTGATGCTCCGTCTGTATGTAGCTTCCAGATATACTTGGGAGATTCACTTGTTTCGGGCAAGTCCTCTGAGATGGTAAATTCAATTATGAAATATGCTAGGACTTTTCCTTAGATGGCACACCTTGGGGTGTACGTAAGGTCAAACTGACTTAACTCGATATTCCATTTGAGTAACCTACCAGACGTCTCAGGCCGCGTAAGGACCTGTCGTAACGGTTGGTCGGTGTAAACGGTGATCGGATGAGCCTGGAAATACGGACGGAGCATCCTCGAGACAATAACAAGACAATAAGCCAATTTCTCTAGCTTCGGATAATTTCTCTCATCTTCGGTTAGCCGCTTGCTTATGTAGTAGACCGGCTTTTGTATTCGGTCTTCCTCCCGACCTAGGGCAGCACTGATTGTGTTTTCTGATACCGCCAACTAAATGTACAATTTCTCATGATCGATAGGCTTTGACAAAATTGGCGGTGTGGAGAGATGTTGAATTAGTGCTCGGAATGCGCCCTCACATTCCGTAGTCCATTCAAAGTTTCGTTTTCCTTTTCGAATCAGATCGAAGAAGGGAATGCATTTGTCAGTGGACTTTGAAATGAACCTGCTCAATGCTGCTACTTTCCCTTTGAGACTTTGGACTTGCTTTATAGTTTTTGGAGTTTCAAGATTTCCGATCTCCCAGAT
The DNA here is from genome assembly GCA_030737815.1 of Allium fistulosum. Taxonomy (NCBI): domain Eukaryota; kingdom Viridiplantae; phylum Streptophyta; class Magnoliopsida; order Asparagales; family Amaryllidaceae; genus Allium; species Allium fistulosum. The sequence goes on along the minus strand of CM060904.1, from coordinate 968,931,249 downwards.
CTTTTCGGGATTGGCTTCGATTCCTCGAGCGTTGACGATAAACCCAAGGAATTTTCCGGATGCTACCCTAAAATGACATTTCAATGGGTTGAGCATCATTCTCTATTCTCGGAGGAAATTAAACATTGACTCCAGTTCTCTGATGTGATCGGTGGAAAATCGCGACTTGACTAGCATGTCGTCCACATACACCTCTATGGTTTTTCCAATCTAGTTAGCGAACATTCGATAAACTAACCGTTGATAAGTTGCCCCAGCATTCTTGAGTTCAAAAGGCATAACTTTATAGCAATAGAGTCCCATATTGGTTACGAAGCTGGTATGCTCTTGGTCGGGCAAGCGCATGGGTATTTGATTATAGCCAGAGTACGCATCCATGAAGGATAAAAGTTCATGTCCAGCCATTGAGTCTACAAGTTGATCAATTCGTGGAAGTGGAAAACTACCTTTGGGGCAAGCTTTATTCAAGTCTGAGTAGTCAACACATGTTCTCCATTTCCCATTCGGCTTTCGGACAAGTACAAGATTGGACACCCATTCCGGTTATAATGCATCTCGAATGAACCCATTCGTCTTAAGCTTATCTACCTCTTCTTTAAGGGTGGCAGATCTCTCTAGATCCATACCACGCCTTTTTTGCTTGACCGAGACGTACGGCGGGTCAATATTCAGTGTGTGGCTCGCGATGTCCGGCGAGATCCCACACATATCAGAGTGCGTCCAAGCAAACACATCAAGGTTTACCTAGAGAAATTCAACCAATTCCTCTTGCATTTGTTGGCTTAGCTGAGATCCAATCTTTATCATTTTCGAGTCGTCATTATCGTCGATTAGAACATCGATCGTCAGTTCGGCCGGAGAAGCTTGACTGTCTTTACCTTCATCTTCACTTTCGGTATATCTCGGGTCAATATCTCTTTGGGATTGGTTGGGATACCCGGGCTCGGGCCCAGGCGTTAATTGTCAATTATCAGCAAAGCGGACGCAGAGAGATTCCTCTACGCCCTTTCCTTTTTCTTTCCGCTGCGCCTCGTGTAGCTCAGCAACGTAACAAGCTCGTCCTGCGGCCTGATCCCCTTGAACAACTCCGACACCATTGTCGGTAGGGAATTTCAAAGTCAAACACCTTGGGGCGATGGCAGCCTTGAATTCATCTAGGGCTGGTCGGCCTAAGAAAGCATTATATGGGGAGTTTATATCCAAAACAAGAAACTGCAGTATCCGGACTCTTCGGCGTTCACCAGTTCCTAACTCCACTGGCAATTCCACCACTCTAGTGGGTATAGTTACACTCTCGTTTAAGACATGAATACGAGACTGACACGGCTTCAAGTCTTTAGTCTCCATTCTCATCTGGTTACAGGCTCGTTTAAACAAGATATTCACAGAACTTCCGCTGTCTACCAAGATCCCCTTCATCCAAGCAGGACCTACTTGAGCTGATATGACAAGCAGATCAATAGTGGGGTCTTCGACCCTGTTGGCATCCCGCCCTTGAAATAGGATGTCATCTGCCATCGTTCTTTGTTGCTTGGCCGGAGCCCCATCTTCGAAATTACTACAACATTCAAAGTCTGCATGCCTGATAGAGCTGGCATACGACTCCATTTCCTTCCAGCTTTGGTCTACTGGATGAGGACCACCGCTAACAGTGTTTATCACCAACCTCCCGCCAGTACGAGTGGGTTCCTCCTGTCTAGCCGGATTCGGTGCATGATTTTGATTCGATGGGCCCGCACCTCCAGACTATGGTGCTCGCACAAACTGTTCTAACTTCCTCTCTCTTATCAACTTTTCGATGAGATCCTGCAAGTGACGGCATTCATTTGTGTTATGGCCGTAGCTTTCGTGGAATCTACAAAACTTCCCCGTCTGAATTTGCTTCCCCGATGACTGTTTCGAAGTAGGCTTCTTCTACTGAATGGTATTGCAGGTTTGTAGATATATGTTATCCAACGACGTATTCAGAGGAGTATAATTATCAAACATAGGAGCTCTATGCCGTGGACCACGGTTCTGATCCTGTTTTCTATTTTGGTTACCATTGCCTTTTTGCTGATCTTTTTTATTCTGAATGTTCAATTGCACTTTTCCGGAAATCTCCCCGGATTGTTTAACAGCAATATTACTCTGAACTCCTTCCATACTAGGCCCCGCATCATCCTTCTTCCTAGACTGTTTTGCATCCTCCCTTCTCAAGAATTAGGCTGCCTTGGATTAGAAACGGTCCAATGATGTAGGGGGTTTTCCGGCCAACCAGTTGCCGAAATCAGAATCAGGCTCAATCCCCTTAGTCAGTGCCATAAGAATAGAGTTATCATTTGGGTTGCTGATCTCATCACATGCAGCATGAAATCTCTATAAATAACGCCTGAGTGTCTCTCCAGGAGCTTGTGTGACACTAGATAAAGTATTAACATCCTTTGGTCTCGCGACATGCATACGAAATTGCTCAATAAACTTTGTTTCCAACTGATCGAAGCATGAGATAGATCAAGGTGGCAGTTGGGTAAACCACATAATCGCTATGCCCCCCAGTGAGATCGGGAAGCTTCGGCACTTGATTGCTTCATCAGTTCGTGCAGCATTCATCAACCATTCATACTTCAGAATATGCTGATTGGGATCAGAGCTCCCTTCATAAACGGGTAAAGTCAGCATCCGGAATCGCCGAGGTGGTTCAGCATATAGTATCTCATCAGTAAGGGGTATGACTTTGGGAGATTCCCCAATCATCATTGCTAAGACCCTGACTTTCACGGATCATTTGACGGATCATTGCTGGCAAATCGAGCATCTGGACATTTTGAGTATGTTGGGCCAAGGTGTGGTCGGGTTCCACAATGCGAGGAGGGGCTGGTCGCTGTCGACGGTCCATGTCTCGCCACCTTGGTTCTATGTCTTCGGGGATGTAAGGCTCAGGATGGTATTCACGCTGGTGATGGTTCAGATCTGTCCGATTTCGGGTCTCGGCACCCAAATCAGTAGTTGTCGCAGTACGGTTATCAGTAATATGGTGTGGGGTAGCGCCTCCTTGGGAGGAGGGTCCAGTCTGATGGCTGGTTGATAGGCCAACTCTCAGTTTACCAACATTCAATGTGTGTTGATGCCTAGTGGCATGTGTGTAGCTTCCGTCTAGCCGTGGGCATGTAGATCTGTGATGATAATCAGAAGAGGCTGAACGCTTGGTGGAAGAATAGGAAGCCTGATCCCTCCTAGATCTCCTTCGTCGTTGACGGTTCAGTTGGCTGGTTAGTTCTGCATTCGCTCGGAGCTGTTGAGTGAGCTACTGGTGGCTCTGAGTCAATTCTTGCATCAACATCTGAAATTCTTCCCTAGTGACAAGGCCTTGCGGATCTGATGGTCCGGTAGCATTCTGATCGACTGGAGGCAATTGCATGGGATTTTGTCTGTCCCGTCCTTCTGGATCTACAGCTGTGGAAGTAGTCCTTATGTTAACCATGATGGATGATGAAGCTCTCTCCTAGACTTGTAGCAAATCTGAATAGGATGGAAGAACTTCTGAAATTGAGATCTGGATCTTCTCCTTTGACGTTTGCAATCCGATATCGGCAGTAGATCCAATGAGTAGAAGGAAAAAACTGGGTTTTTTCTTAGTGAAAGCACCAAAGTGTTTGTACCAAAATTGGGCACAACACTCTTCGGAAGGGTTTGAAGAGATAAAAATGAATAAATTAAATGAAAAAAGAGGATTATCTAACAAACACTTCAAAAACAAACAAGAAAGTATGGAGAAACACAGGAATTTAGAGTGGTTCGGCGTGTTGCCTACGTCCACTATGAAATGATTGATCATTATTAACTTTTGGTTGCTGGTTACAGCGAATTACAGCAGTAAATCTCGAGTACAACAGTGGAATTTGAATACAATGATGAATTCGGTAGAGTTTGGACGTCAAAGAGCCAAAAGATCCCTTTTCTGTAGGTTCTGGGCTGCTATTTATAGGCGTAGGCTGCAAATATCTCGCTCAGATCTCGGTAAACCTCTTCTGGCACGTGAGTGGGCCCACGCGATCGATCCTACGTGATTTGCACTCGGTCCGTGATTGATACGAAGCAATTTCGTATCGATCAAGATTTGGCCCAATCGAGTCGAAATTGAGCATGAACATTGTTGATGATGTACGCAAGCTCCTGTGAAAATTTGGTGGCATTTGAACTTGTGGATCGTGAGTTATGATCGATGCGAATTCGAGTCTTCGGTAGGCTGTTCAGTTCGGATCGATACACTTCGTATCGACCCGTTCGAATCGATGTTGAGCACGCGCTTTATTTTGGATCGATCCGAAGTTCATGCCGAATCGATCGAGTCTCCCTTATGCACGAGCCTTGTTCGAATCGATCAGTAGTGTGTTGTTCGTATCGATCAGTAGTGTGTTGTTCGTATCGATCATTAGTGTGTTGTTCATATCGATCGTTCTGCTTTGTTCATATCGATCGATACGAAGCAGCGGCTTTGCTTGGACTTGATGGATACGAACAATACCTTCATGATGGATACGAAGTGAAGCGCATGAGATATGATCGATATGAATAGTCGACACATGATGGACACGAACAAGGTTCTTTTTGATGGATACGAATAGGGTAGTCCCACTGATCGATACGAAGTAGCACGCCTCTGATCGACTCGAAAGAGATCGATACGAAGTCAGATTTTCCCTGGTTTCTTCATGGACACGAATAGATGATTATTGATGGATTCGAACAGTGCTACCGCAAGGTGATGGATACGAACAGAGGCCTTTCCCCTTGATTTTGATCGATCCATATCTTGAGCGTACGAACTCCGATTGACTTGAAACGTGGAACGTTGGCTTTCATAGCTTTGTTTGTCATGTCTTGTCAATCGTAGCTCGATCTGGACTCGGACAAAATTTATCGATATCCATAGCGAACCTGCGTATAATCGATCTTCGGGATGGACTTTCCTTGGTTTTCAGTCAAGTTCTTGGTATCACGGCCTTGCTAAAAGGCGGGATAACACAAATGGTTTGCCATGTTTTGATTGTTTAAATGGATATATATGCTTGTTGATGATATATGCTTTTTCATATAGATTTTATGATTAGGTTTAACTTGAAAAACCAATTAAATGACATCCAAATGCCTTACGATTTTGACATAAGGCCAGAAATAATATTTTAGAGATGGGTTTTAAGTTTCATAATTTTCTGAATTAATGTGGATTTATTATGAATTTACTAGTGAAGAAAATGGTTAATTGGGTTTAAAATTAATTATGGCTATTTTATATATGCTTTGGGTCAGAAATTTATATATGTTAGAAAACATATTAAAAGTGATTTATGGAAAATTTTGTAGAAATTTCCTAAGTTTTTTAATAAGTATATAAAATTATTTAAGGTATGGGACTTAAATGTTTTATATGTTTATAAAAGGAAAGGTCTAATTTGTAAATGTTTTAATTTGTTTAATTTTGAATTTCGGTAGCACTTTTAGAAAATATTATGGAAAAGAAATTAGCAACCAATCATATGTTGACAAACAAAGCAGGTTAGTTGAAAAGAAATTACTTTTTAAAGTCAAAAATTAGTTTTGATAAGGTTTTGCTGTTTTGGTACTTTCGGCAGCTACCTATCATCTTCATACTTCCACCTCCATCCTAGTCGAAACCAATACATATGGTATCAAAAGCCTTGGTATGTAGTGGATTGGAGATAGGCGAAAGGTATGATGTCGAAACAGGGGTTCCGAAGGGGTCGAAACCTTGCTTTGCTTTTAAAAGGAAATGCACCTGCTTTGCTTTGGAAAAGAATGCTTTCGAATAAGATTACTTTCGACTTAGTCAAATATTTCAAAGAAAGGTTTCGAAAGAGGTTGCGCCTTTGTTTCATAAAGAAGCTTTCGAAGGTGTCAAAACCTCTAGCTTTCGCATCCTTTGTTTTAAAATTAGAGTCGCTTCTCCAATGCTTTCGAAGGGATAAGTTTTGACACCATCCACTTCTTTACTTAGGAAATTGCTTTCGAAAGTGTTGCTTTCGACTTAGTTCTTTGAAGACCCTTTTGAGATTTTGAAAGCTAAACCCAAAGGTTTCAAAAGGAATGGTTTTGAATGGTTTCGAAAGATTGTTCCACATGTTTTTACTTGAACCCAATGCTTTCGAAAGGTTTGATTTATGTAAAGGACTTATTCTTTCGAAGGGTATATGTTATAGGTTTCGAAGGGGTGGTTCCCTAATGTTTTTGAAAGGTTTACCTTAGTGTTTAAATGGAGGGTTTCCAATGTTTTCGAAAGGCGTGTTTAAAGTGTTTTAAAAGATGATGTCTAAGGTTTAATAAAGCTTTCGAAAGAGATGTTTTCAATGTTTTCGAAAGGTCTATTGTAAATGGTTTCAAAAGGTATGTTTTGGCCCTTTGGCCTAAGGCTATAAAGTTAAGTAGTTTACTTGTATTGAAAGGGGTACTTTCAATGGTTTTGAAAGGGGTTATTTAAAGCTTTTAAACAAAGGTTTCGAATGTGTCCATCAACAATGTTTTGAGTAAAGTATATATAACATGGCAAAGTGATTTGAGTAAAGTAGAGAGTATATTTTCCTTGTTTAAGTATGATTTAAAGGGTTAAATCAATTTGAAAGAAATGTTTTCAAGGAAAATTTAATGAGGTAGTTGACCCTAAGTAAATGACTCGGATATTAGAATACCAGATTGGGACTGGTATGGGGTCGCGCCCTATACTTTAGCTAGTAGCCCCTAGCTAATGTAATTCCAAAATTCCTGTGTGTAGGGCTTTGTCACGAATAAGACTAAAATGATGTTACACACAGAAAGGAATATACAGAGTAAAGATAGGTTAGTGGTGCAAGTAAGTTAGGGACAGACCGTCTAGAAGAGTAACTAACATAAGTTAGATTATTTGTTTATTTTGTCTGGTAGGCCGGAGTCAGCCAAAAGTAAGTAGTCAGCCAAACAAAACTATAGTGTTCAGATAGGTAGTCCATTTATTACCTGATTTGTATGCATGCATGATATTGCTATTATTGTTTTAACTAGTTTGGTTGTAGGATTTTGATTTGAAGATATGTTTTTAAAAGGATATTAGTGAGGGGAAACCCGTTCCGCTAAGCGGCGTAGTCTCACTTAATATCAGATAACCAAGATGTATAGTATTATTCACACCAGGCTTTATGTCTGACTCAGAGTTTATGTTTTCCCCTTAAACTCTCGGGTGCTCAAAATTGATTTGAGTAGGTTAAGAGTTAAGGATTTACAAGCTTTAGTAGGTGGATGAATAAAGCTTTCGGAGATGAGCAGGAGGATGATGTTAGCTATTTAGGAGTTGTTATGTTTTTATTTCTGTTGTGGTGTATTAAGATAGTTTTTGTCTATTTAGTACTCTGATCATCCAAAGGGGCATCTTCATATGTCGCTCTTGGCGTATTTTGTAATAATTATATTTGACCAATGCTTGGGAAATGTTTGGGATTATGTAATTGGATATGAAACATGATTTTGTGAAATGTAATAAGAAAAGTTTTTTTTAAAATATGTGGTTTTGTTTCATATTCATGTGCTTTTGATATTATGGATGCCATTAAAATTACTGTATTTTGTCGCTGGAATTTAATACTATATATGACTGTAGCTTCTGTAGCGCTTAGCTTTTGACCTCAAGATATGGGATGTTACATGCTATAATAACCCTTGGTTCGAGGCATACCTAAAAATAAATTAATAGTTAATCCAAAGGAAAATATAATTTGAACCAAACTTTTAATATAAATGAATTTGGGAATTTATTTTATTTCTTTTCCAAATTCCATTGGGTTTGCTTTAATTGGCAAAGAGAATTAATATAAGGATTTTTTTTCAAAGTGGAATATTGAATTTGTGATTAAGTCCATTTATTTTATAATAAAAGAGAATCTAAGAAATAAACTAAATGGGCAATACGTTAAAAAGATATAAATAAGGTGATTAAAATAAATGACTCTTTTAATTGAAATAAAAGTGTGATTTTAGAGAAGGTGGATTAAATGAATGATAAGTTATTTTTAACAAATAAATTTAAAGCAACCATGGTTGAAATACTTGTTTTAATTATAAATAAGATTCAATAATAACCTATTTTGGCACTATTTATAAATGTTGCAACAAACTTAAATATGAGTTAATTTAAATTTAAGATTATGGATTTTTGTTAAAATTTTGAATTTGTAATAAAGGACGACATTTATTTCTAATCAATGGAAATAAAGAAAATTCTTAACATGATAATTTCTTTTGTTAGAACTTAGATGTAAATAATTCCATTTATTACAAATAAATGTAATGAAACAAATTAGTGTTGTTTTGTTAAAAGTAAAGCTAAGAGATAAATTAGAACTTAAATTATACAAATTATACTATTAAAAGAGGAGTGAATAGAAAAAAAAAATATTCTTTACAATTTAAACATAGTAAATAAGTTTGTATTGATAGGATTGAATAATATATATATATATATATATAATTTATGATGTTTAAATTCCTAAGTCTATATGTTTTATACTATAGATATAAGAGGAAATTACCTTTTCTTTTGTTAACATACGAATTAAATTATTTGTTAAGTGACACTCCAAGTTAAGGCTCAATATTAGTTAATTACTAACCATGCTATTAGGAAAAGAAGGGTTAGTAACTTGTACATTGTTTTCTAATTCCCATTTTCTGAAACCAGTTAACCATTTTCCTCTTCACTTCAAAACCCTAGAAATCACTCCCTCAATCCTAGCTAATTTTAGAGAATATTGTTGTAATTGTCAAATTATAAATTCTTGGTATGAATCTCAAACCAAATATCTTATTTCTTGAATTTCTATTTCAGTAATTTTAGTCATTGAGAATATTCTATTCTTTCTTTTTTGCATGAGCTTCTAGGTGCTGTAGTTAAGAAAAGAAAGCTCTAATCTGTTTGTACCAAAAATTGGCACAACGCTCTTCGGAAGTTTTTGAAGAGATAAAAGTGAAGAATGAAAATTGAAAATAAGGATTATCTAACAAAAACTCCAAATAACAGAAAGTAAATTGCGCAGAAGACAACAATTTAGAGTGGTTCGGCGTTTTGCCTACGTCCACTATGAAGTTTGATGATTTTATTGCTCGATACTTGAAGATTACAATTCTGTATAGCGTAGTACAACAGATTTTATGATTGTAGTCTGAATCTAAGGCAGCAATGGTGATATGGAGTAAATCTGGCAGGGTCTGGGCGCTCTTTAGCTCTTAAAATTGTCCGACCCCTTTTCTGAATGACCAGGGGCTCTATTTATAGGTGTAGGAGGCTGATATTTCGCCTAAATTTCGGGAGACCACTTCAGGCATGTGAGGGGGCCCACGCGCCCGCCTTCAGGAAATCTGGGCCCACTTTGGGATCGATTCGAAATCCATTCGAATCGATCAAGAAAACGTCCAATTGAGCTGAAATTTGGCAGAGACGTTCCTTAGTGTGTATGCAAGATCCTGTGAAAATTTCATTGAATTTGGATCAGTAGATCTTGAGATATGATCGATACGAGTTGAAGTTTTTCAGTTGGCTGTTTGCTTCGAGTCCATCACTTCGAATCCATGCACAACACCAAATATGGCATTTTGTAACACTTTTTTCGTTTCGATTTCTCACGGTTATTAGCGTGGGAAATTTATGACGGTTATTACCGTGATATATAACGGTCACGGTTATTACCGTAACACAATCTGGTATTTTCGTAAATAGTTCAAAGCATAGTGGGTAGATTCGCCAGTTTGGTATCTATTGTTATCTCTGCCCTTTGTCACGGTTCTAACTTGCTTCTTCCTTATTTCGCAAGCCAAAATTGGAGCTGCGTTTACCAACCTCTCCGCCTTCGACCTCGTTTCAGTGCAGGTTTGTTTCACTTTCGCGTTTTGTCTTGCTATTTATCAAATTCAAGCTTTAAAGATGAACGTAACCGATAATTGATTTGATAGCAGGCCAGATTGGGGTTTTTGCGTACCAAGCCCTCCGCCTTCGACCTTGTTTCAGTGGCAGGTTTGTTTCACTTTCGCGTTTTGTCTTGCTATTTATCAAATTCAAGCTTTAAAGATGAACGTAACGATAATTGATTTGATTGCAGGCCTCCGCCTTTCCCTCGTTTCAGCGCCCCCTTTTCCAGGTATGGAAAATTTGGATTTATTTATGCTGATTAGGTTTCATGCCTCCTCTTTCTCTTTATTTTCTTTTTAGGGTAGTTTGTGAATTATGTAACAGGGTATTACATAGAAATACTTACACAACCTATTTAGGTTGTTTGCTTTTGATTTTGGTAGTTCAACAATTTTTGTCTCTGTGAATAGAAGAATTTGTTCTAATGTCAAATCTTTTGGGGTGCTTTGATTGTCTCACAAATTGCATGTCTACCTCCTTCTAGAGGGTTGAATATCATTGAACACAAACCTATGCTGGCTGAAATCTAGGTGTTTGTTATGTGTTATAAATTACAAGTGTCAATATTAAGTGTTACATGTGTTTAGAAGTGAAGAGTTTTTGTTACATTTCATTATCTTGCAAATTGCATATGTGTTATATTTTTTGTTACATTTTTATTTATACTTTTCTCCATTTTGTTGGACATGTTTTGACTTGTTGAATCATATTTAGATCATTATGTATGATTATTTGGTATGTGAAATTCCGGATCATTTACACATTATGTGACTGCTCTTAATCATTATTTGTTGCAATGTGCCGGTAATTTTTTTTAATGTGGATGTGTTGTGTTCTTCTACCTGGGCTTCATACGATGTAGGACTGTTTGCTTGATTTTTGAGTGACAAATATCGCTATTTGATAGTGTATGAATTGGTGGAGGGGAGTGTATGGATGTGGAGTTGTTTGTTGGTGAATTGTAGTGGATGCACTACTGTGCAAGGGGGAAGAACTGGAATGGTGATTGAAGTTGATATGCAGTGTAATGTGGTGGGAGGAATGGTGATTGAAGTTGAAATATTTGTGGCTGGTTTCAAGTTCTTAAATTTAAAAGTTAGAAACCCTTTAAAATCAATTTTTAAAATTTTTATATTTCAAGTTTTTAAATTTTCAAAGGTTGTGTTTCCAAATTTAAAGCAAATAATATCACATATCAATTGCAAACTCAGAGACTTGGAGAATTCTAAAAGCAGTTATGTGCTTTGTTAATCAAAATGATTTACATATAAAAGATGATATCATGTGCTCTGAGTTTTAGCCATTATTGCAGCGTATATCCTGTTACTGCAATAGTGTACACATTCTTGTTCTTCAAAGAATTTTTTCTACAGATTAGTTGTAGTAACCTTGTTTTTCAAGAGATAACAACAAAATTTTAAAGTATTCTGTTAGAAATAATTAAATATTAATTGCAAAACATTTATGTTTCAGAATATAGATGATTCTCCCCTCTCCCTCGAACTCAAAGATGCCGACGCCGCCTCAAACTCGCAGCCTCCAGTCACTCTCTCGACCTTCGACCGTCAACGCAGTCTTAAAGACTCGAACTGGAAGCTGTCGGCTCTAATTTGTTTTGCCCTAAATCATGTGAGTAACTGATTTTATAATGTTTTCTAGTTTATCATTCTGTAATTTGATTTATGTGTTATTTTCCCTAATTGGATTTCAACTTCAGTTTTACATATTTTTGTGCTGCTCATCCTTTGACCATGAGTTCATTTCATAGTAAATTATTCTCTATTATTAATCAATACGCATTTAATTGCTTTAATTAGTCACTGCATATGTAGTTCATGCATTCAGGTGGTTGGGAAAAAAGGAAAACAAGTTAATCCCAAATAATTACTAACAACTGATATGGCTAATAATCGGTCAGTGATGATGCTTACTTTTTTATTAATAGTTAATTTTGTTTTTGCTAATGAAATGCCGGTCATAACTTTGCCATCATATTTTGAAGCTAATTTTTACTCTTGTTAATGCTTGCTAATTTTGTGCCTTGGATATATTGTAAAAAAAATTATCATTTTAAAAGAAAGAGGCAACAAAATGATAAAAATAATTTTTATCCACCTTGGGCAATCAAAACCATCAGGCCGGCCCTGTTTCAGGTTAGGGTTTTAATTTTTGAATTTTGGGAATTTCAATCAGCAGTAATTTTGATTTCAATCGATCTTCATGCGCCATCATGTTGGAGTCGAAATTGACCACCTGATTTTGTTCATCTGCAACGCACATGGATTGAGAAAAAATTGGTGGTTAGTTTATGATTATTCCACTTCTGTGCTTCCAGTTTTCATGTAACTCCTGCGCAAATATCCTAGCTATGCTAACAATTTATTAGTTGTGGTTTACAGACTTTTGGGTTAATTCATATAATTTGGATATGTTTTACCGTTGTTTTTTTTAATTTACAACCAAGTAGTGGTTGTTCTGTTTAAAGGGCATTTTAACTGCCTGTTGTATAATTTTGATTCCCAAAATGCTGCTTGAAGGATTGCAGGTAGAGTCAACCTGCCTATCCCTATCCTTGCTCAGTGTTTTAGTACGTGCTAAATTATTGAGATACGTATCTGTCGATAAATTTAAAACTGCTACCTTGATTCTGAAGGCTTCTCCATTTGATTTCAGTACTCTGTTGTCATTAAGTGCTATCATGAATTAGTGATCTACATTTGTGAATTGGTTGTATAGAGTTGCATTTTCTCCTTTTACCTGATCAACCTTATAACATGGATATGATAGCATGTATGTTTTATTCCGTGTATTAACATGTTATTTTCACTTATACAAAAAGTGCTCCAATTTAACAAGAAGTTGCATTAAGTACAAAAAGTCTAATACATATAGTAACTTCGCTGGTCATTGCTCATTTGGTACTAAAATGCAGTAAAGATCTGCAATAGGCATATAGAATTATTTTACTACATATTAATAACTTGTTCTATCAAGTTAGTATTTTTGAAAAGAATCCAGTTGGTTGTCGCTGGTTGCTACATATTAACATATACAGCTCCAGAATTGATACATCTGCAAACCAATCAAATTTATGAGAACGTAGCTCAAACTTTCTGCCAAAGTTGTCATGCATTTGTAAGTACATATATTTCATTCAAGATGCTATAAATAATGAAAGATATTATCTCTGAAATATATTTTTGTTATGGAGAACTTGGGTTGCAACTAGACTTAACCAACCAAAGCTCTATACAATCAGAAATATTGAAAATACTAATTCTAAAAAGACTTGACCTTGAAAACTGTCAAGCTTTGGTTCTCTCGGCCCCTGAAAGAGCGATGGCATTTGGAATCAACCACCTCACTCGATTAATTTCAAAATTAATTAATTGTCCTCTTGTCACTTTGGATAAATTTAATCATCTCAATTAATCTCTATATTGACTTGCAACACTTACGCTTGCAGGTAGAGTCAAAAGGTTGAGATACAGATCCCTCCTCACACATCCACGCATAATCCTTGCGCAAAATATATTGTGTTTAATTTTGGTTTTATTTTGTATTTCAATAGCCACTTTTATATTGTTAATTAAGTTGTATTTACTAATGTCAGGTTAATTTTAATGAACACAATTCTTGTTACATCTGTGAACAGTTAATTCAGATGCATAAGCAGGCACGGATTCATTTGTATTAACAAACAATTATTTTTGTAAGAGACGACTAATTTTAATGTCATGTCCAATTTATATACATTTGTTACAAACAAATGGTGAAGACCCGAACACACACTTTACTCTCATTTGGGTTGCAGTGCTATTCTTCTGAAATAATGAACCCAAAAAATACATCTTATATGCAGAATTTGAGTTTTGTTTTTTTTATTTATCTTTCAGCTGGACATGAGAGGTTCAGAACTCTTACAAGTTCATATTATAGAGGAGCTCAGTGGATTGTTATGGGTATTTTCGATTTCCATTCTTTTTCTCCATTTACTAAGAAGTAATACAATTAACATCTAAGACATATTGAAATATATTGTGGATCCTGATAGTAGAACCAACATAAGAAAGTTATGCTACCAAAAACAAGTTGCTTACATATTCGTAAATCTATGAGTTTATGACGTAACAAGAAGGGAGACATTCACAGATCTTTTAGATATATGGGCTAAAGAAATAGACCTATATTCGACTAACCAGGACTGTATCAAGATGCTAGTTGGGAACAAAGTTGATAGGGTACTTGATCCGCTCTATATTATAGTTCTTCATCTTACAAAAAGTGTGTCAAAGATGGCTTATGAATATAATTCGTTGTATTTATTCAGGAAAGTGAGAGAGTTGTATCAAAAAAAGAAGGCATCGACTTTGCCAGGCAGTATGGATGTTTGTTTTTAGAATGCAGTGCGAAAACAAAAGTAAACGTTGAGCAATGTTTTGAGGAGCTAGTCTTAAAGGTCTGCAGCAATTATATATTTGTTTGCGTTATATGCTGTTTTATAGTGTTGAAATTTGTTATATCATATAACTTTCACTCTTTACGTTAGGTTATCATTTGATGATTTGACAGCTGAAATATAACTACATGTTGCAGATATTGGATACACCAAGTCTATTGGCAGAAGGTTCAGCTAGTGTGAAAAGGAAAAACATGTTCAAGCAGAACCAGACTCAGGCAGAAATGTCAGTTTTACTCATTCACATTATTTCTTGTTTTCATTGAGTTGATGGACGAGCAGTTGTGGCAGCAGGCAGTTGTACATGAGCAGTTTGTGATGATCTTGCAATTGCGATAGTGGATGTTTGAATGTGGAGTGATGTCTGCTGTTGGAGTTGGATATGAGTAGTTACTGAATGATGAGCAAGGAAGTTTTCAAGTGTTGTTTGTATTGGGAATGTTTTATTGGTAGTGAGTTGATGATGGACAATTTGTATGTGAAATAGATTAGTATGTGATGGGTCAGTTATGACAGTATAATGGTGAGTTGAATGCTACTGATGAAGTGTTTTGTAGGAAATTGTGGTAGTGTGAGTGACAGTGGTTGATATGGTTGTAGATTGTAGTTTGGGGTATGAAGCAGTTTGTGTTGGTCAGTGGTCGAGTGTATGGTTGGAGATGAAAAGTTATTCATATTAAGTGATTTTCATCATTAGTGATTCATTATTTATGTTCAACAAATTGTGCATCTGTCCTTTATTGTTAATTCTTTTGTGATTAGCATAATTTTGATTTAATTTCCTACCTTTTCCTATTCTTTAATGTCAATTGCTATATGAAGTTTATTTGTTTGCATGTGCAATATTGACGTCCATATTAATGCATGTGTTGGTAGGTATATATGCATATTATAAAACATAGTGTGCTGATACGTATTATCAACGATATGGATGGTAGGTAATGATTTGTGAATGTTTTGAATACTCACGCTTATAACCGTGGTGAAACCCCAGAAAACTCACGCTTATAACCGTTATACTTCAAATTACGATTAAATCCAGATTTAACACACTTATAAACGTGATAGATATGAAATTTCCGACGTTTATAACCGTGATTCATCATTCTCACGCTTATAACCGTGAGTAAACACCATAACTCTCACGCTTATAACCGTGAGCAATACCCAAAATTATCACGGTTATAAGCGTTATTTTTTCTGTGATAATATTTGCCCACGCCACTTGGGACAACGCTTATAACCGTGGGGAATTTAATTTATCACGGTTATAAGTGTGATAAAATGGCCTTTTTGGTGTTGTGATGCCTTCGAATCGATGGTTGCACGTGATAATGCGGCGACGTGGCTCGCATCGATCCGCCTTTTGCTCCGAGTTGACCGTGTCGCATCCACGAATATCGCCTCATTCGTATCAAAGACCGTTGGCTTGCTTGTTGACTCGATGGATACGAAGTAGTCATCAGCTCTGGATTCGAACAACAGTTATATCGATGGATACGAGCTACATAGCTCCTTAATGGACACGAAGTCAATCGATGCGAACCAGAGTCTTTTGATGGATACGAAGTAATGTAACCTGATGGATACGAATTGCTCTGCCCAGATGGATTCGAAGAGAGGTTTCCATGATGGATACGAAATGGGGCTCACTGATGGATACAAAAACATGGCCTTTCCCTTCAACTTGCATCCATCATAACTTGAGCATATGAACTCGGATTGACTTGAAACTTGGAACATTTGCTCTTATGGCTTAGCTTGTCATGTCCTACCAATTTTGGCTCGATCCGGACTCGGACAAAATTCATCGATATCCGTAGCGAGCCCATGTATAGCTGGTCTCTAGGAGGGACCGTCATTGGTTACTAGTCAATTCCTTGGTGTTACGGCCTTGCCAAAAGGCGGGATAACATTTGCCCCCCAAAGTACGTCTTATGGGAACATGACGTGCTTTGAAATACTGCTATCCTTACTCTGAATAGTTATTGTCTTTTCGGTGGAAGATGTGACCTTCGACCATTCTTCTTGATAATGTAAACTGTTGACTGTCGACTACTGTACGATGTATTTGTTGCAACTGATTGCTGTATGCCAGTGGTTACCTGTTCGTTGTTGTAATCGTTGTTGGATGTGTTTCTGATTCCTGAAAATCTGGAATATTGAATATTAGTCCGACATTCATGCATATATGTTAATCTGACTCTCGCTGACGTTCACGAGTCGTTGTCAGTTTATCTTATATTGAATTCTGTATCGATCCTCTCCTGAACCGACGTGAAATTCGTTGTAACAACGTTTGATGGTTGTTTTTTTATTGCTCCTTCGTAACGATCCTCTCCTGAATCGATGTGAAGTGTTGGAATGTATGCTTCGTATCGGTGGATACGTAATATTGGGTCTCAGATCGATGGATACAAAAGTAATGCTTTGTATCGACGGAGTTAAACGATCCAGACATAATCATGCAGTGATGCTTCATGGAGGATATGCCATTTCTTATTCGTTCATTCAATAAGAATCCCCGATTATGGATAATCTTCGATAGGAGTCATCCATGACTCCTCTCCTAGATCTAAGATCTAGTTGATCTTCATATGTTAATGCTTGGAATAATAAGCATTTCAACTGGGACAAAGTCTTTTTACCGTGCATCCCCAGAACTGGCTAGCTTGGCCAGTGACTTAGCCTTTCATTTTGTTCTCCGAGGATGTGTGTAATGGTGTAATAGTTGAAGTCGACTAGTAGATTTTGGACCCAGCTAGGATAAGGAGCAAGATGTTCCCCCTAGATGAATAATCTTCCCTGACTCGGTATACTACTAACCAATAATCACATAATATATGCAAAGTTTCCACTCCTAGTTTTCTTGCAAGTTTGAGCGCCAAGGCTTCATACTTAGCTTCGTTATTTGTTGCAGGGAAGTTGAGTTTGAGGGAGTGGCAGATCGATCGTTCCTCACACTACAACAAAATTCAATTTTAACAGCAATTACTCACAGCGTTTATACTAAAAATGCGGTTAAAAGTTATTTTGAATGATATATGCCATTAGCATAAACGCTGACATTTCATGTGGGTTAGAGTTAGGGTTTAAGCGGGGCCGATGTTTTCGTGAGAACGCTGAGAATAATACGGCCCATCTAATTTGTCGCCTCAGTTTACAACTTTGTGAAAAAAATTTGGTTTCCCTCTTTTTTTCATTTTCTTCCCTCTCGTCTATCAAGTCCCTCCCTTTTCTAACTCCGTGAAAAAAACGCTGACATTAATTTCACGCCTCTCTTTATTGTCGTCTCCGGTTTCCTTTCCCAATTCATCTCTTTCATCTCATCTCCTTTCATCCTAAATACTAGGGTTTCAGGTATATATCGATTAATGTAATTTTGTCCTTTTTTTAAACTATGACATACAAATTTTGTTTCCGTCAGAATAATGATTGCTAAAGGTTTCGATTTCGAAGCTTAATATGATTCTGATTCTAAATTGCTCATCGAAAAGCTCTAATTCGGATCTTGGATTTTTTTAGGGTTCATTTTGACACGATTTTGAGTCAAATTCGCTTCAGATTCAAAGATGGATTATAGTGCGGTTTTGTAGTTATTGTCGGAGAAGGTCAACTGCTTCAGGTAACACCAGTATTTCAGTTATTTGATTTGAAGCATTCAAATTTTTATATGTATCACTCGTAATGTGTAAAAAGAGTAACGAGAAATAAAGTATTTTAGTTATTTTTTACTGTATCTAGTACTTTAAAATACAGTATTTCAGTTATTTATTACTCGTAATATCTAGCCTTCGCTTGATCTCTGAATATTTTTATACAAACATGGAAAAAAAAAGATGTATATGAAAAACTTCGAACAAACTGCCTTTATGGCTTAATTTTTTTTAACAAACAATAGAAATTATATATTTCTCAAATTGCCAGTTGATGGTAATATTGATATGCGTGCAAAAATTTCATGATATTTAATTAATGTTTGTAGCAAGTGTATTTGCACACCAGAAAAAATATACCCCGCTGTTTACAAGTTGGCAAAATTTAATCAATAGGTATCAGATTCTTGTAAAAAAGTTAATTTTAAAAATTAAACTACATGACCAAAGACAATCTGGAAATCTAAACTTTTTGAAACCACGGCTAGTATTAAGAAGGTAGGAATTTTTAATCATGGAATCAGGGAGGAGTTTTCTGAATTATATTATATGCAGGCAAGGTATAAGATAAATCTAACCTTGACAGATTCTGGTTTACTTCCACTGTCAACACCCAACTTATCTCTTGCTTGCTTCCTATTAGCTACAACTTCATATACTGTAGGTAGATCATTTATCATGCTGAATAACCGCTTCCTGAAAAGTAAATCATATTGAGAAGTTAAACAGAAATGTATATGAAAAAATTTCAAGGGTTAAAATATTGCACTATATATATAATTAAAATCAAAATACTGCAAACCAGGAACAACATCTTCATTGTCCATACGAAGAATAAAAATTACCTGGTCTATGGAACTAGTTGGCAAAAATGAATTTTACAGGGGTATTGTAACTTCAAGAAAGAGAATGAATAGTATTTAATTTGGAATATGTGACTGAAATTAGGAGGATTTGAGGTGTACCCGATAGCTCCACACACACACACATAATGAAGACAACATTCGTGGCGTCAAGGGTCATTTGGACACGATTATGTTCACAACAAAGAAGTCCAACCGAAAAGCTCTAATTCGGATCTTGGATTTTTTAGGGTTCATTTGGACACGATTTTGAGTCAGATTCGCTTCAGATTCAAAGGTGGATTATAGTGCGGTTTTGCAGTTATCATCTGAGAAGGTCAACTGCTTCAGGTAACACCAGTATTTCAGTTATTTGATTTGAAGCGATTCAAATTTTTATATGTATCACTCGTAATGTGTAAAAAGAGCAACGAGAAATAAAGTTTATTGTGCGAATTTTAGTATCTTTGACTTTATTTCGACTTCATGAATGGTAACAGCTTCAGCCCAGTGCTGATGCCTACAATAAGTTAATTTATAGTACTTGGTTTAAATATATGTAATGGTGCTTACTTGCATGTCTTTTTTTACATGACCCTAAAATGTTTCAACAATTATTTTCCTTGTTATTTAAAGCTAATTCATATGTTTGAGAATGCTGGGTTTAATGTTTGTTGTATATTCATGAAGTGTTGCTGTCCTATCCAATATTTCTCTCATGCAAAGATGTTATAGGCAAGCAATGGATTTAAGGTTGAAAAAGGGAATTGTCAAATGAAAGTTTGATCATCTAGTCTTCCTTTAAATGTTTGAATTTGCAATCAGTTAATCATCAAAACTTCTTTCCACTTTCCTCTTTCCTTGACAGTGCAATTTTCTCTTTCCTTTTGAACTGTGCACTCTAAGACCATATTCAATATCTATTTTTCAGTATCATGTATATTTTCCTTGCCCCCAAGTTAGGATCATTAATTATTTTAACTAGGTGGCATTTTATTTAAAAAAAACAAATAATAAGAGAAAAAAACATAAACATGGAATTCTTAATACAAGAATTAATATTATTAGTTTTTTATAAAAACAACAGACCTCTTTCAGAAATAGTCTATATATTTGGAAAGTCTATATGTTTGGAAACCTAGTTAGAAATTTATCTCCATTTCCATTTTCAGTTTAATTCAAATTAATCTTCTCAGTTCTTTACATTTTAATCTTGTTATTTAGAAATATCTTGTTACTTCATTTTCCTGTTATATCTTACCTTAATTTTTGTTCATCTTTTGCAATTTAATTCCATGTTCTTCATATCTTCCATTTAGATCTCTTATATCAATTTTTAGTTATGTTAATATTTACTTTTAACTCCAATCCTTGTTTTATGCAATTCACAGTTCTTTATCTTTTCAAACCCCAAGCATTGTTCAATAATCTAGCATCATGGTGTTTTGAAACAAAACTGACTCAAAACTGAGAGCTTAGTTTTGACTCAAAACTGAAAGCAGTTTTGACTCAAAACCAAAATCTCGGTTTAGAAACAAAACTGAGAGCTCAGTTTTGAAATTTTGAAACAAAACTGAGCATGACCTCAGTTTTGACTAAAAACCGAGAGCTCAGTTTTGAAACAAAACCGAGACCTCGGTAGCTCGGTTTTGTTTCAAAACTGAGCATGACTAATAAACAAAAGATATTAGGAGATGACTTGGTTAAAATATTTAGTTTTGAATTTCGATATTCATAGATGCAAAGGAAAACTTTGATATTTCACACATATACTATATAAAGATTACCCATCTGTTCAACGAAAAAGGAGCAGAAAATGGTTTTGAATCTGTAGCTTGCTTGCATGATTTTATTTGAAGCATGTGTGCATTCTTATACTTGAATCCCTATCATTTGTCTCGCTGGTTATCCTATTTCTATAATAAAGTAGACTGCATGCTTTAAGTTATATTCTTGTTTGTATATCTTAGTTATAATCTAATTATAGTCTAGCTTATGCCTTTTATTTTCTAATATGATTAGATAACACTTCCAGTTTCTTTATATACTTAGGTATATAAACATGCACTTGGCCTTGTAATGTTTTGTAATTCACTTCTCTCAGTTCCAATATCTTTTGACTTCTTAACCTCAGTTTTAGTTTCATTAATGTCACTTTTGATTTCCTTCTCAGTCATAATCTCAACTTCACCTACTTTGGATTTCTTAGCAACTCTTTCCTTATTCAATAAATCTTTTGCATTATAATAATTACTATTATAACTGGCACCAATCCTTTTCTCCTCAAGATTGTCTACTACCTTGTCCTTGGAATCTATTGATTTCAAGGAACTCAATCATGCCAAAACTTGAACCTGATGAAACTGGAGTTGATGAAGGCCAAATTGGTTGATTCATAGAAGGTCTAGCATTATTATTTGGTATACTTGTACATATTTGAACTCTAGGTCTTATACGTGCTGCATTTTTGGAGTGTGCAACCTTTAAGAGTGAGGTAGTGGTAGAAGGATTTGAAATGCGGTCGGCGGCCCCCAACAGCAAAGGTGAAAGGCTGCAGCTTGTATTAGAGGGTTGGGCTCTGTTGTATGTTTCATTGTAGTAAATGATGCTTTTCTAATAAGCAGGTGAGGTTTTGTGAAAATATTTGGTGTTGTATCGTCTTGTGATTATTTCAACAATTGAGTTGCATAAGCCTGTGATGCTTGTGAAGCCGCAGCTGTTAACATAGAAGATATGTCTAAAGATCTAAATTAGGTATGAAAAAGTACTTGCTTAAAGTTTTTGATGATGTTCAACCAAAGGGTTCATTAATGAAGAATTATGTAAATGGAAGCAAATGATCAGACTCTTTACTGACATCAAGTATCAGGAACCAAATTTATTGTTAATGGCGCAAGCCAAGTATCAGGAGAGGGGTAATGCATAGACATTACTCCGGTGCTACAAAATAGCGCCGTTGTAATGGCAAATTTTTTGGAAACAGTTTGGCTTACATAATTCCTTTTGGTTTGTGGCCTAAATTCATGTGGATGTTTCCCAATGTAGCTTTTCAATGTTTATACATAACAACTAAATGTCAGAAGGTAATTGGCCATCTTTCATAGAGATTTGTAGTTGATTTATGTAGTGTTCTACTTTATGTATAAAATATGCATCTCTATAAACCAAGGTAATTGGCCATCTTTGAAATTTGCATCTCTATGAAATATGTTCTGTTGCTTGTTGGCAATCTGGTTGTCTTCTGAATGCTAGCTTAGGCTATATTTTTTAGCTAGCTGTGTTGGAAATTTGTAGTTGGTTTGGGTCAATTTTCATAGATAGTAGTGTCCTATCATATCTAAGTTTGTTAGATACGTTTGTTTCTACGAGTTGCTTCCAGCGTGGAGCTTATATGCGTTTTCTTTTGCAACCTGGTTTGTATGTTGCACCATACGTGGTGCGTGAGTAAGTTTAGTCATTCAGACAATCGACCTAACTCCTGTTTTTAATACGTATTTATTACTTTTGTTGTGATAAAAGTGGACGGTCCTTAATAAAAAACGGTTGGCCTTGCAAAAAAAAATCAATCGTTTTAGTTATGGTTGAAATTAGTTAATTAATTATTTTATTAATGACTTGTGTAAAGATATTTAATTACTTTAACGATGGTTTAAAGTTAAATTAATTGTTGCAACATCATACAATAATTTGATATCTAAATCAATAATCAATATAATATAGTTTTGGTTAATTGCAGAGTAAGTATAGTCAAACAGGTGATAATTGTAGTTTACTGCCTTGGCATGGAGATGATGACGAGGTTGTCACCGAAGGAAAAATTGTGTCAAGCGATCCGAAAGAACTGTGCAATGAAGTCCCTTTAGGTCCAAATGCCAAAAAAATTTTGATTGTCCATCCAAAAAAATTAGATGTTTTCTTATGGAGGCCTTCTCCTGGTTTGGTATATATAAGAGATGCCAAGGATGAGATAGTAGCATGGCCAGCTGATAAAGTTGTTATACACAAAAGTGAGGACTCCAGAAAACAAAACAAGGTAAGTTTAACACTAATTAGCATTTTTTTTAATATGTAGGGCCATCGTGGATAATAATCTCTATCCATTTTTTTTAATAGAGTAAAACTAATAGCATGGAAACCAATTGCAAGCTGTATGATTGGGGTGGGAGCAAAGAACTGGTTGCTGAAGGACGAGTGTACTCGAGTGATCCAAATCAGATAATTAATGGTATTCCTCTTGGACCAGATGCCAAGATAGTTTGGGTGGACAATCCGAAAAAAGAAGATGCATTTTTGTGGAGGCCTATAGTTGGCATGACATGTATTGGAGAAGCTATTGGTAAGAAAATAGCATGGCCAGAATCAACAATGGTTGTTGAAACGGTTAACGCTAGCACATGTCCTGCTCCTATGATCAATGCTCCAACATCTCTTACGGTAACATGTTCATATTGCTAATATTTCTCTCAAAGAATTGTTGATATCGTATTACCATTTTTTTTGTTATGTGATAGAGTGCAAATTTTTCTGCAAATACCACATGCAAGTTGATTGATTTAGAGGGTACGGGAAAAATAGTAGCAGAAGGAACCGTGTCTTCAACAGATCCAAATGCTTTGGTACATTCTGTTCCACTGGGACCAAATGCGATAAGAGTTTGGGTGGATGTTGTAAAAGTCCCAAATGCACCTATATGGCGGCCTACATCCTTCATGGAATGCTTATCAGATGCTATTGGCTCAACTGTAGCATGGCCTGTTGCGAATGTTAGAATTGGCTCAACTTCCATGTAAGTTTCACATCTTGTTTATATCATACATTAATCTTTTATCACTTTTAGCATTTTTAGTTGTTTCTTCTCGGTAGAATGATAAAATTTGCATAAAAAAGTGGAGATTTCTAGGTTAGGATCAAGTGGACTATCAACAATCTCATATTTGCAAAAAAAAACACGGACGTGACTCACTATTTAGACGATCCACGGCACTACCAAATACTATGAAATGCTAGTTTAAAACGATCATTTTGAGGCCTAGCTCAGGGCCAACCCTGACCTGACCATGCACATAAGATGTATAAATCTCATTCTTACAACCAATTTTGTCATTCTACAGGCATTTCAAGTTGGTGTGCACTCAGGAAAAGTAAAACTTTATTTTCTCTTTGAACAAATACAAAATTTCTACATGTTAACATGTAACCAAGAACTGAATGTAACAGAGTTTACATATTGCAGCAGAATTGCTATTAAACAGAACCGAAGTGCATCTTGAATCTATTTTCAGTGAGGAAAACTTTTGCATGTCACAATTTATAAAATAAAAAAATAAAAAATAAAAATCATTTTCCTCTGCCTTTCCATTTTTTGACTGGGAAGAGAGTTAATTTCGTGCTTGAAATGTAATTTCTAGATTCTGTAGGCCTTAATCTTGATATTGCAACTTGAGAGTCGTCCTTTGCATTTTCTTCCGTGAACGGTTTCAGTTCAAATTCCCCACGTGAAAATCCTCGAGCAACCTGAAAGCATTTTTCAGAAATAATAAGCACATAGTACCAAAATTAAATAGCCATAGAGAACTTTTGTAATTTCAAAATACATAGTCGCCCCTTCCAAAAACAAGTTTCAAAAAGCACCTCTATTCTTTAATTTCAGTCAAACTACAAATATTTGCTGTTTCTTAGACTGTAAATGTTTGCACACAAAAAAAAGCAGAGGAGTTTAATTTTGCTCATATTAAACTTCGTCTGTGCGGATTTGATTTTTTATATCTATTTTTGTTTTTTTTCGACTTTAAAAAAAACTGTCTATTTTAAATAGTTAAATAAGATTTGATGAGTAATAATGTAATTTAGCCTTGAGAAAACCTCCCCAAATTATCAGTTTGACTTTTAAGACCTTATCTATTTACTAAAATTATGTGTTTAATGATTTAATCATTATCAACAATTACAAGAATTCCAGGATTCATGAAATATACCGAAAGAATTATAAATCAATTTTTACTTGCTCTAGGTAAAACACTATTAGCCTTAGCTTTTCTTACAAGATCACATTTATCGACATTTAAGGTATGTACCAAAAATTCGCCTCTAAAGAAAGAAAATATATACCTTCAGTAGAATCCATTACCATGTACTAAATGTATGGTTGTATGGTTGAGGTGATGCTGGTTGTATGGTTGTGTTCACTGTAAGAGGAGGTAGTGATTGCGAAATTGGATGTGGTTGAGGTTGATTGGCTGAAGGGTTTGACATCAACTTAATTTGACAAGTCCAATTCAGTTTTCTAAATTGAAAACTGATTAATAGCTTTAATATTCAAGGTTGAACCGGGGAGCATTTCGTTTTATTGAAATGATTACTTATCTATTCAAAGTTTCAGACGCTTCTGCTATCAGTTTAAAATTCAAAGCCATTGTTAAGTACTTGCAAACAAAGTTGTTCCTACACAGGCACTTTGTTTCAATGCTAGCACTAGTTCAAATACCTGATTCGCTGACTATCTGCTCAAATTTCAAATACCTTATTCCATGATCCATGGTACAATATCAATGCAGTGGAATTTCAGTAGTTGAGCCATGTTTATTTTTTACTTTTTAGAGTCTGTAATGGTGGACATTTAGGGTCCATGAAAGTAACTAAAATATAAATTTGTCCTTGCCAGTGAGTGACTGCTTTCTAAGTTTCATTAGACATGTGATCCCATAACTGAACCGTACAACCCAATGCATTTATTTATCAATGCCGACTGTTGGGTTAGTTGCATATACAAACAGAAATAATATTATTGTTCCCAGTTTTTATCTATTAATACATCACCTGTTCCTCTTTTGTTGTTATTTTATTACTATGCAAGCCTATTGAAATTAAATAATTCGAACCTCCAATTAACTAGCCACATGTAACATGCAATATCGAATTTTACCGAATGATTTAGTTATATATTTAGAATATTTTAGCAAGTAAATTAATATTTGAGTAATTCTTTTTTTTTTCATGATTAATTACTAAGAACGTATTATTAACCATCCATTATATATATTTCACACGTCAGGGTATGCCTAGAATGATGTCAAACAAATAATTACGTAGAATAATGTCTGAACAAGTAATTTCAGTTTAAATCAATTTCTATGATATTTTAATCAAATGTTTCAGGTAAAATATATGTTTCAGTTTGAAGTATAAGCTTCGGAACTAGGTTAAGTGATAAACAGAAACAACCTGATTCTTGATTTAGTATTTTAAATTCAGTTCCAGTGACAGGGATATTATCCCACATCGGCTAAAATAAAGTAAAAGAACTGACCTCGCTCCTATCTAATCTAGTATACTGCGGCCTTAGCTTTTACACGCACCTTGTATTACGGCCTGTGGAGATGTTTGCAGTTTAAATTTAGTTGGTCAAAATTGAATTTTCTTGAGTTCGAATATCGGTTCGACCTGGTTCTTGTGGCCCATTTGCGGTCCATCTGTTAATATTGTGAGTTTTCCATCGATAATAGGAGTAGTTTTCCATCGATAATAGGAGTAGTTTTCCATCTGTTAATATTGTGAGTTGGTTATGTATGGAAGTAGGAAGCTTTGTGGTCGTAGCAGTTTGAGGAAGGTGTTTGCAGTGTTTGAATAGGAGGATGTTGGATGGCGATGTGTTGTTGTAGCTTTGGTGTAGGTTGGAGTGCAAGTTTAGGCACTAGAGTTTATTTGTAAAAGTTTACCAACTGCATTTTTGGAAAAACACTGGCTCTTTTCTTTGTCCTTTTTTAATACTCAGGTCACGACTCCTAAGACATCTCTTTATACACAGGCATCCAGGCATCATGCATTAAATGATATCACAAGGTAGTTTTTGTCTGTTACTTCCTTCTTAATTGTCCATGTTCCCCAGATCTTCTATTTCTTATTATTTTTGAGAAACCAATGTCCTTTTTCTCTCCTATAATCAAGGCAGACTTCTTACCTTTAGAAGAACCTTTCCACTTGAAATCTAAGCATTTGAAATGTCATGCATACCCTACCCAAAGTAGGTCTTCATTGACCTTTTATATTTGTCAAAATATCTGTTCTAACTTCCTACAAAACTCAAATCAAATGAGTGAAAAGTTCGGTTTTGCTCATGTCTAGTTGTGTCTCTTATGCAAACTGACATTTACAATATGATATCCTGTAATATAACTGATGCAGATTGAAGAAAAAATCGATAGAATACATGAAAAGTTCAGTTTTTTCTATGTCTAGTGTCTCTTGTACAAAATAGAAGAAAAAATAGTTATATATCTTCTCATATTCACGTTAAGTCCACACTGATCATTTCAAATTTCTTCATTGTAGGTAATTAAAGATGGCGATGACACATTCTTCTTCCGTAGCAAGTAGTAAGCATATGAAACTTTTTAGATGCACGTTTTGTTGTTGGCATTTGGTGTGGATTTACAGTATTGATAATATACTTTTACTTAACATATAACGTGTCTTTGTTTAACAGAATTTGTGGCAACTTGGTTTACTTTGTTATTTTTGTTTATGGATATTATTGAAACTTGGTTTATGGATGTCTTTTGTTTATTAATATTATCTTAACTAGTTTATGTAACCAATTGATAGTTATTAGAACCTATTATATATACTAGTTGCTTGAATATGCTTAAAATATAGTTTTGGAATATTCAAAAATAGAGTGGAATATTAAAGCTGTTATATAAATATAAGACAGCGTTTGATTAATGCTGTCAATGAAGAAACAACAGCGTTTAATTCGTGCTGTAATTATCTTGAAACTGTCAATAACAGCGTTTATTACATGCTGTCGAAATAGTTGATGATTCAATCACAGCGTTTTTAACATGTTGTCGAAATTGTTGATGATTCAGTAACAGCGTTTTTAACATGCTGTCGAAATTGTTGATGATTCAGTAACAGCGTTTATAAAAAGCTGTTGTAAACAGTTAAAGTAGAATTTGAACATCTTCGACAACTAAATTATAAACGCTGTTGAAACATAATACAGCATGTATGAAAACGCTGTAAAAAGATTATTGACAGCTCGTAATAAACGCTGTTACAGAGATGTTTCAACAGCGTTTATAGAAAAGCTGTTGTAAGTTATGTATATACGACAGCATGTCGTTATACAGCATTTGTAAAATCGCTGTTGTATCATATTACAGCGTTTATCAAACGCTGTTAAAAGCCTTTTGTGGTGTAGTGTCAGTAGTCATTAATGCAACTTCGACGTTAAAAAGCTGATTATTGGAAGTTCCATCTGTATACGTTCTCCATCGGTTGGACGGTTCACCACTGTCCTTCGGATAGTCGTCTGATGTGGTGGATTCAGGTAAGAAGTATGCTAATGTTTGATCATGGAGAGCTCTCCGAGGGAAATATGTGAAATCAAAATGGCTTAGCTCGATACCCCATCTGAGTAATTTTCAGCCATCTAAGGCCACTGTTGGACCTATCATAACGGCTGGTCGATATAGACGTTAACGGGGTGAGCTTGTCAATAGCCTGCCTTCATCATATACTAGTCTTTTGATTCGTTTATCTTCACATAACATTGTGATGCTTACGGCGTGTGTTGACACAGCCCAATTGATGTATAAATCTTCGTGATCCAAAGGTTTGGGTAAAATGGAGGTCTCTAATTGTCGGGATTTTCTAGAAATTTGTCTTGATTCGATGAGAATTGATGATGAAAACAAAAAATCTTTCTAATTTAATGGTGAAAGAGCATTTCAAAGGATCGAGTTTCATCCTGTATTTTTTGGAGAGCGCTGAATACCTCTGTCAAGTCATCGATATGGTCGTTTGATAGTCGTGATATCATGAGCATATTAACCACGTATACTTTCATCGATCAGCCGACCTGATTTTTGAATGATTTGTTAATCGTCCTTTGGTAAGTAGCATAAGCGTTCTCAAGTTTGAATCCAGGGATTCCAGCATAGCACTATAGGCCCAGGTCAATAATGAAACAGTTGTATTCTTGGTCTAGGACATGCTTCAGTATCTGATTGTATCTGGAGTTTGCATCCATGGATGTGAGTAATTCATGTCTGATGGTCAGGTCCATCAGTTGGTTGATCATTGGAAGTGGAAAGCTGTGCTCTGTCATACCCCATGCAAATCTGAGTAGTTGACGTATATCCTCCACTCCCTGTTTGTTTTTCTTATAAGTAAAGGATTGGATACTCATTTTGGTTGGAGGGCATCATGGATAAACCACCTGGTTTTGAGCAGATTCGCCTCCTCTTTAAGTGCAACAGATCTTTTCGGATCCATGTCACATCGTTTTTGTTCATCGAGACATTTGATGCAGGGTTCTTCATAGCTGGAGAGAGTCCATATATATATGTATATGAGATCGAGTCCGAGCGAACACATCAAGATTCACCTGAAGTAAAACAGCTGACTCTTTCTTCATCATTGCGCAGAGTTGTGATCTGATCTACAATACTCGTGATAGGTTATAGGCGCTTCATGTGTTTATTTGCAATGGTAAATGATCAGGCTTATAAGGACGTTGAATCAAAGTATTAGTAGAACTTAGCCTTGTACTGCATGCTGCTAAATAGCTGGCTCCAGCTTTGGGATTGAATTTACTTATGTTTCTGAATGATGTGCTTTTCATGCAATGTACCTGCGATTTATTGCTCATTGGAAGGGTCAGAGTAATGATCAGTTGCCCATAAGTCCGGGTATTGATCTAATGACTCTATCTCTAGGCACCCTTTCGGTCGCAAGCTAGAGTTGTTATGAATATCAGGCATGGGTCATAGGTTCAAGTTGTCGTAGTCAACTCTCGGATAATTACTCTTTTGCCCCCCGTCCTGGGTTGGCGGATGCATTACGCGGACGGTCTGGTCTCGTCCTAGCTGTGTCTATACTGTAATTCAAGCTTGAAGAACCAGAGTTGACTGATGAATGATTGAATCATATTAATCTTATCTTCTTGTTTGTGCCCCCAAGTCTGGGGAATATCTCGATAAGTGGCATGGTAGATAATGTCCGCTTCAATTTTGTATTCTATCCCATTGAACCATGGGATCGAGTTAACCGATGGAAGGCTGAGTCGTGACTATCCTGTATGATGTTATAGTTCTTTCCTCTTGGTGGAATACATTGTTACTTTGCTGACATTCGGACATAAGCTAGATTCTGGACGGTCAATGACATTCACTTCGCTGCTTATGTCGCCATACTTTGGGCAAAAACTGAGGAGTGAATCGTCCAGTCAGATCCAATGCAGGATTGATGCTTCCCTTGTTGAATCCAGGGTAAGAATCAGTGTGCAGATGTTTAGGTTGCACTTTTTTTGAATTGCTCTTTAAGTCGGATCATGGTAAGAGTCAATGAATGAATGGTCGCGTTGCATTCATTTGGAGTTGGGTGATCAACCATGTCCATCTCGATTTACGTTCTCCTTTCAGATTTAGGGATAAAGTTAGCTCAAATGCAGTCATGTCATGCTCATTTGGTCTCATGCCCTTCCTGACAGATCGAAGGAAGCCGACGTAGGACGAATGGTCAAGTCACACTCATTCGTGGTTTATTCTTTTATCCATGCTATGTTGGTCAAAGGTATTCGATGGAGTTCGGGTCACATCGACTTGTAGACGAAGAGGACCGATATTGACCGTCAATTCAATGGTATGATGTGAAAGGTGCAGATCGATATTGCCCGTCGATCCGGCGGTACGATATAATTGGTTTCCCAGAACTTCGGGCATCATTCTGATCAGTTAGCATTAGGGTCTCCCTGTAGTCGTTGCCTTAAGTTGAAAAAAGACGCTAAGCTGGAGATGTGGCGAGTCACCTTTCTCTTATTTCGGTGATTTGTGCTTCTACCTCCAGTCTTGAGTTAGAAGAGTTAGTTCATGGATGGTCTAATCCCACCTGTTGTGAGTTTATATTGCTCATGTCGAGTCTAGGTCAGAGTTGGTGAATGAATGGTCGAATCACATTCATTCGTTTGTCTATTCTTGTAGCCACACTTTGGGGATCAAAGTCAGTTGAAGGGCCATTCATCACACCTATTTGATGTTTATACCCCTGTCCACACTCTAGGGACTAAGAGTTTTAGTAGAAAATGGTCGAACCGCATTTTCCTCAATTAATCCCTCTAGCACTAGTCAATGGCGAAAGTCGGAGTGTGGTTGATCATAATAACTTTAATTTGATGCTTCTCCCACTGAACTGTAGGAAGCAATCGATTGGCAGATGGTTATGTCACATCCGTCCATGTTGCACGCACTACCCGTCGGATCTCAGGCGAGAGTTAGCAGATGAACGGTCATGCCACGTTCATTTGCGGTTGGATGGTAGTAATATCAATTCAGAATAGAATATCCAGCTAGGTCCCTTTTTCGAATCCATGCCTCCCCGTCGAATCAAGGAAGAAATTTTGTCTTGTAGGGTTGGAGTGCATCCCTATAAATTTATGTTATGGGTCCCGTGCCGGGGACAAGAGGTTATGCATGGACGGTTGGGTCACGCCCCCTTAGTGCTGGATGGTCGGATCGCATCCAATTTTGTGTACTAAGTGTGCCCCCATGTCAGGGGAACATTGGAAAGCAGACGGTCGAACCATGTCCGATTTTTGTACTATAGAACTTGGTGAGGAACCATAGCCGATAGATGGACAGTCGAATCACATCCATTTTGGTATTCATATTCCAATCCATGCTTTGAGGACTGGAGTTGGTTGATGGGTTGTTAGTCACACCCATTTGGTGTTTATACTCTAGCATGTGCTCTGGGGAATTAGAGTTAGTTGAAGTTTATTCTCCAGTTCGCACTCTGGGAATCTGGATTTGTTGATGTTTGTACTCTGTTTCGCGCTCTGGGAATCCGGAGTTGATGTTTATACTCCGGTTCGCGCTCTAGGAACTCGGAGTTGATGTTTATACTCCGCTTCGCACTCTGGGAATATGGAGTTGATGTTTATACTCTGGTTCGCGCTCTGGGAACTCGGAGTTGATGTTTATACTCTGGTTCGCGCTCTAGGAACTCGGAGTTGATGTTTATACTCCTACTCGTGCTCTGGGAATTCGGAGTTGATGTTTACACTCCGACTCGCGTTCTGGGTGTTCGGAGTTGATGTTTATACTCTGGTTCGCGCTCTGGGAATTTGGAGTTGGTTGATGTTTATACTCCGTTTCGCACTCTGGGAATCCGGAGTTGGATGTTTATACTCCGACTCGCGCTCTGGGAGTTCGGAGTTGGATGTCTATACTCTGACTCACGCTCTGGGAGTTCAGAGTTGAATTTTATACTCCGCTTCACACTTTGGGAGTTCGGAGTTAGTCTTTATACTCCGTTTCGCACTCTGGGAGTTCGGAGTTGGTGTTTATACTCCGTTTCGCACTCTGGGAATCCAGAGTTAGTTGATCAGGTACGTGGACGGTTGTATCATATCCATCCTGAGTAGGCAAGCGAAGTTGTTAGATGGATGGATCCATCCTCCTCGAGCTTGTAAATATGGAAGGCGAGGTCGTTGGATGTACTGATCCATCCTCCTCAGGTTTAAGTTGAATACGGGCGAAGTCGTTAGATGGACGGATCCATCCTCATCGAGCCCATGTCCGTAAGTTTATACTCCAGCTCACACTTTGGGAGCCGGAGTTAGTTAGAGGATTGTCGTGTATCAATCCCTTATTGCCGCAATGTGATGGCTTGTCCCTGAGCTCGGGTTTCACTTAGCGAGTGGTTGGTGGGATCCCGATTAACTTCCACTTATATGCCCCTCAACGAAGGATGAGATTTAGTTTACGGACAGTTGGATCACGTCCATGTTCGTTTGGATTCCACTTTTGTTAAGCCTAAGGAGTAAGATTAGTGTTCTAGCAAGCTTTGTGCTCGAGCATAGGAAAGGATGGTCAAACTACATCCACTTTGAGTTGTGTATTTCCCCTTAAGTCGGGTGCAAGAATTGGAGAGCAGACAGTCGAGTCACGTCCAATTTATATTTTGCATTCTTTCGATCGATCTAAGGAAGAGAGTTGAAATGACAGCTCGTGATGGTTGGCGAGTAGACAGTCAGTCATTGATGACTTTAAATTGAGGGTTGTCCCCTGATGAAGTCGGTATATGGCATGATTGTTTTGCCGAATCACAAACGCAAACCGGGGAGTGAACGGCCAAATCATATCCACTTTAAACATGTGTTCTCAAATAACCCCAAGTGTCTAATGTAGGATTGGATGCATGGATGGTGACGTTGCGTCCACCCTTTGTGTGATTCCAATTTTATCGGGCATCAGAAGAAGCGTAAGTATTTTGGTGAGCTTCAAGTGCGAGATGGAGAGTACATTGTTGGGATATATTACTCCTAGTCTTTCCCAGATCTCCAATTAAATTGCATAGGCGGATGGGTGGATGGTCGGTTGCATCCACTTTGTACTAGAGTCCTGACCTTGTCGGTCTCTTCTACTTTGATGCCTTGCCCCCAATCAGGGGCGCATAGTAGCCGATGAGTGGTTGAATCATGATCGTCATGATGATACCTCAATGATTTGATCATAGTCCACGGAGGTTGTTTTGCACCCAATCTTAAGTACTCGGTTACCTGCATAATTTGCAAGTAGTTTAATTCAAGTAGGTCATATTTCGCAATGTAAATGAAATTGAATTGGAAATAATTCAAAAGAGATCAGATCAAATCTCATTGATAAGTGAGGCAGCGTGGTGTGTTCGCTATTGCACTTCCGTCCAGCCCTTCTCAGTTGGAATTCTAATGCAAATGGTTCAATTTGATCAAAGTCCTTGATCTATAGGGATCGGATGTTCCCGGCCCTTCGTTTTATAAGGCTTGCACATATTGTCGGAGCTATCCTTCCCGGAGCAGCCTTATGGAGTTGGCGTTCATGGTAGCCATCTAGAGAAGAGGAGTTTTCCGATCTAGAGTATGGAGTAGGTCCCCTCCTTATCTTGCCATGTTGATCCTTCATCTGATTCATCAACTCAATGTTGGCCTAGACAAGTTGGTGTAGTCGGCGGCGGCTATCCACCAATTCTCTTATCAAAGTCGTGATTGACAATCTTCTATGAGGAATGGGGGAAGACATCTGCGTTTGATGGCATTCATCGTCCTTGGAGAAATCCACGCGCCATTCCCACTTCATAAGGTAGTGTCGAGGGTTGTATTTCCATAGTGCACCGACATAGTTAACATGTTGAATTTTTACTGGAAGTTCTGCATGTAGGATGGTTTCAACGAATAGGTCTCTACTGGGAAAGATTCTCCAATCGACATTATGCTCAGGTCCATTTTATTGCCCAGGGGTCTTGTAACACTGGTCAATGATGTATGCACGATTGCCCAACGTTCGAGCGGTTTGCAACGCCGATAGGACGGTGAGTTGGTTAAAATGGGCTAATAGATTGGTGTTTATCCCAAACTTTCATCCAGACAGGAGACCTATATAGGGTATTAAGGAAGTCTTCTTGAGGTTGTATGCCATGCTTTTAGTCACGTGGACGTGGAATGATTAAGATGCGGGCATTTGAAGATGGTTCAGTGGTGACCAGCTATGTTTTGAGTTAGCAGAGTAGACATTGTAGGGTAGCCGTCATATTAGCCATCGTACCATAGTTGTCAATTCAGGAGTTTAAAAGCTGGTCAATTGGAGGAAGTTGCAATCCACCTTAAAAGCATGACATATTAATCAACTCCAGCTCTTGGCATATTAACTAGGTTCTCCAGCCTCTGGGAGTACGGTTAAGTTGTATTTCTTTACCCATTCCTTGATTGCAACTCAACATTTGTTATTGTGATCTCCTATGTCGTGTTCAGTCATGGAACAATTAGAAGCACGGATGGAATGTTCCTTCACTAAATTGGTGATTGAATTCACTATGCGGGTGCCCTGCGCTGCGGCTAGGGTTCGGGGTCGTACCCGAATTTTTTTTTAGCCTCTTTTTAGGAATTCTGGGTCGTACCCGAAAAATATTTTTTTTTTGAATTTCGTATCGATACGAATTGGACACAGATGGATCGATACGAACAGCGTGCGAGTATCGATACGAATTGGAGCAGTTGCGATCGATACGAATAGAGCGCAGGCGATCGATACGAACAGAGCGATGCGAAGCAGATCAAGTCGAATTGATCGATACGAACAGAGCGATGCAAAGCAGATCGAGTCAAAATGATCGATTCGAACAGAGCGATGAGAAGCAGATCGAGTCGAAATGATCGATTCGAACAGAGCAATGCGAAGCAGATCGAGTCGAAATGATCGATATGAATTTTGACATAATTTCTGGGTGCGAAACCATGGATACGAAAATGATCATATTTTCTGGATACAAAATGATGGATATGAAATCAATTGTATTTTCTAGATTTGAGAGCATGGATATGAAAGTCACCATATTTTCTGGATTCGAGAACATGGATACGAAAATATGGATGAATGCAGTTCCTCTTAGATCTGGAGCAATCTGAATAGAATAGAAGGAACCACTTGACGACAGATCTGGATCTTCCCCTTGGATGTTTGCAATCCGGTATCGGCAGTAGATCCAATGAGCAGAAAACTGGGTTTTCTCAGTGAAAGCACCAAAGTGTTTGTATCAAAAATGGGCACAACACTCTTCGGAAGTTTTTGAAGAGATAAAAGTGAAGAATGAAAATTGAAAATAAGGATTATCTAACAAAAAATCCAAATAACAGAAAGTAAATTGCACAAAAGACAACAATTTAGAGTGGTTCGGCGTTTTGCCTACGTCCACTATGAAGTTTGATGATTTTATTGCTCGATACTTGAAGATTACAATTCCTTATAGCGTAGTACAATAGATTTTATGATTGTAGTCTGAATCTAAGGCAGCAATGGTGATATGGAGTAAATCTGGCAGGGTCTGGGCGCTCTTTAGCTCTTAAAATTGTCCGACCCCTTTTCTGAATGACCAGGGGCTCTATTTATAGGTGTAGGAGGCTGATATTTTGCCTAAATTTCGGGAGACCACTTCAGGCACGTGAGGGGGCCCACGCGCCCGCCTTCAGGAAATCTGGGCCCACTTTGGGATCGATTCGAAATCCATTCGAATCGATCAAGAAAACGTCCAATCGAGCTGAAATTTGGCAGAGACGTTCCTTAGTGTGTATGCAAGCTCCTGTGAAAATTTCATTGAATTTGGATCAGTAGATCTTGAGATATGATCGATACGAGTTGAAGTATTTCAGTTGGCTATTTGCTTCGAGTCCATCACTTCGAATCCATGCCTTCGAATCGATGGTTGCACGTGATGACGCGGCGACGTGGCGCGCACTCCTCGCATCGATCCGCCTTTTGCTCCGAGTTGACCGTTTCGCATCCATGAATATCGCCTCATTCGTATCAAAGACCGTTGGCTCGCTTTTTGACTCAATGGATACGAAGTAGTCATCAGCTCTGGATTCGAACAACAGTTATATCGATGGATACGAGCTACATAGCTCCTTAATGGACACGAAGTCAATCGATGCGAACCAGAGTCTTTTGATGGATACGAAGTAATGTAACCTGATGGATACGAATTGCTCTGCCCAGATGGATTCGAAGAGAGGTTTCCATGATGGATACGAAATGGGGCTCACTGATGGATACGAAAACATGGCCTTTCCCTTCAACTTGCATCCATCATAACTTGAGCATATGAACTCGGATTGACTTGGAACGTTTGCTCTCATGGCTTGGCTTGTCATGTCCTACCAATTTTAGCTCGATCTAGACTCGGACAAAATTCATCGATATCCGTAGTGAGCCCGTGTATAGCTGATCTCTAGGAGGGACCGTCATTGGTTACTAGTCAATTCTTTGGTGTTACGGCCTTGCCAAAAGGCGGGATAACATAATCCATCTCTAAATCAACTGCAAATCTAAGTAAACAAGGTGAGTAAAACTCACCTCTTGTACTAATATTAATGTGTAGCTGAAATGAATGAAAGCGTGAACTGCTCTCAGTTAGTGATCTGTTGCTATTCTAGCACTATAACTAGTTACTGTATTTCATAGTTCACCATCATTGAATGTTTTGATTGCAATAATTAATCCTTATTGAATGCATGCTTATTTACCGAGTCTATATTGCAATTTCATGTTGCCGGAAAGCGTCGGACTCGTGTTGGAAAAATTATTGACATCGGTGTGGAAGAGAACGTAGCCGGAACTCACATTCCATGTCCCCACCGATCTCCGGTGGTATATGACCGGTCGACCTATTATAACCCGGATCGTGAGCACTAGGTCCCTTTCTCTCCACCCTGCTCTTGCGTTTTCCCCCAGTCCAATGCCTACTTTGTGTTGTTAATTTTGCTTCGATTTTGGCTCTAATTTCTTGATTTCCAATGCTAGGTTCTGGACGTTGATTTTGATCTAAGTTTCATGAATTTTATAAAATGGTTACTTATTATATATGTGGTTTTAAAACAAACCATTTACAAATATAATTTTTTTATAATCTATCGGTTTTAAACTTGTTTTCAATCAATTGGATTTTAAACTAGTTTTAAATACGCGTGTGTGTGTATTGGAAATCCTATTTTTGTCTATTAATAACCAATTACAAAATAAGTATTTTTGGAACAAGATTTCTAATAACTAAATTTCAAAAATATAAATAAATTAATATTTCATTCGAATGAGGTATTTAATTAAATGATTTGGTAAAACAAATGGTATGGAACGTTTACGTTTACCTTATTGGTTAATTATTGGACTCGCCCAACTGAACATTTTATTAATTTTGTTATCATTGTATTGCTCTTGAAGTGGGATTTACAATCACTTAGTAAAGTTTGGAATGTCGCCGAGTGGTATGGGATGTTTTGGCAAAGTCCATTTGGTTATTATTTGAAAGTATATTAAACTCTTTTATTCGACGTAACCTTTGGGTTTGTCTTTATGTTCGATGTAGCCTTCGTGCTCGTCTTTATGCTTGACGTAGCTATCATGCTCGTCTTTGTGTTTGACTTAGCCTTTGTGCTCGTCTTTGTGTTCAGTGCAACCTTCGGGTTCGTTTTTGTGTTTCAGCATATCCATCTAGCTTGTTTTCCGAGAGGGGAATGTACCTCTGTCCGAGAGGGGACCGGACCTCATATTTCCATGCATGATCGGTGTGTATTGGCTCGTCTTCGCGTATGGCGCCAATTTTTGATATATTCTATGAATTGAATCTCATGGTCTGTTTTTTGATTCTTGTTTCACCATATTATGATATTTCGCCTCTAAACGGAAAATTCTTTTAGAAAGTTTGGCATAGTGAATTTTTCGGGTTTCGTTGGTACCATTTGATTCATTTGAGGCTTTTGGTGGATGGTATCTTTTGGATTACCTTTTTTAACGGATAATACTTGTTGTTAATACGACCACTTTGCTTTTATAAATACATGCACTTATGGTTACTACCTTTTCATGCTAAGCTATTCTCATTGATATATATTAGTACAAGACTGGCCTATTATTATCTTGTATAATACTCGAGTCAGACCGAGTTATTTCAAGTACCATTCATTAATCTTTAGGGATGTCTAGCATGAAGCCTATCATCTATGATCCTTACTAGCTACTTTTTATCATTTTATCTTTACCATGGGTTTTGTACTATATATATATATTCATGTATCGAGCTTGAGACTCCTTTTCATGTATACCATTTTCAGTAGTTATGTATATATATTGAGAGGAACTTTCATGTCCACTCTTGGGTAGATTGTCTTTTGTATATGTCATATGTACTCTTCCGATATGTAACCTATGTGTTTATTCTGCTATGTACTCTATGATTCTATGTATTATGATATCTTATGTTGTTCTGAGCAATTTCTATAGACACCGCAGTACTGTTTTAAGCCTAGATTGTATATGTCAAATCCACTTTGAAAAAATAATAATTGCCAAATTCGACATATCAATACTTGCTTAATGCAATATTCATGGATGATCGCTCGTAACTAACCATATTCTCTGCACTAATAAACGATGTTACTTGGTAATATTCTTTATTAGTATGGGTCTAAAGGTGGGGCGTTACAAATGCCACACATCATCAAAGCAAAAGTGAATACCGAAGCTCACCATTATACAAATGAATGCCTAAGTTCATCAAAACAAAACATAGCGTCGTGCGCCATCAATATGGTTAATGCCAAAGGTCAAGCAAGCCGCATAGACATGTGACAACCATGTCGCACCTCTCAACCCCTGTAAATACGCACCTAGGGGCATGAAAGAGAGGGATTGATTCTCTTCTCATTTCTCACATTTTCAACTTTGTAACACTAAACTGATATAGGGATTTTTGCCGATTATAACATTCGAACTTTGTACACATAAGGGTTTGAATGTTAAACATTTGCATAGCATATCACGCATAAACAATGGCTCTTGACTCATGAAATGACTTAAGACTTGCATATTAAATAAAGGGACGTAGCCTTGACTCGTGATTCTTTTACCTTTATGATTTTCGACTTAGCCTTAACAATAAACACACATAAGACTATCATGGGTTCGACATGGAGCATATGCCTTCCTAGCAAATTAGCCTAGATTTGCCTTGACTTTACCTTGACTAGGTCCACTTTCCTCACACTTTTTGGGGTTGACAAAGAAATTTGTTAACATATATAAGAGTTGTACTACCCAAAAAGAAACCCCGGTCACACAATACTTCTTAAATAGGGAGGAAGGAGGCCCAATGGTCATTTAATACCTCAACCCCGAAGCGAGCCCTACATAACATAGTCACTAGCCAACTGGTCCAAGCTACGAAGGCTAATGACCCCTAGGTATGGCTTTAGAATTTAATTTTCCGTATTACTAACGCATATCAAAGACTTATCTAAGGG
This sequence comes from Allium fistulosum, assembly GCA_030737815.1. Lineage (NCBI taxonomy): Eukaryota > Viridiplantae > Streptophyta > Magnoliopsida > Asparagales > Amaryllidaceae > Allium > Allium fistulosum. The sequence goes on along the minus strand of CM060904.1, from coordinate 968,891,534 downwards.
ATAACTAGCCCACCTCTGATAAACAACTAATTAAACTTTGAGGTCTTTGCGTATCCCATATGGATTCTACACTAGTAGAAACCAAAATCCATTAGAGAATAATCTAAGTTTTTGCTAACGACCATTCGGAACCGCTAGTGCTCATTGCCTATGTGCAAGCCCTACTACTACATACCAGTCCAACAACAACATTGAAATTTCCCGTTGACCTCCCACAACCGAAATCCATTTAGACTTACCTTATATAAGTAAAGGAAAATGCCCATCTAGTTACTTAATAACTCTAGTTTAGAAATGAAGAAAACCTCATTTCCAAATTGGGCACTGTCGTTGGTTGTATAAGACTTCTTAAATAGGGAGGAGGCAGATCCAATGACCATTTAATACCTTCCACCCAGAAGTAAACCACTTAACATCCCTAAAGATACTGAGCTATTTAATACTTCAAATCCGAGACAAATCCTTGGTATATTTTCCCACACCTATACGTGAATGTATATCCCTTCTCAACTGGTCCTATAGTTGGGGTTATCCCACACTAGTAGTACGTATACACAATGGAAGTAGACTCTAGGTGAAGGGAAAACTTATATTGTGTAACTTTACCGACCTCACATCCCAACCCATAATAAACCAAATCATTTATCCTAAGCCTAAATATTGGGCTAGGTCCACTAATTCACGCTCGTCCTAGACATATTACTGAGGCTATCTAATTTCCACTATGGAAATTATATTTCCCCCTAAGTTTATTTATTAGTATCCATTTATTTATTTGTTATGAATCTATTAATGTGCTTATTTCCTATATTCTTTATTTCCTATTTATACCACCTAAATGTCATTTATTTCTTTACCTCCAATTAACTATCCTTAATAAATGGTCATTATTTCTCAAATTGGACAGTCAGAATGACATTTACTAATTCACTTCAAATTTACCTTATAAAGCCTATTATATTTCTCCATAAATGTCATGTTTAATTTTGTAATTAATCCCCTTAAACACATTTATGTACCCAATCGATTTATGTAACTTTCTATTAACTGCGCATTTATTGCCTATTATTACTTCAATCATTATTCATAAATGATGGAGTTACTACCTCTTTTCATTGTAACCTCCTAATCCTATAATTTACTACATTACTAATATTTGATCGTCCTAATTATAACTAATACGAGTATTGACATATAATTATTTATTATGCTTTTTTCGTTACCTTATGTATATTTATATTTTTAATTAGTAAGCATGGTTATATGTAATACACACACACACACACACATATATATATATATAACTCGTTAATTTCTATGCCACGAACAAATATACACATATGTGTAAATTCTACAAAGAAATTTTATTTCCACATTTTAATACATTGAAGCTATCCTTTCCCAAAGAAAGAAATTATTACCATTATAACTTTCTATAAGGTACCTAAAAGTGAGATTTTTGCCCCATTCTAAATTACATGGAATTATATCTTTTTGTATCTATTGAAACGAATAGTGCAACTACGGAGAAGGACATTCTTGCTTTATATATCTCTTTCATCTAGTTGTATTCCTTATTATTCTGAACATCACACTTTTTATATTATGAGACTAGACGGTCTATGGAAATTCATACAAAAATAGGTACAACTAAATTGTACATTTAACGCTACCAATAAACTAAAGCATAGAAATTTACATTCCAAGCCAAACTAAGGATTCCAAATAGTTATTAAACACTTTACAACCCAATTAACATAAATCTGGAATAAACTTCACAATCTTATCAACATCATACTTCAAAATTTTAAGGGATTAATTTCCCAAATTTCCAGATTATGGTGTGTATTCCATTCCATTACAATTACATAACTTACAGAATATGTAGGTGAGATTTCAATTAAATCTATTCAATTTAAGCCCTACAGTTCAACATATCTTGCATAAGCATAATAATAACATAAAATTCAATTGTATATATTTCAATGTTATATATTAATCATATAATATCCCACTCACCTTTCTAGCTTTTCAAATCTCCAAATCTATGTTCATCCCTTAGCTGACTCCTTTTTCCTTTCCATTACAAAAATATGTATGACAAGATATAAACATACCTATTAGATTTAAAGAACTGAGAGGAGATTTGAGTTAGTGGAAACTTACATTTGTAATTATAGAATTTGCCCTTTTTGCAAAATTGATTCACTCTTTTCACTCTTTCTCTTCTTCTCTTTTATTTTTTACCCTTCTCCAATATATATATATATATACATATAACTTTTATAATCTCTAAAAATAGTGGGGAAGAGAAATTGAAAGAACTCCGCTGCTCTGTTCAGAAAATATGAGAAGAAAAGTGAGGTGCAAGGCCTTTATTTATAGGCATTGGAATCAATTATATCTGTTATATTAATATTTATTAAATCTATGGCGTTAGGCCAATGTTTAACCCTACCCACAACACTATATCTGGTTGACCGCAGGCGGTCGACTGGCCTAAGGAGGGGGTCGATCGGTGGGGTCTAGGCATTTCTTATTATTTATTTCCCTAGATTCCTTTAAACTATTTTCGATCCGAAATCTTCAAACGCTTATAACTTCTTTATTTAAACTCCGATTGCAAATTTTATTTATGAAAGTTGCTCAGAAAATCACCATGAACGCAATGGTGCACATTTTGTGGTCAAATTCCAACGTTTTCTCATATTTCAATTGTTAACCTTATTTATTATTTATTAATTCTTCTAATTAATTACTGTTCATTTCACGTGGTGTTACATAAATTGTCATGCTACTCTTTTTTGGTGAGGAAAGCCCCTTAAATCAGCATCTCATGCTTCTTGTCGATCAAGTCAAGGGACTCATGTAAGAGTTCCTTGTTCATTTTAGAATCGTAGTGAATTTTCGATGAGAATGCGCTTCCAATTAAATTGGAATCATGGCCTTTGATCAGTAGGCTAGTGCGAATGGAGTATGGCTGATCATGGACTTGTGAGTCGCTCGGTAAGCCCATAAATCTAGGGCTAATTCATCGCCCGACTTGCCCTTGGCCTTTGTCAATCATTTTTTTAGGATGGATTTGATGATCTTGTTCGCCGCCCTCTTGTCCAGTTGCTTGTGGATGTGTTACAGCCGTAAATCTCTTTTCAATCTGGTACTTGTTTAAATCCTTGAATTCAGCACTATCGAATTGGGTCCCATTGTCGGTAATTATTTTCTAAGGAACTGTGGATCGACATAAAATATTTTTCGCCACAAAGTTGATTACCTTCTTTGTAGTGTTCATGGCTAGTGGTTCCACTTTAGCCCACTTTGTGAAATAGTCAATTGCAACAATAGCATATTTCGTGGCGCCCTTCGACAATGGTAGCATGTCGATGGTATCAATACCCCGAACTGCAAATGGCCAGGGATAGACCATTTGTGTAATCTCTATGGATGGGGCTTTAGGGATCTTCAAAAAACTTTGGCACCTTTTGCACTTACTAGTGTAATCAACCGCATCCTAGTTGATTGTTGGCCAAATGTATCTATGGCGAAGAATCTTCCTTGCTAATGTCTGTCCCCCGGTGTGATTGTCACAAGCTCCTTTGTGCACATCCATAAGGATCCTTTTAGCTTCCTCATTGGCAACACATCATAGTAGGGGAGTAGAGAGCCCTCTTCTGTATAGCACTCCTTCCTGAATAATAAATCAAAGTACTTTGCCTAGGAGTTTCCTTCGTTCATTTCTTTCGTTCGGGATAGTTCCTTTCAATGTATACTCCTTGACCGGAGTCATCCATAACTCTTTTTCTACTTTATTCTTTAAGATCTAATCGACATCCAACTAGTCAATGCTTGGAGCCAAAAAACCTCCACTAGAACCAATCCCATAAGCTACCCATCTTCAGAGCTGGCCAACTTGGCTAATGAATCAGTCTTCATGTTCTCCTCTATAGGAATGTGCATTATCATGTTAGTTCCAGAACCTTCGTCTAGTAAAGGGTGAGTCTCGCTCCCTTATGCTAAAATTATTTCTTCACCTAACAGATCACAAATTGATAGTCGTTGTACATATGTAATGCTTTGACTCACAATTCTTTTGCTATCTTAAGCCCTGTGATCAATGGTTCGTATTCGGCTTCATTGTTCGTTGCGTAAAACTCAAGCATTTAGGCATAATAGATTGTCCATTCCTTTAGGGTTACTAAGATCACTCCTACTCCGGAGTTGTGTTCATTGGATGCTTTATATGTGTACAGTTTCCACTAAGCAAGTCATTCACATCTTCCTCTGCTTCTCCATCGTAGATGGTGAACTCGACAATGAAATCAGCCAATGTCTGTCATTGTAACACCTTTCTAGGATGGCATGTTATATCACACTAGCTCAGCTTGATGTTCCACTTCAGCAAGCTTCTTGAATTCTCGTATCGGTGTAGCACTTGTCTCAAAGGTTGGTCAATCAACACTTTTATTAGATAGGCCTAGAAGTAGGGTCGCAACTTCCTTGAAGCAATCAACAAGCAGTAAGCTAGCTTCTAACTTTGGGTAGTTCTTCTTTGCTCTAGTGAATCGCTTGCTGATGTAATACATAGGCCTTTGAGTCTTGGATTATTTACATACTGGGACAACACTCATTGCATGAACAGAAACTGCCAAATAAACAAATAAGTCATCTCCTTCCAAAGGCTTTGATAATACTAGTGGTCTTCCTTTTGATCAAATAAGGCCCAGAAAGATTTCTGACATTCCTCCATCCAAACAAACTTCCCTATCTCTTTTTTTGAAGGCATCAAAGAATGATACACATTTATCCATCGCTTTTGAGATGAATCGACTTAACGCAACGACCTTTCCATTCAAGCTTTGCATTTCCTTTCTTGTCTTCAAGACTCCAACATCTCTCAATGTTTTATTCTACTTTGGATTAGCTTCTCTACCCTTTGAGTTCACTATGAAACCCAAAAAATTTTCTAGTGAGACCTAGAAAAAACATTTAAATGGAGTGATCTTTATTGCGTATTTTCAAAAAATATCAAACATCCCCGAGAGGTCTCCCATATGGTTTAACGATCACTGTGACTTCACTGGCATATTGTCCACATAAACTTATATTGTATAATCGATCTAGTCCTTGAATATTGAATTTACCAATCTCTGGTAGGTAGCTCCTGCATTCTTCAGACCAAACGGCATGATATGGTAGCAATACGATCCCAGATTATTAATGAAATAGTGTGTTCTTAATATGGAACACGCATTGGTATCTGATTGTAACCAGAATAAACATCCATAAAGGATAGCAACTCATGTTTGGTAGTTGAGTCCATTGGTTGGTCAATCTCCGACAGCGGAAAGCTTTACTTGGGCATGCTTTATTCAAGTCTGAATAGTCGATGCATGTCTGCCATTTTCCATTAAAGTTCTTGATGGGTAATGGATTCGATACCCATGTAGGATATATAGCATCACGGATGAAGCCATTGGCCTTCAGCTCATCCACTTCCTCTTTCAACATAGCGGATCGCTCCAGAATCAAACGACACCTCTTATGCTTCACAAAAGGGCATCATGGGCTTACATTCAATGTATGTAATGCTATCTATGGTAATATTCCACATATAACGGAATGTGTCCAGGAAAATACATCTAGATTTTTATGGAGAAACCCTACCAACTCCTTCTTCATATTCACGTTAAGCCAAGATCAGATCTTTAGGACCCGATCGAGGTCACCCTGATTTCAAGGATGTTTATCGTTAGCTCTGGGGCCACTCTTGCATCCTCTGTCTCTTTCCTTGGATTCATAAATTTGTAAAATTTACTATGTCATTTGAGCCAAGGCTTACGCGGCGGTTGCTATCCATCAATTGAATTAATATAGAGAGTCCTCTTTGTGCCATCTCTTTTTTCACGTTGCTTCTCCTCTCTTAGCTTGGCAATGTAACATTCATATCCTACTCTGATCTCCTTGAATGGCTCCTACTCAGTTCTCGGTTGATAACTTCATCATCAAGCACCACGGTCCTAGGGCCACTTTGAAACTAGCAAGGGCTAATCTGTCTAAGAAAGCATTGTAAGTAGAATACGTGTCTATTACAACGAAGCTCTGCACCCACACTCTCTTGTGGTAACCTTCACTAAGCTTCACTGATAAGTCAATGCATCCAATAGGCTCTATAGCTTCTCTGATAAATCCTTGGATGCAGGATTTACATGGCTTTAGATCCTGCATATCCATCTCATCTGATCATAAATTTTCTAGAACAAAATATTGATCGAGCTCCCACAATCAATGAAAACTCATTTTACAGCAACTGATCCGATTATGGTTGTAATCACTTAGGGGTTAGCATCGATGCCTCTACCCCATCTACATCATGGTTCCTGAACATTAAATCAGCAGTTGTCAGCCTTATTTGTTTTGCTGGAGCTTCGTTTTCTAAACCAAGGCAACTTTCCTAAACAAAGAATTTTAATTGACTTCCATATCTCTCCATCTTATTCTTGCTTTTCTCGACTAGATGAGGTCCACTAGTAATTGTATTAATCACAAGTCTCCTAACTATCTGCCTAGGTTCCTCTCCACTAGAGCCAGCCTACCTCTATTGAGCCATCTGCCTTTGGGTTCTATTATTCACTTACTTGCCATTTTACGGGTCCTTCTCTTACTTTTGAAGTTTCTTCTTCCTGATCAAATCTTCAATTATATCCTATAAATGTCGACACTCATTTGTGTTATGCACATGAATCATGTGGAAGCGACAATATTTCTCCGACGTCTTCTCCTGTTCAGTCAAGTCCCTCCGACCCGACTTTTTATAATTTTCAATGGCTTGCATGGCTAGGTAAATGTTCTCCACGATTTTGTTTAGCGGTGTATAATCTTCATGCTTTTGATAACTGGGCACTTCTTGAAATCTTGCTTTCTACTTCCAACTACTTGGTTTCCTCTTTTTTGGTTATTACTTATTCCTAGCATTGATCACAATGTTACCGGTGCTCCCATCGGTTTTCTTGACATCGACATTGCTCCGCACAACTTTATCAAATAGTCTTCCACCAGCCTTTTCAATGGCATATCTACCTCTTCCAAGAATACATATTAGGTCGCTTTCCTATAAAAATCGTCTATGGTCAGTAGTGGTTTCTTCTTCAACCACTTACCAAAATTGGTATCTGGATAAATTCCTCGAATCAATGCCATCAACATAATATCTTCCTTCACATTGCTCATTTCAGTCATAGTGGTGTTAAATCTACTCAGAAAGTTCTTCAGAGACTCTCTAAGACTTTGAAAAGTATTTGATAAGGACATCATATCCTTTGGATGAGCAGCAGGAAGTCGGAACTACTCTACAAACTTCCTATTTAGTTGATCGAACTAATGTATCAATCTTGGCGTGAGCCAACTGAACCACATCGTAGCTACTTCCTCAAGAAATATATGGAAATATCTGCAACTCATAATGTCAGTTGCTTTGGCACCATCCATATGCCACTCGCACTTCATAAGAAGTTTTCTTGGATTAGTTGTTCTGTTATATGACAGCATCGTAGGCATCACAAACCTCCTAGGATAATCCTCCAGTGGAATGTTTTCATTGAATGGATTTCTACTAGGTGAAGAACCCAAATCATCATTTGTAATACCACAAGATTTGTAATAAAACTTAAATAATAGTACCAAATAATAATAAATAAATTTGAAAATGAATTGGAGGATACTTTGATAAATTTACATAAGAAGGGCGAAATGGTAATTTTTACAGACCGTTGAATTTGCTTACAGGATTTGTAGAATTGCGTAGCTCTTATTTTTGTGGTCGAGATGAAGTATTCATTTTTTAAATCCGACGTCGTGTGAACTAGATATCATTGATTTAATAAAGTGGATTAAAGTCATGTGCGGGCAGCGGGCCAAACCGGGCTAAATTGGGTCAGATCTGTAATTTGAATCCAAAACTAGCTACCGTGTCAATTTTCCTTCCTAAAGCCTATTTTTAAAAGAATGTAATTTTCATTTCACTTTTTTTCTCATTTCTAAAAACTACCGAATCCTCCTTCTTCTTCCTCCCCTCTTTATCTCAACTCCAAATTTTCATTTCGCAACGAAATCCAATGAGACGATGTGCATTGGAATCATGGTGAGACTCTCTATCTTTTAGAGTGAAGATAGTAGGCTATTGTGGAAGTTGGGTTTTCTAGAAATTCCGAACGACGGGTAATTCAGGTTCTTTTGGCTTGATTTGGGTGAATGAGTCCTCTTCAATCATGATATATTACTTCAATAATGGTATAAATGCATTAAAGCTAATTAGGATTTAACTATGATGTAAAAAAACCTAACTTATGAAATCAAATATTATGAAGTTAAATACACCTACACTACTCTAAGGAATTAAGAGAAAACCCTATTTCTCACCAATTCGAATCAAAATCCTATAAAAACTCAACTTAGTGTATGAATATGTTAGGTCCCTAGAAATATAATAGATAAGGTATATACATGACATAAAACCTTCAGAAACAAATAATGTAGTAAATAAATCGAATTTGGAATCTAAAGTGTAGACATGCACCAATGAACCAATGGAGAATACCGGTCCATCAGTGTACAACCCAATTTTGGATATTCAGGCTTTCAAACTCCCGAATCAATGTGCGACGCTACAACTTCTTGCGTGGTGTTCTCTGATGACTCTTTGGTGACATCTTGACTTGTATACCCACTATTTAGATGTGTAGCTTGGCAATGATGATGGGATACAAATGTAGTTTGTGCAAATTTTGATGTTAAACAAATACCATAATCATATAGCGCGAGGGGTCCTTAATTCATTATATTGACATGTGGTGTAACATCCCCTATCAGTTGTAACATTCCCTATCTGGAGGCCCAAAGCAAAGCGCTACAGATGCTGCAGTCATCCATAATATTAAATTCCAGTGACCAAATAAGGTAATGTTAATGGTATTCATAATATCAGGAGCACTTGAATATGAAATAAAAATCATCACAGATTAAAACATTTTTCTAATTATATTTCAAAACAACATTTCATATCCAAGTTACATAATCCAATGTTTCTTAGATTTAGATTAAATAAATTATTACAAAATATGTCAAGAGCGACATATGAAGATGCCCCCTTGGTTGACCAAAGTACTAAATAGTCATAACTGACTTAATACAACACAGTGGAATAAAACAAACAAAACAACTCCTAGATAGCTAACTTCAGCCTCCTGCTTGTCTTCGGAAGCTTTATTCACCAACCTACTAAAATCCTGAAAATCCTCAACCCTCAGCCTACCCAAATCAATTTTGAGCTCCAGAGAGTTTAAGGGGAAAAACATAAACTTTGAGTCAGACATAAAGCCTGGTGTGAATAATACTATACGTCTCGGTTATTTGATATTAAGTGAGACTACGCCACTTAGCAAAACAGGTTTCCCCTCACTAATATCCTTTTAAAACATATCTTTTGCAAATTATAATCCTGCAACCACAACTGGTTAAAACAGTAAAGCATTATCATGTAAGCATACATATTAGGTAACAAATGGACTATCTGTCCGAACACTATAGTTTTTTGGCTAACCACTAACCTTTGGCTGACTCGGGCCTACCAGACAATATAAACAAATAATCTAACATCTGTTAGATACTCCTCTTTTGGACGGTCTGTTCCTAACTTACTTTCTCCAGGTCAACTGATCCTTATGGTTTTGTAGGCTCACCAATAACCTACCTCTGTACAAATATATTCTTTTATGTGTGTAACATCATTTTAGTCTTACATGTGACAAATCCCTACACACTGGAATTTTGGACTAAATTAGCTAGGGGCTACTAGCTAATGTATAGGGCGCGACCCCATACCAGTCCCATCTGGTATTCTATCATTCCATTAAAAAAATTTTTGTCACGAGGTATAACTAGCAATTCCTATTTAGCTGTTACAGAATCAACCATGGATCAATTCCCCTTCATTTGGGGATATTAAATACACCTAGAATTCTGACCTTTATGTTACTCCTTCTAAGAACCATGTCAGAGTCAGGGGCATCGTAATCAGATTGAATGGAATGACAGTTTAGTAGTGCAAATCTCTCTCCAAAAAAATATGTTTTTCTTAACGACTGAGTCATTTTACTTAGGGTAATCTTCCCTTAAATTGATTTAAACCTTTTCTTCTCAAATTGATTTAAACCTTTAAATCATACTTTAAACAAGGAAAATAAATTCTATGCTTTACTCAAATCACCTTGCCATGTTATATATATACTTAACACAAATCTTTGTTGGTGAAACATTTTAAACCATTAAAAGTACCCCTTTCGATCCCATTTAAAGTATCCCTTTCGAACCCAAGTAAATCTTTTATAACCAAGGCCGAAAGGCCAAAACATTCCTTTCGAAACCATTCATATAAACCTTTCAAAAACATTGAAAAACCTTTCATTCGAAACCTATAAAACCTTAGACACCCTATCTTTAAAACACTTAAACATTGCCTTTCAAAAACATTGGAAAACCTTTTCTTTCAAACCTTTCGAAACCATTAGGGAACCACCCATTCGAAACCTTCATTAAAACCTTTTGAAAGCATTAAAAGATCAAACCTTTTGAATCCATTTGGGTTCAAGTAAAACATGTGGAAAACCTTTCGAAACCATTTAAAACTATCTTTTTCGAAACCTTTGGGTTCTACCTTCAACCGAACAAAAGGGTCATAAAACATTTAAGTCAAAACCACTCTTTCGAAAGCATTTCCTAGGTAAAGAAGTGATGATGTCGAAACCACCCCTTCGAAAGCATTGGAGAAGTGGCTTGGATTTTAAAACAAATTATACCTTCCGAAACCATTTGGTTCGGAAGGTAGAAAGCGGCAGCTAGGGGTTTCGATCCTTTTGAAAGCATTTTCTTAAAACAAAGATGCAACCCATTTAGAAACCTTTCCTTTAAAACATTTGATTCAATCGAAAGCCAGCTAAGTCAAAAGCATTCCTTTCGAAAGCAAAGCAGGCGCATTTTCATTTCAAAACAAAGTAACTCTTCAACCCCATCGGAACCCCATGTTTTGACCCAGTTCCTCCCGCCTATGTTTAATTCGCTACATACCAAGCTTTGATATCATGCGTATTGGTCTCGATGGTGATGAAGGCGGAAGAATCCAAGCGAAAGCAGGGTGCCGAAAGTGGTGAAACATGTATAAAGCATGTTTAAACTGATTTTTATCTTTTTAAAGTAATCTTTTCAACTAACCTGTCTTATTTGTCAAAATATGATTAGTTGCAAATTTCTTTTCCAAAAGCACTGCTGAAATTTTAGAATTAAACAATTTAAATAATTTACAAAATACCTCTTCTCCTTTTATAAATATATAAAACATTTAAGTCTCATACCTTAAATAATTTTATATCTCTATTAAATCACTTACGAAAATTCTATAAAAATTCCAGAAAATCATTTTTAATATGTTTTCCAACATATCTTAATTTTAGACCCAAAACGTAAATAATTTAGCCGTAAATTATTTTAAACCCAAATAATTATTTTCTTCACTAAAAAATTAATATTAAATCCACATAAATTCATAAAATTATGAAAATGGAAACCCATCTCTAAAATATCATTTTTGATCCAAATCTAAAATCGCAAGGCATTTGGATGTCATTTAATAGGATTTCACATTAAAACATATCATAAAACCTATATGAATAAGCATAGATCATCAACAATCATATATAAATATTTAATCATTCAAAAACATGGCATAACCTTGCAAAATAATTCGAATTAACCTTAAAACCGAAAACAATAGAAAATATGAGATGTAGTCATTATTCACCTTAGCTTTGAGATTAAGGAGTTTGTGATTTGAATGGTTAAATGTTGATTTGCTTCTTCCTTTAGCTTTTCTTCCTCTTTTATCTTCTAATGGTGGTCGGCCTCTATTTTAAATTTTGGATTATGAAATGGACGTGTAGTATGAGATACATGTGGGTATAGGGTATATGGTTATGTCTCATTCCTATTTTACCCCTTCTCTATTTCATTTTAACTCATCTTTAGTTCATTTGTTAACATAGCACGGCTACCCCTTATTAATCACAAATCTCAATCCCCTAATTATCACGTTATTTTATTTACTTTAGCTAATTAAATATCTTAAATAATGTTACTAAAAATTAGGGTCGTTACATGCTGTCTGCTGTAAGCAACGAGGCTGGTCCAGGAGTTTTGATGTGGAATAATATATGTTTGGACCAGGCATGATTCCAATTCGTATTACTTTCCTTATCGTAGGTGGTAAGACTATATAGTAGTTGTGGATGTGTAATCATTTACCACTGGAAAGACCGTATTATGCAACGTGTAATTCTTTACCAAGGTGGCAAGACTAGATTACGTAAGTGTAATCCTTTACCATAGTTGGTGAGACCAGATTACATATTAGGGATCCTTTACCATATGTGCTTGAGATCGGATCATTCTTAGACAATATAATATCGTTTTATAGGGTATTAGGTAGGACCAGAAGGTGTTATACTTTAGACTTAAATCATGTTGAATCACTGCCACAGTGGTACACATGTATTAGATTGGCATCACTTACTCAGACGTATGTCTGACCCACTCCTATATTTTCTTTTATCGATATTGTTTAGGTTGATGGATTTTGTAGACATGGTGGATTTGGAGGCATGGACTTGTTCATAATGTGTGTGTGTGTGTATAATTTATATCTTAAAGACATGATGTGAGAGTGTGTAGAGTTGATTGGGTTTGGTTTGTATAAACTGATGTAGTTATATTATCTATGTAAACAGACATGTCTATGTAATATGATAGCATTTAATATAAGACTCAGAAAGTTATTAGTTAGTATTATTTTGTTTTATGCTCTCTTTTTATATCAATATATATCACCTAATGACTTGTCGTTTCAGGACTTCGTTGTGTAGTTATAGGGTTTTGAAATGACGGGTTGTTACATTTGGTATTGGAGAATATGTTATAAAATTAGGGATGTATTAAGTGGGCGTACTCGTATATTTTATAAAATATACAATATTATATATAAGAGTCGAGTTGTAAATATATGAATACACTGTACATTATTCCACTTTCTGATTATCTAGTTGTATATTTAGGAGTTGCTAATGAATCTCATTTACAAATTACTGAAGTATGAATAATTCAAAGGAAAATGGAATGGATACCAATGCTGGTGGAGTTAATAATAAGGTGGGTGCCAGTACCTGAGTGGATGTTCCTGAGATTCCTGGCATGAATATGCCCATTTGGTTCCATAGGGATCTCCAAGCAAATGCTCAGACTAGTACCACTACTACCTCCACCAAACCCATTACTAGGATCGAAACTCTGGTTGTTGTTCCACCACTAAATGTTGACTTTTTGAAACTATGTAAAGATTTTTCCAACATAGGTAGGAAGTCGTATGCAAAGACAAAATCATATGCAGTAATTAAAACATGACTATTGAATTTTGAGAAGATATTTGGCTTACTGGGATTAAGTGATATGACTAAGAGGTAATTGGCAGTTTGGCATCTATATGAAGAGATAGCTAATCGGTGGAAGATTTTCATAGTCGAGATAGAGGAGAATACCCTTACTGGGGAGGTTTTCAAATGGAGGTTTAAGATGAAATTCTATTCTAGAGCTAAGAGGGGAATGTTATTGGAGGAATTTATGTAGATTAAGTAGTAGGACATGGCCACAAAGGAGTATGTGAATTGATTTAATAAGCTGGAAAACTTTGGATTTGAGTTGGTAAATACTGACAAGAAGAAAGCAAAGAAATTCGCCATGGGATTGAATTCACCATAGAAGGAATTAGCCTTGAACCAGATACCATTTGGAGTGACTTTTGAAAGGTTGGTTCAGGTAGATCTGTTGAATACTGTGAGTGGTGGTTTAAATAAAAAGGAAGTGTCAGTTGGAGATCTGAACAACCGTAAGTATGAGGGACCACAACGTTGGCAGAGTAAGAAATGGGTTATGGTATGTAAGAGGTGTAATAAGATAGGACACATAGCCAAGAACTGTAGGGTGAATCTTGAAAAGGGAATGAAATGTTATCAGTGTGGTAAGATGAGAAATTTGGTGAGAGATTATAGGTCAAAACAATCAAGATAAGGACAGTCAAGGCAACAGGGATACTTGAAGGGGGTTAAGTGTTATAATTGCTAGTTGATGGGACTTTATAAAAGGGAGTGTCCATCATTATAGAAAGAGGGTTAGATTGTTAAGGCTTATGCATTAGAAGTTGTACCCACTGTCAACATTGCACCAACAGCCCTAGAAAAGGGGAAGTCGGGTATGGAAGGCGTGTTATTACTATTTGATTTACCTACCAAAGTTTTGTTTGATACTGATACATTGCATTCATTTATAGTTAATGCATTAGTTCAAAGGTTAGGAATAACCCCAAATATTATGCATGAGATTGTAACTATGTCAAATCTAGTTGGGGGATCGACATATTTTGTCTATACTGACCATGATCTTAAGTCGGTTGTAAACGGTGTAGAGTTGAGTTATGATGCATATGTACTTAATGTTGCGAGATATGTATATATGTTGGAAATGGATTGGAAGGCTTACTATAGAGTAGTTTTAGATTGTGATAGGAGGATTATTTTTTGAATAGTCATAGGAAACCTTATTTGATAGTTCTGTGAGCTTGACGTTTCATGATGAAGTCATATTTGTATTCATTAGACATATCACATGATGAGTTGGCATTTACCCCATACTAAAGATTTTCTAGACGTATTCACACATGTTTTTGGACTTCTTCCTCGTAGAGAAATTGAGTTTAGGATTGACCTTGAGAAAGACTCTAGGCTAGTAGTGATACCTTTGTGACTTATAGCCTTGAAGGAGTGGAGAGAGTTGAATAAACATATTTCAAAGTTATTGTAGAAATGGTTTATTAAGTGAAGTATTTCGGAGTAGGGAGCGCCTTTCATTTTTGCTACTAAGGTAGATGGTTCCCTAAGGGTTTGCGTCGATTATAGGAAGTTTAATAAGCTGACAAAGAGCAACCATTATCCATTTCCTCACATTAACGACTTTTCGATCAGCTTGTCCGGGCAAAGGTTTTCTCGCAGCTTGATCTTACTACAAGATTTCACTAGTTGAGAGTGGCCGAGGACAACATTTTAAAGACCTCTTTTGTACTCCAGATGGATTATTTGAGTGGGCTATGATGCGTTTGGGCTAACTAATGCCCCGACTTATTTTGTTGACTTGATTTGTAGGGTTTTTCAGAAATGGTTGAATAAATACTTGGTCGTATTTGTTGATGACATCTTGGTGTTTTATAGAGATGAGAAGGAGCATGAGTTGCACTTGAGAGAAGTACTAGACGTACGAATTTTTTAGTTGCCACTTTTGAAGGAGTGAGGTATGGGTTTTAGGGCATGTTGTATCTAATAATGGGCTGGCGATAGACCCCAGAAAAGTGGCAGCTGTTAAAGATTTGAAGTTCCAAAGAATGGTTTAAAAGTACTCAGTTTCTTTGGATTAGCTCGGTTCCATCGAAGTTTATAAAGGACTTTGCAAGGATATCTACACCATTGACAAAGCTTATGAAAAAGAACTTAATTTATGTTTGAAGCGCGGAGTGTGAAAGGGAGTTTGTTAAGTTGAAGGAGATGCTGATGAGCATACCTTTTTCGGTTATCCTTGATGGTACCAAACTAATTATCATCTACACAGATGCTTGTGGCACTGGTCTGCGTGCTTTTTTAATGTAGGAAGGTAGGGTTGTAACATATATGAGTAGGCAGTTGAAGACGCATGAGAAGAATTACTCTACACATGTAACATATACGATTGTATTTTTCATGAAATCATGGAGGCACTATTTCCTAGGAGAAAGATTCGAGCAGTTTACGGACCACAAGTCGTTGAAGTATTTATTCTCGTAGAGGGTCGTAACCTTAAGATGATAGATGTGGATGGAATTTTTAATGTCTTATGATTTTGGTATTGCTTATACCCCTTAAAAGGTAATGTTATGGCAGATGCATTCAGTAGGAAACATGCAACATTGAGTGTTATGTTGTTAGAGATGAGGAAACCAGAGTATATTTCTATATTCGATTTTCGACCATCGATAAATTTTACACCTGGATTACTAGCAACCTTAGAAGTTAGACCTACAAGAGCGAATATGATTATTAGGAATCAAAGGAAGGATGTGGAGTTGGTTGAGATCATGGATCGACTTGAGAAAGTTGAGAAGGGATGAGAAATGATACATGAGGTGGGATGCAAGGTTGTGTGTGCCAAAGTTGAAAGAGCTGATTGAGGAGGTGATAGGAGAATGTCATCATTCGAGGACGACCATTCGTCCTAGTGGTGACAAAAGGTACTCTGATAAGAAAATGATTTACTATTGGCTAGGGATGAAGAGAGATGTGTCGAGGTATGTGGCGAGATGTCTCACTTACTAAGGGTTAAGGCGGAATAGAGTAAACAAGGTGGATTTTTGATGCCTTTAGAAGTTCCACAGTGGAAGTGGGAGAGTGATTCCGTGGATTTTATAGATGGGTTGTCAAGGTGTTGAAGAGGTAATTAGAGTATTTTGGTTGTAGTGGATTGATTGACGAAGAGTGCACATTCAATTCTTATAAAGAACACAAGCGGCAGGGTCTTTAGCTACATTATATATTAGGGAAGTGGTGAGACTTCATGTTATATCAATGAATATTGTTGGGTGACCAAGACCCACTCTTTACGAGTGAGTTATGGAGAAGCCTATAGGACAGCTTGGGAACAGAGTTGAGTTTGAGCACGACATATCATTCACTAGCGGATAGACCAACCGAGAGAGTGAATAGAGTGTTAGAGGATTTGTTGAGGGTATGCATTCTAGATTTGGGAGGTGCTTGGGAAGATCATTTGTCATTAGTAAAATTCAAGTATAATAATAGTTATAAGGCTAGTATTAGAATGGCACCATTCGAAGCATTGTATAGAAGGCTGCGTAAATCACTTTCGTGTTGGTGGGAGTCGACGTATAATCGGACTATAGATGATAAGGGATACGTTAGAAAAGGTAGAGTTAATAAGAAAAAGGATGAAGGCGACACAGGATACGTAGAAATCATATGTTGATCAAAGACGAAAGGAGCTCGAATTTGAAGTTGGTGATCTTGTGTTTGTGAAGATATCGCCTCTTAAGCATGTGATGTGGTTTGGAAGCCTAGGAAAGTTGGCACTACAGTTTGTTGAACCGTTTAAGGTGTTGGATCGTATTGGAGGATTAACTTAAAGAGTGGAGTTACCAGAAAGAATGGATGGAGTTCATGATGTATTCCATGTATCATATTTGCTAAAATGTGTACATGACTCAGCTACAATGGTGGAGCCTAGTCAATCTGGAGGATATGGATTTAAAAGCTAAAGCGAGTTTATCTAAAGGATATGCACGGATAGTGAAGCATGGGGTTTGTAGGCTGAGTAACAAAGTGATCAAGTTGGTGAAGTTGCAATGCATAAATGATCCGATTGAGAGTACACGGGAGCCTGAGGAGAAAATACAGGCTTCTCATTCTGAACTCTTTACCGGCATGTTCTTTTGGTTCATTGATATGCTAGAAATTAGGTTTTGGTTGCTTAGATTGAATACTAGGACTTGTATGTGACATTATTTAGGTACTATGTTATGTACTACCTCTTATGTTACTAGAATTGCATTTATATAGAACTGCTAGTTTTTATACTAGGGTTTCTATGCATTATGCATATTATGTTATAATCTTGCATTCATAAAGGTTGCATTTACGCATTTATTGCATTATGCAAGGTTTTTACAAGTTATCATGATCATGTTCATCATATGCCATGTTTGAGTGCTAATGTTTTAACTAGGACATATATATATATATGTTTGGAATAGTTATGAATATAGATGGTTGCTTTGTTCGAATGGTTGTACATATGTGCAAATCATATAAGTATGTAAACGAAGGGTTAATGTATAATACATTTTCCGCTCCTTTGGAATTTCAAGGATGAAATTATTTTAATGTGGGAGAATGTAATACCCCAAGATTTTCAATAAAACTTAAATAATAATAATAAATAAATTTGTAAATGAATCGGAGGGTATTTTGGTAAATTTTCATAAGAAAAGCAAATTGGTAATTTTACATATAGTTGAATTTGCCAATGAAGTCAGACCATTGCGTATATCTCATTTTTATGGTCGAGATAAAGTATTCATTTGTTTAAATCAGATGTCATATGAGTGAGATATCATTGATTTAATAAAGTGGGTTGAATTTGTGTGCATGCAGCCAAACCGGGATGAATTGAGATGGATATGTAATTTGAATTCAAAACTAACTACCGTTTCAATTTTCCCTCCTAAAGCCTATTTTAAAAATGCAACGACCCGAAATTTTCGACCCCGAAAATTCCAAATTGTTAGGATAAAGAAGAAAGAGGTAAAAGAAGAAACAAAAACAAAACACAAATTCTCACATTCGCAGCGGTTAAAATATAATAACAAATAATAGCAGTTATACAAAGGAAAACTATATCTGTTAATTTACATTCAATACATCAGAGTTACAACCAATCACATTTAAACTGGATAGTTAAAATTAACTCGTCCCGGATAAACAATAATATCTCTCAGCGGAATACTCTATACGTTCCTGCCATCCAGCTCACCTCCTGAGCTCCAGAATGTCCTTACCTGAAAATCTGTAATACTCGGTCTGACCCGAGCATTACAACAAAGTAACACCCGAGTCAGGCTGGAAACCAGCATGAGTAAAACCCATTTAATTTGAAATACTAAGGTTGTAAAACTTCTTTGAAAAGCCAGGGTAACTCGTACCTCACTACGAGTTCTTATCTTGTTATAGTAAAACACTTATTTCACCGAATAATATCTAAGTACTGTTTCTTAGTTTCAATGGTCCAGTTACTTAATTTATTCCATTCCAACCTATTTGATTCTATAATCAAATCTATAAAGAATTATATATTACTAATCGAAGTGGTTCCGGATATCGCTGATATCCGATCCCGGTCTCTTCGAATTCAATACCATCTTTTTAAGCCAAGTTGTTTTAAGTTTAAACAATTCAATTTATATTCGGGATATCATACTCACATGGCAATTCTATCACAGATAGATAACTTACATTATCATAATTCATCCAAAGCATCTCATATCACAGAGCATCACAATCACATATCAGATATATCAAATAATCCAAGGAATTCAATATAATTTAATCATCCATAAACAAGGTTAATTAGTTATACAATTCCTAATTAATTTAATTAAATTAATTACTTTTAATTCATGCTTAATTAACATTAATTAATTACAAACCATTTATTATTACTTTAATTAATTAATGAAATTAATTAATCAATCCTTAACCATCACATAAATTAATTAACCTTTAATTATTTACATTAATTAATTAAACTATAATTAATTACAGTAATAAGTGATCCTTAATTAATTACATTAATTAATCAATCCTTAACCATTCACATAAATTAATTAACCTTTAATTATTTACATTAATTAATTAAACTATAATTAATTACAGTAATAAGTGATCCTTAATTAATTACATTAATTAATTAATCCTTAACCATTCACATAAATTAATTAACCTTTAATTATTTACATTAATTAATTAAACTATAATTAATTACAGTAATAAGTGATCCTTAATTAATTACATTAATTAATTATCCCTTGATTAATTATCCTTTAATTAATTACCTCAATTAACTTTATTAAGTAATTATCCTTTAATTACTTTCATTAACTGATTATCCTTTAATCAATCTCGTAAATTAATCATCCTTTAATTAATTACCTTAATTAATTAATCCTTTAATCACTTTCATTAAGTAATTATTCTTTAATTACTTTCATTAATTAACCAACTCTTTAATTAATTACATAAATTAATTAATTCTCAAATTAATTACCTCAAGTAGTTAATCTTTAATTACTCACAATAATTACAACAAGTAATTAACCTTAAATTAATTACATACATTAGATATCCTTTCAATAAAAACTGGGTTTATATTCTTTTTTTCAAAACTTATTAGCTTGTAAATGAAAACCCGAGCCACACCATCAAAATCCCCGAGCCAAACCCGCTATCTCCCCGAGTTCCTTCCCGAGCCACTTCTTCTTTCCCAAAATCAAATCAATCCTGACACGAACGTGCACGTGTGCACGTGCACCAGCAATCCACGTTGCTCCGATCAACTACGCCTGCCTCGACACATCGCCGATGATCCCCACTAATCTCCTGACCACCCAGATCCGAAGATCTCGCCATGAAATCGAAACGAGCAAATCGAACGACAACAGAACCCAAAACTCGATCAACTAAAACCCTCGCCGACGACGATCTAGACCACCAGAGGCCACGCAAACGTACCTGAAGCTTCATCGATGTCCAACGCCTCGATTCCCCCATGTCCGGCTACCTCCGATCCACTGAAGACGCCGCAGTTTATCGAACTTCGACCGATGCCAAAATGTGAACTAAAACCCTAGATTATCAACGTTCGACCACCACGATGATCAGGAATTTTCCTGATCATTTTTCCCGAGTTCGAACATCACCCAGCTACCTCCAGTAGCGATCCCCCTCCTCCATTTTACTCCGATCGCCGAAAAACACCAGAAAACCCAAAAAAGATCAACCCGAGATATCTCCATGTTTATTCACTTAAAAATCATGATTCCACTTTCAAAAATCATTGTTTTCGAAAACATTTTACATGATATAATTAAAACCCGAAATCATGATGCTTGATTTTTCAATATATATTGGGTTTTCTGGTATCTTCTAATTTCCAGAAAAAGCCTTAATCAATTTTACAAAAAAATATTTTTAGGATCTAGATCTTGATTCAACAAACATGTTTTTTTTAGATTCTAAACCCTAAAGAAAATCAGAGGGAGAGATTTTGATTTTTTTTAGAAACAGGTTTAAACTCTAATAAACCTGGAACAAAGGCATTTCTGCCTGTAACTGACATGCACACACAAATATTTGCATATAATATACATGCAAGCCTTTCTTATAACCATATTTTTATCATTTATCACATGCATCAAGAGTTCAACCCAGATTCAAGCTTTTAAAATAGTGTTTACTCACCTTTGTTTGAATAGAGGAAGTTTGAAAATCTGGAAATGGTTTGATAACTGGAACTGCAATCTTGAGTTTGATCTGGAAACTTGATTTGCTTGTTGGATTTTTGAGCTTAAATTGTTTAGTTTCAGGTTTAAGAACTTGGAGAAGATTGTTTGAATTTATATCTTGTTTCAGGTTAAAAAAATTCAAGAGTTTGATTTCTTTTTCCTTTGGATTCTCCGATTTTTGAAATGTAAAAATGAAGCCTGGTTCTTCTTTTTAATACATGTTATCTAATTTTAAATTAAAAGAAAATGCCATTTGTAATACTAAGCTTACATTTGTCAATGCATATAATTATTTTTTTACAAGTGTTAATATGCAAGAATGAGATACTTATAAATGTTTAAACTTATATTCAAATACCTCTTATGTTTTATATGTATTATGTTTATAAACTTTTCTTTATATATATACAAAATGCATAAATTTCAAATATAAAAGAAAGTGTATTTAAATCTTTGTTAAATCTTATTTTAAGCCATCATATTTTTGAACTACTAAATATTTATTTTTAGTGTTTTTGAAAATGTAGAATTTTAACTTAAAATAATAATTTGAAAATTTGATACATTGAATTCAAATCAAATGCTTTCTATACACCCACATAAGTATCTAAAATAATTAGAAAACATTATTTTATTTGAATTGTTTATATATATATATATATATACTCACACCTTACAAATTTCCATGTATACTACTTCACATGGCATATACATATATATATATATACACACACACACTTATATACTTATATGTATATACTTGAAATTCCCAACATTATAAAGTTTGCCTATATTTATATATATATTAATTTCCTACAAGATTTATCATTTCCAAATATTTATATTTCAATATTTATTATAGTTTTCAAAATTCATTTATACATCCAGATATCTTTTATTATCAGAATTTTTATCTGTTCAATTGAATAAACCAGTTAATTATCCAATTATCAGATGTCCAAAATCCGGGTTATCACATTCCTCCCACCTTAGAATCTTTTCGTCCTCGAAAAGGAACGAAGCCAGAATTTATTAAAATGCTTATTATCAGAAAAATTACTCTTGGATCACTTTTAACTATAAACTCTTTTTATTTAAAATCTTTAAAACACTTTAAAATCTACATAATATTACCCAAAATAGCTTTATAAAAAATTCTTTTTATAACTCGATGTTTTAACAAGTTCATCCTCGTTCTCACAGAAATTCGACCATACGTTGATCAGGCGTAGGACTGAAAGTCTATAAGTACTTGGTAAACCCGTTTTCAACACCCAGTGAAAACACTTAGAAAACATTTTGTCGAAAATATAGAAAACACTTTTGAAAATATTGAAAACATCTTTGGTGAGAATGCTCTGGAAATCATCACCCCCTCCATGGTCGCAGTTAACCCGATGGTTACGTTGCCATCCCGGCAAAATCCATAGATAACTATAGGCACTCTGCGCCCCTCGATTACACCATGGAACCCGCTACAGATCGCAGCTACACCTGGGGTTACGTTGCCATCACGAAAAAAACCCATGTAACTGTAGGCATCAGCGCGACAAAAACCCATGTAACTGTAGGCATCAGCGCACTCGAATTTCGCTGCCAAAAATAATGAAACTTCTCCACTCCACCATAGATCATAGTCTACAGATGTTACGTTGCCTTCCCGGCAAAATCAAACGTAGACCGTTGACACTCACCTCCACACGATTTCTGCTATGGTCCACAGTAGATCGTAGTGACATCGAGTTACACCGTCGTCACAGCATAACCCAAATGCCTCTGTAGGCATCAACGCCCTCGACTTTCGCTACCCACATAATCCTCAGGAACTTCAGTTTGTCCAGACTTCCTCACAGGATCAACTTTAGAACCCCCTTAGGGCTCAAGGAAGTACCACCCCGTGGCACTCCTAAGAAGTTCATCTCATGGGAGCGCCTTTTTCCCCAAAGTCATTCTCAAAACATTTTATACTATACATATATAGTATCTTTCAAATCATACCATTTATGATTTATATCAAAATATCCTTTACACAAAATCGATATCCCAAATCGATAGTTCCAAACTTGGCTTTCCAAATTCCCAAAATTGATTTTTCTCAAAAATCAAAAAACTTTCCAAAATCCATAGGTTCCAAAAACCTTTTTCCTAAAATCATTCTCATAAAATCATTTATATATATGTATATATAAAATCTTGAAAAATCTTTGGATCCCTTTATACTTATAAAAATTCCCTTTCAAAACAACCCATTTAACTTTCCTAAGTTAAATTCAATTTATTTAATCCAATCAACCTTACTCAATTTGAGTTCTCCATTTCAAATTTTAAACTTCTTATCAATATCTCTTCTCACTTATAAGTTCAAAGACTTATCTCTCTTTGGGTTTTTAAATCACACTCCAGGTAGAATCAAAACTCAACACTTCAGAGTTTATTTCAAATCATCTTTGATAATATGTATATCCACACATATATACATTTATTTTCTTTGCACACCAAGTTATACTTTAAATTTTAAACCACCTTTGGTTTTAATCCAAAAAACATTCCTTTAAAATTTTCAAACAACTCTTATTTTAAAATAAGATCACATTCAAAAATATTCTGAATAATATTATTTATTATTTCTTTTAACATTCTGAAAACAATTTCAAATGTTTCTAGACTTAGAATTCAAAACTTCACTATTTAAATCAATTCTAATTTACAATTCATACTCATCTAAAAGTTTACTTCCTTAAAACTTTCATTATGTTTTATCAATAATTATTATTGGAAAACAAACATTACAATAACCATTTTATTTTCTGGTTTAAATCCATTTCTAATTTATCTTATTAGTATAGTTCATATTATCCAAATTCTATTTGGTTATATAAATTACCACCCAATTCTTATTATTATATTTAATTCTAATAACCATCAACCAATTTCTTAATATATATAATAATTAGAAAAACTATTGCTTTATATATCAAAAAATAAGCCTATATAAAAACTAAATTTAAAACCGTTTTAAAATCTTTATATAAGAAAATAACAAATACGCCCTCATATATAATACACTCAACTCATCCTAGGGTACTACTGACCCTATCCTTAATGAGTAAACCCAGAGCCAAGGTTCTCGCTTAAACTTCTGCTCTGATACCAAATGTAACGACCCGAAATTTTCGACCCCAAAAATTCCAGATTGTTAGGGTAAAGAAGAAAGAGGTAGAAGAAGAAACAGAAACAAAACACAAATTCTCACATTCGCAGCGGATAAAATATAATAACAAATAATAGCAGTTATACAAAGGAAAACTATATCTGTTAATTTACATTCAATACATCAGAGTTACAACCAATCACATTTAAACTGGATAGTTAAAATTAACTTGTCCCAGATAAACAATAATATCTCTCAGCGGAATACTCTATACGTTCCTGCCATCCAGCTCGCCTCCTGAGCTCCAGAACGTCCTTACCTGAAAATCTGTAATACTCGGTCTAACCCGAGCATTACAACAAAGTAACACCCGAGTCAGGCTGGAAACCAGCGTGAGTAAAACCCATTTAATTTGAAATACTAAGGTTGTAAAACTTCTTTGAAAAGCCAGGGTAACTCGTACCTCACTACGAGTTCTTATCTTGTTATAGTCAAACACTTATTTCACCGAATAATATCTAAGTACCGTTTCTTAGTTTCAGTGGTCCAGTTACTTAATTTATTCCATTCCAGCCTATTTGATTCTATAATCAAATCTATAAAGAATTATATATTACTAATCGAAGTGGTTCCGGATATCGCTGATATCCGATCCTGGTCTCTTCGAATTCAATACCATCTTTTTAAGCCAAGTTGTTTTAATTTTAAATAATTCAATTTATATTCGGGATATCATACTCACATGGCAATTCTATCACAGATAGATAACTTACATTATCACAATTCATCCAAAGCATCTCATATCACAGAGCATCACAATCACATATCAGATATATCAAATAATCCAAGGAATTCAATATAATTTAATCATCCATAAGCAAGGTTAATTAGTTATACAATTCCTAATTAATTTAATTAAATTAATTACTTTTAATTCATGCTTAATTAACATTAATTATTTACAAACCACTTATTATTACTTTAATTAATTAATGAAATTAATTAATCAATCCTTAACCATCACATAAATTAATTAACCTTTAATTATTTACAATTAATTAAACTATAATTAATTACATTAATAAGTGATCCTTAATTAATTACATTAATTAATCAATCCTTAACCATTCACATAAATTAATTAACCTTTAATTATTTACATTAATTAATTAAACTATAATTAATTACAGTAATAAGTGATCCTTAATTAATTACATTAATTAATCAATTCTTAACCATTCACATAAATTAATTAACCTTTAATTAATTAAACTATAATTAATTACAGTAATAAGTGATCCTTAATTAATTACATTAATTAATTAATCCTTAACCATTCACATAAATTAATTAACCTTTAATTATTTACATTAATTAATTAAACTATAATTAATTACAGTAATAAGTGATCCTTAATTAATTACATTAATTAATTATCCCTTGATTAATTATCCTTTAATTAATTACCTCAATTAACTTTATTAAGTAATTATCCTTTAATTACTTTCATTAACTGATTATCCTTTAATCAATCTCGTAAATTAATCATCCTTTAATTAATTACCTTAATTAATTAATCCTTTAATCACTTTCATTAAGTAATTATTCTTTAATTACTTTCATTAATTAACCAACTCTTTAATTAATTACATAAATTAATTAATTCTCAAATTAATTACCTCAAGTAGTTAATCTTTAATTACTCACAATAATTACAACAAGTAATTAACCTTAAATTAATTACATACATTAGTTATCCTTTCAATAAAAACTGGGTTTATATTCTTTTTTTTCAAAACTTATTAGCTTGTGAATGAAAACCCGAGCCACACCATCAAAATCCCCGAGCCAAACCCGCTATCTCCCCGAGTTTTTTCCCGAGCCACTTCTTCTTTCCCAAACTCAAATCAATCCTGACACGAACGTGCACGTGTGCACGTGCTCCAGCAATCCACGTTGCTCCGATCAACTACGCCAGCCTCGACACATCGCCGATGATCCCCACTAATCTCCTGACCACCCAGATCCGAAGATCTCGCCATGAAATCGAAACGAGTAAATCGAACGACAACAGAAACGAAAACTCGATCAACAAAAACCCTCGCCGACGACGATCTAGACCACCAGAGGCCACGCAAACGTACCCGAAGCTTCATCGATGTCCAACGCCTCGATTCCTCCATGTTCGGCTTCCTCCGATCCATTGAAGACGCCATAGTTTATCGAACTTCGACCGATGCCAAAACATGAACTAAAACCCTAGATTATCAACGTTCGACCACCACGATGATCAGGATTTTCCTGATCATTTTTCCCGAGTTCGAACATCACCCAGCTACCTCCAGTAGCGATCCCCCTCCTCCATTTTACTCCGATCGCCGAAAAACACCAAAAAACCCAAAAAAGATCAACCCGAGATATCTCCATGTTTATTCACTTAAAAATCATGATTCCACTTTCAAAAATCATTGTTTTCGAAAACATTTTACATGATATAATTAAAACCCGAAATCATGATGCTTGAATTTTCAATATATATTGGGTTTTCCGGTATGTTCTAATTTCCAGAAAAAGCCTTAATCAATTTTACAAAAAAATATTTTAGGATCTAGATCTTGATTCAACAAACATGTTTTGTTTAGATTCTAAACCCTAAAGAAAATCAAAGGGAGAGATTTTGATTTTTTTTAGAAACAGGTTTAAACTCTGATAAACCTGGAACAAAGGCATTTCTACCTGTAACTGACATGCACACACAAATATTTGCATATAATATACATGCAAGCCTTCCTTATAACCATATTTTTATCATTTATCACATGCATCAAGAGTTCAACCCAGATTCAAGCTTTTAAAATAGTGTTTACTCACCTTTGTTTGAACGGAGGAAGTTTGAAAATCTGGAAATGGTTTGATAACTGGAACTGCAATCTTGAGTTTGATCTGGAAACTTGATTTGCTTGTAGGATTTTTGAGCTTAAATTGTTTAGTTTCAGGTTTAATAACTTGGAGAAGATTGTTTGAATTTATATCTTGTTTCAGGTTAAAAATTTTCAAGAGTTTGATTTCTTTTTCCTTTGGATTCTCCGGTTTTTGAAATGTAAAAATGAAGCCTGGTTCTTCTTTTTAATACATGTTATCTAATTTTAAATTAAAAGAAAATGCCATTTGTAATACTAAGCTTACATTTGTCAATGCATATAATTATTTTCTTACAAGTGTTAATATGCAAGAATGAGATACTTACAAATGTTTAAACTTATATTCAAATACCTCTTATGTTTTATATGTATTTATATGTATTATGTTTATAAACTTTTCTTTATATATATACAAAATGCATAAATTTCAAATATAAAAGAAAGTCTATTTAAATTTTTGTTAAATCTTATTTTAGGCCATCATATTTTTGAACTACTAAATATTTATTTTTAGTGTTTTTGAAAATGTAGAATTTTAACTTAAAATAATAATTTGAAATTTTGATACATTGAATTCAAATCAAATGCTTTCTATACACCCAATAAGTATCTAAAATAATTAGAAAACATTATTTTATTTGAATTGTTTATATATATATATATACTCACACCTTACAAATTTCCATGTATACTACTTCACATGGCATATACATATATATACACACTTATATACTTATATGTATATACTTGAAATTCCCAGCATTATAAAGTTTGCCTATATTTATATATATATATTAATTTCCTACAAGATTTATCATTTCCAAATATTTATATTTTAATATTTATTATAGTTTTCAAAATTCATTTATATTTCCAGATATCTTTTATTATCAGAATTTTTATCTTTTAAATTGAATAAACCATTTAATTATCCAATTATCAGATGTCCAAAATCCGGGTTCTCACAAAAAATTACATAAGTTTCATTTCGCTTTATTTCTCGTTTATGAAAACTATCGAATCCTTCCTCCTCCTCCTTTCATCTCAAAACCAAATTTTCATTTCTCAATGAAATTCAATGGGATAAAGTATATTAGAATCATGGCGAGACAATATCTTCTAGAGTAAATATTATAGGTTATTGTAGAGATTGGATTTTTTGGAAATCCCGAACAGCGGGCAATTAGAATTCTTTTGGCTAATTTCATGATTGAGTCCTCTCTGATCATGATATATTATTTTGATAACGGTATAAGATGCTTTAAGCCTATTATAGGATTTACGATGATGTAAAATGGCCTAGAAATGAAATTAGAAATTATAAAGTTAGATATGCATACATTGTTTTAAGGAATTAATAAAAAATAAACCCTATTTCTTACCGATTCGAATCAAAATCCAATAGAAACTCAATTTGATGTATATTAATAGGGTAGGACCCAAGAAATATAATAGATAAGGTATATAAATGATATATAACCTTCAACAAAGAATGAAGTAAATAAATCAAATCTGGAATCAAAAGTATAAAAAACAGTAAGAAATCCCGTAATTGAGACATGCACTGGTCCACCGGTGGTGCACATCGATCGACCGGTGTACCCAATTTTTGGTATTCGGTCTTTCAAATGCCCGAATCGACATGCGATGCTTTGATTTTTTGCATGGTGTTATCTTATCACTCTATGGTGACATCTTGATTTGCATGGTCATTGTTTGGATGTGTAGCTTGGCGATGATGATGGGATACAAATGTAATCTGTGTAGATTTAGACGTAAAACAGAAATCTGAATGATGTAGCGCATGCGGTAGGTCCTTTGTTTATGGCATTGACGTGCAGTCTCCTATAAAGCAATGAGGATGGTCCAGGATTTTTAATGTGGAAAAAGTTGGCGTGTATCGCATGTGGCGAGACCAGGCGTGAGTCCAATTCATATTTTTATCCTTTACCGTAGTTGGCAAAACCGAATAGTTGTTGTAGATGGGTAATCCTTTACCACAAGTGGTGAGACCAAATTACGTAACGTGTAATCCTTTACCACAAGTGGCAAGACCGAATTACGTAATGTGTAATCCTTTATCGCAGGTAGTGAGACCGGATTACGTATTAAGGATCCTTCACTATAGGTTTTTGGGACTAGATCATTCTTATGCATTATAATTTCGTTCTGTAGCGCGTTAGGTGGGACCAGAAGGTGTTATATTTTAGACTTCAATCATGTTATATCATTATCACAGTAGTATATATGTATTACATTTGCTTCACTTATTAAGAGGTATGTTTGGCCCACTCCTATATTTTCTTTTATTTATATTGTTTAGGTTGATGGATTCTATAGAATTGATGGATCAGGAGGCATGGACCTGAATATTTTAAATGTTATATATGTAACAATAACTTAGAAACACAACACCCTTATACTATAGCTGCCCACTGACTAATTATATACTTGTAAACACTCTTCATATTTTTGGATATACTTTAACAAAAATGGATTCTAAATATGACCACTACTGGACGTGCTCCGCAATCAATATGTCCATTGTTATAGAATTTTGCTAGACATTATTACTTCTTGGTAACTTTGGTTTGAAAGAAACCAAAGGATGTTCAACAATACTAGCACCCCTTCTAATAACCTGACTCACGCCATTGCGCTGTTCACTTACAATTGGATTGCAAACCCTAGCTATAAATTAGACAAACATATTTTATTTAGGGAATTCCTTATAAGGGTAAAAAGTAAGATTGACACCTTAAAAGGAAAAATCATTCACAATAGGAGTCATAACATGGCCATAAGCACATATCTGATGGATCCCTCTAATGAAATCAGCCAATCGACTACCTCTCATTTGCTAGACTACTAAGCTTACTTTTATCTATATGCCTTT
The DNA here is from genome assembly GCA_030737815.1 of Allium fistulosum. Lineage (NCBI taxonomy): Eukaryota > Viridiplantae > Streptophyta > Magnoliopsida > Asparagales > Amaryllidaceae > Allium > Allium fistulosum. The sequence continues at coordinate 968,861,325 of CM060904.1, read as the reverse complement.
ACTATGTCACATATATATGCATATTCACTTATACATATATATGTATAGGACTTATATCTATTATTGAAATTTCCAGGTTTAGCGGGCTGTTATGATTTAAATAGACTATGGCAGGTCCGCATTCTTGGATTGGTTACAGCCGCAGATGGATTGATGTCGCTACATTGGAAGATAATCATGCCTACATACAGTGGCTAAACCGTTAGCATATAGTGATTTATCTAGGCTTTATCTAGAGTGACCTTTTTTAGTTCTTAGCTTCGCCTTTGTCCTCTAGTTTATAGGTATAGGGCATTTTAGTTTTTACTTTCATATTATGTAGGGGTTTTTAGTTCTTAATTTCATATTATGCAAGGGTTTTTTCTATATTTTATGTAAAGGGAGTTATTTCTACCTCCCAAGCTTGCTGGTAGCATTTATTTTGAGTGTGGAATAAAATTACATGAGTGCTCTCCTCTTTGAAAGGATTACTCATTTTAATAAAAAAAATTGTTGTATATAATCTGTATCTTAAAGACATGATGTGATAGTGTATGGAATTGATTGGGTTTGGTCTGCATAAACTGATGTAGTACTATTATCTATGTAAAATGATATATTTGTGTAATATGATATATTGCGTGACCATTCGCTGCAAGAGTCTAAAAGTTAACGGTTAGTATAGTTTTGTTTTATGCTCCCTTTGTACATCAATATGTAACACCTAATGACTCGCTGTTTCGGGACTTCCTTGTGTAGTTACGGGATTCTGAAATGGCAGGTTGTTACATCGTTGCTCGTATGCTCATTCTCATTCACCAGCTATCTAGATATATCCACTATATACTCCAGATTAGTTGCATCGACTGGACAATAATCATCAAGATCTGCCCTGAGTGTTTGGCTCCATATACGCTTTCGGTTAGTTCCTTAATGTCTGGGTTCCCATGTCTCTAAGAGAACCATTCGTTCAGTCATTCATTGTCTATGATCTCTTTGTGATGGTTTGTAGCGTCTGTCTAAACACCACCACTCTGACCATCGGTGTAACAACCCGCACCTTAATGGGCCTGAATTTCGACTAAATCGAAATCCAAGTCTATTAGGGTACGGATCGTAGGATTTGGTCAACCGTAATTAACACAATTATATCGGAGTGCGATCAATATTAACTCAGTGCGGAATTGAAAAATATAATATAACAAATGTATTGACTAAGTATACTACCTTAGAATAGCATTTCTTGGATATTTAATTGCCTTGTCCATGTCAAGCATGTATATGAAGACTTCACCATATGCAGTTCCCGTTTTGCTCCAGTATCCCGTCCTTCTAAATCTAATCCGTGGGTTGTTATGAGAAGGGGGTCAGTGATTGGAAAATTATATACTTTACATATACCATTAATTTATGTCGATTGATTTCCATTTAATTCTTATGTCTATTATTTAAAGCTAATCTGTTAAATCTTATGTGCATGTACGATATGCCTAATTTAACCTTCTCCAAGGTATCATTATGTATATATACCTATATTCATTTACATCTAAACATTTCACTACCCAAAATTCTGACCACTTAATACTCTTACATAGGGAGGAGGCAGACCCAACGGCCATTTAATACCTCAAGTCCTCGAAGTGGCCCTTCCGCAATATGACCATTAGTCAATCGCTCCTAACTATAGAGACCAATGACACCTTGAAAACGCTTTAAAGTATAATTCTCGTATTACTAACGCATCCCAACTCTACAACTTACCCTCAACTATAGGCCCAAGGTCCTTTCCAATCCCACACAATTACCATCAGTCATGTCTTAACATTGAAAGAAATAGTACCCTAGCCACTTAATACCTTTTGAATAGGAACTAGGCAGACTCTAACCATTTAATACCTACATTTTAGGCAGGTCTTCATCATTTAATACCTATCCCAAGGCGGACTCCTCTCTGATACTATCTAGCTGACATCGCATGGAATCTCATCATGCCACTTAGTACTTTTTATGGAAGAGGCGGACCCTATAATAGCTACATAATACCTCAAACCTGAAGTAGATCCTTCCCAAGATATCTACTACTGTGCCTAACCGCTAACCCCGACCATTTAATACTTTCTAAATAGGAGGAGGCGGACCCTATAATAGCTATTTAATACCTCCAACCCAAAAGCAGGTCCAACATCCTACGCATATCGCTTCCCCACGGCTCTTATGGTTGGAGATGTCCCACATCAGTAGCAAGTATACACAACTTCCGGTAGCCTCTAGGTGAAGGGCAGACTTCTGTAACTCTACTGACTTCGCATCTCAACTCACTAAACCAAACCAATCATCCAAAGCCTAAGTGTTGGGCTAAGCCCTTTAGTTCACGCTGGTCATAAACGTATAATTGAAGCTATATAATTTACTACAATGAAAATTATACAGCCTTCTACGTATATTTAATAGCATTAATACTTACTTCTTCGCTACATAATTATTCCTCATTTATACGCCTATGCTTTGGTTTCCTTATTATGTCTAATAAATGTCCATTGTTCGTCATTATTGGTCATTAATGTCAAAATTAGATATTCTTTAATGTTTTTTATCTGCCCATTTAGAAAACTACCTATTATGGCTATTCATTTTCCTATAATTGTCATATTTAATCCTCTAATGACATTTATATACTAATTTAGAAATCAACCTATTGTGCCTATTCATTTTTCATAAATACTATATTAAATTCCCTAATCAGTCCCCATTTAATTTCTTTAACTCTCAATTAACTACAAATTTATTGCCCATTAAATTTTTAGTTAATATCCATAAATCTTGAAATCCTTATTACGTCCTTCTTAGTCCTATAATTTAATACACTATGATAACTAATATGAATATTGTCGTAAATTACGCTATATATATGTTTTTATTTTTAATTGATATGCGTGGTATTTTGTATATATATTTTCTAATTAGTAATTCCTAAACTAGTTCATTCCTTTCCACATAACTTGTCAAAGTTATCCTTTAAAAGGATTACCATTATAACTTTCCATAAACTACGTCAAAAAAAAACTTTTGCTCCCTAAAATTATAAGGAATTATCTATTTTCTTTTATTGAAATAGACAGTGCAAACTACGGAGAAAAATATCCGTACTCACACATCTCTTATCTTTTTGGTATATTCCTTGTTTATTCAAATGACGCACTTTTATACATATTTTTGGAATTAGGTAATTTAGAGAAATTACACAAAAATAAATATAATTATATTACACCCCACTCTAAAAAATTAAAATATAGAAATTCACATTCCAAGTCAACTAAGCAATCTAATTTACAACCAAATTATAAATCTGGAATAAACTTTACAACTTTACAAACATTCTACAAAAATAAATATCTAAGACTGAATTCAAATTTTCAAATTAGGTTGTACATACTATTCCTATTCCAAATGTCTATTTTATTGAATATGTAGGCGATAATCATATACGTTTGTTTTAAGCTTACAACTTATAAGATCTTATACAGACATAATAATTAAATAAAAATTCAATAAGATAAATTTCAATGTTATAAATAAATTATATAATTTCCCACTTACCTTTCCAGCTTGCTAAATCTCCCAAGTCTGAATGCATTCCTTTACTTGAATCCTTTTTCTTTCTAATCCAAAAGAATATGTATAACAAGGTATGTACGTACTATTAGAGTAATAGATCTGAGAAGAGATTTGGTGTTAAGAGGAATATATATTGAAATTTACCTTTTTCCACAGTATTGGTTCGCTTCTTCTCTTTTATTTTCCGCCCTTCTCCGATTTTTATATATAAATATAATATTTTATAATTTTTAGAAGTAGTAGAGAAAGAAAAATAGCAAAGCTTCGCTGCTTGGATTAGAAAATATTAGAAGAGAAATGAGGGGTTAGACCTTTATTTACAGCGCACGAATTAATCATAACCATTAGGGTAAAATAATTAAATCTGGCCGTTAGCCAAGGTTTAAACCCTAGCCGCCACATTCAAATCGGTCAACCACTCCCTAATAGGTGGTCGACCACTAGCGATTGACCGACCAAAGGAGGGGTCGACCGGTAAGGTCCTGTATTTAATGCTATTTAATTTCTTTTTCGTTTTTAATTATTTACGCTACGGAAACTTCAAACGTTGATAACTTTCTCATTTGAACTCAGATAGCGAAACTCTAAATATGAAAGTTTCTCAAAAAATCGCCCCAAACAAAATGGTGATGGCCAAATTCCAGTATTTGCCCAAATTCCATTTTTTGAGCCTTACTAATTATCGGTAATTTTACGGATTGTTACAATCAGCTATCTGCTCAGCATTAACATCAACTTCTTCCTACAACTCACTGCTTAATTCTTTGATCACAAATCAGGGTCTTAACTCATTGTCGAGTTATGGAGTTGACTTGGTGCCGAGTTGTGAACTGTTTACCTGAACGTTACAATTCCTACTTTCGAAGTCCCAGCTTCCCTTTTCTTCATCTTTTGTCTTCCATCCATATGGTTTCTGTCTGACTAAGAAGAACTCTCTTCTTCTGAATCAGAAGATGACACCTCCTTATGACTCTTCTTACGTCCAAGAGATAGTTGAGTCATTAAATCCATGCCTTCCTTCATCTTCTTCAACATAACATTCTGGCAATCCATCAACTTTTTATTCATTTCCATTATCTTTCTGTCCAAATCAACATCAGTTACAATTTCTGTTGGAATTGGAACTTCAGCAACAACGGGTTGATTTGTCTCATCCTTATGTTGAGAGCCTTCATTTTCAACATCATCAGTAAGTCTAGAAGTAGTTGATTTCTCTTTTGCGTTTATAGGTGCCATAGATTTCATTGATCCAATGATAGATTTTTCAGAAATATAGGTAATCAAGGATCCTCCAACAATAGTTTTAGATCTTGCTTATGGATTGTGACAATCCGGAGGTTTAAGATGGATCTAATGAGTGAGAAATTTAAGTTTTTCAGTGAAAGCACCAAAATATTTGCACCAAAAATTAGACAAACACCCACTCCGATTGTAATAGAGATTAATGAAGAAATAAATGAAAAATGAGTTGAATAACACAAAATAATTTATAGTGATTCGGCAAACACTTTGGCCTACATCCACCTAAACTTTGCTATTGATTTCTAAGATTCTATAAAACTGTGATTTTACAAATCGATTGCTTACAAGTCGGTAAGAATCTAATAGAGTGTCGGTGTAAAATTTGAAAGTTTAGAAAGTAAAGAAAAGATCCTAATTTTCTGTCTCTCCCTCTATTTATAGACGAAGATCGGTGAATTTGGCTTCGAAATCTTCTCCCTACGTTCTCCATGTTCGGTAGAAGGCTTGAAAGGAAGATCGTAGCCAACTCAGCATCTAACTTCTCAACTCAATAACAATATGAGGCTCGTGAGTTGGTACCGACTTGTGACTTGTCTTGTTTTTATGGTTTGCTTTGTATTTTAACATTGACTTCTTGAGGTAGGCATGATGAGTCAGCTTTATGACTCGGTACCAAGTTGAGGGTTACAACTCGGTACCAAGTTAACACTTTGAATTGTATTTTGTAATTTTTCTCTTCACTGCTTAGTTAATCTGGGAAATGACTATCTATTTTCAAGTGGCAGGCAAGGGTTTGCACTGATTCTTTGGAATTTGATTGGATCCAAGTTTCAAGAGTTAAGGTCTTGGCCTTAGGGTTTGCTTGCTGACCATTCAATGATTCTGAATCGTCTAGATATGGATTGGTTCAAAAGCAGGATAACGCGCTTCATATACCAAAACTCAAAATCATAATGAGAGATTATTTTGTGAGTAAAATCCAAATTAACTTAAGAACATTGAACAATGAATCTGCTACATTAAATTCAACAATTGAAACTTACGTTGTTAATCTATCAACGTTTCTTACCATATTCCAACTACATTGTTCTTCTTCTTAGAGATACTTTTATGGTCGATGGATCGTATCTTTTTTGGTACAATAATAAAAATCATATTTTAATGTTATACTTTCAAGGTTTTCACACCATGCCATATGGTAGAGCCAATACTCTTAATAGCTCGTTAATAACTAAGTAAATTCTTGTCTCAACATCCAAAAAAAATAGTTTTTCTAATGTGGAAGGCAAATTATTAGACATTCTAATGTGCCATGTCTATTTTGTTTAGTCAATTTCATTCCATCCATTGTAATCGGTTTTGTTTTTGGATTGTATGTAAAACCATTTTACGACCAATAATATTCAAAGGAAATTCTTTCATTATAGATTTGGCGATTCTTGAAACAATGGTTGTTTCCGAGTATAATAGAACAAGTATTTGTAAACATTTCATGAATTTCCTATAGATTTGTATGAAACTACTTTGGTTATTATGTTTACTCAACATATGTTCACAACATTAACTGGATAATCAATATCGATTAGGTTCTTATGTTAACGGTAACCATTACTGATATGAGAAAACCATTACCATACTGATACTATTGACAAGTCAAAAATGACGCTGATACTTTACCGTTACCACTGATAAAATATTCATTGGTACACTGATATGTTGGTAAACCATTGACTAGTAATAGTAAATTTACTAATACATAAAGCCATTAAAAATTTATTACATCTAAATATATAATACTCGCTCCTTACGCGGATCCCACCTAGTTTCCCTTATGGGTTCTTCTTTAATCTAGTATTACTTAACCATTTATTCCTACAGTAACCCTTCATATGTCCCATTTATTCCTTAAAGCATTCTTTAAATTGCTCAATACTATGCCCTAACGTAGTACTCATTTTACTTCCCTTTAGGATTTGTCTTTTGCCTATTACTGCTCGAAATTACCCCACCATAGTTTACTTCTAAATTTATTCATTATTACTGCTTGGAATCACCTACTACAGTAGTCTTCTAAATTTGTTCATATATTCTAACTACCTGGACCCCACCTCGGTAGTACTTAATGATTAAATTAGCTAAGCCATGTATAATAAAGAAACAGCAACCTACAGTCCTTCTATATTTATTTATTAAATTTCTTTACTGTTTGGCATCACCCCACTATAGTAAATTTTTTACTTATTGTTTTTCAAACTGCTTGGAGCTACCCCACAGCATTAAACTACAAATAAACCCACATACAGCCTTAGACCATAAAGAAACTCACATGAAGCCTCTAAACATTTATTTAATTTGGAATTACATGGCCATCCCCACCACAGTTCCTGGAAGTTGAATGTCTCTCCTCACCTTTCCTGGGTATGCATTCGAGTAAGCATCCCCACCAGACATCAATAGCTCTTCAAACTCCTTTCCTTCCATTAACTGATGTAAGATCCCTTCCTCATTCTTACCTTGCCTCTCCCCAAGTCCTATTAACTTAACTTTGGTAAGTCTTATACATTTATCTTCCTAGCGCAGAATCCTCCATCGCAGTACGTTATACACTTTAATATTAAATGTTCTTTTTTAATTTTTTTTGCACTATGATCCCGTAGTATTCTTACTTATAAAAATAAAGCCATCGCCCCAGTGTCGTACCCCAACAACTCTGACATCTCTGACAACATTTTTACAAGTGTCGTTATACCATTTGGTTAGATTTCACTTTCGGTTATTTGCAGTGTTCTTTTCAGCAAATAATTTGGATATTGTTTCCCTTTTTTCCTAACCCATGTTAGAATATCTCCTTATAGAATTTAGTTTCCTGCGTCCCCACCCACCACAGTAACCAAAAATCTGTAGTGCAGTACTTAACTTCTTTTACATTTGTTTCTTATAGAAAAATTTAGATAAATTCCCCAAAAATCCATGAACATTTGTTCTTTCATAGTTTAACTTTATCATGCCTTTTTAAGGGTATTTTCCTTGTTATTTTCAACTTAAAAAATTAAAAAAAAAGAGTATAAAACTATATAAGCTTAGGAATTTCCTCCAACTGAAAACCCACTTCAAAAATCATGATTTAAACATTATATAAAATTTCCATTAAGTTTCAAAATCACTAAGGTAGGGAAAACACATTTAAACATCCCATATTCGCTCATCGTTTCCCAAAACATTCATTAAACTTTTAGATCTTTACATGAAAACCCGCATGAACCCCATCATACATAACAGCATATAGACCTGAACCGAACCCATAAATATAAGGAAATCGGTTTAGAAGGATTAAGCATTACTCACCTAGATCTTTAAGAAATAGATCTTTTAGTCTTCTTTTGTTTCTTCTAACTTGCGTTTTTGTAGCTTCTTCTTATTTACCTTCTTATGATTCCACCATTAAAGAGTTTCTTTAACTTTTATCTCAGTTTTGAGTAAAACGAAATGAATGAATAGAAATGAGTATTGTATATTATCCCACAATAATTGGGTTCGGATCCTCATACCCACTTATATTAATTCATTCCTCTCTACCTTTCTTAATTAGCTCACCTTATTCCTTTAATTAACTTGTTTAATTATTACAAAATTTAGGATTATTATAGTCTCCCCTCCTTAAAGGAATTTCGTCCAAAAATTCGGTTAAGGTCAACCAAAGACTAGGCCTCTCCTTTATGCTTACCCTAAGCATCCACATGAATTTCCAATCCATGCATACATAAAATGTGCTAGTACTTTCTACTAATACAACAAAAAAACCATAATATCATATATGTGTGTGTGTAGTCTACATCAACACGGCTCGATAAATAGCATATGCGCTACTCCATGACAAACAACTCTGGATAGATCCCCCTAACCCTATCCTCAGTTTCCCACATGCAGTCCTCCCGATCTGCGATCCATTGAACACATACGAGCATCACCACCTTGTTTCGAAGCCGATTCTCATCCTGATCCACTGCCCGAACCTGTCTGCGCACATAAGTCATATCTCGCTTATTAAACAGGTCTTCTACTGCCATTTGATCTGCTACGTCACTCGGATCCCTAATGCATTTATGCATGCTCGATATGTGAAACACATTGTGAATCCCTATAAAAAAACCTAGGCAGATCCACTATATACTCCACCTTCATAATCCTTCCTATGATCGAAAATGGTCCAATATATTTGGATCCAAACTTCCCATCTTACCCGAAATGCATCACGCCTCATTGGAGAAACCTTCACAAATACCTGATCGCCTACTACGAACTCCATTTTCTCCTTGTATCGGCATAACTCTTTTACCTAGAATGCACTGCCTTTATCCTAGCTCAGATCAGTTTTACCTTCTCGGTAGCATACTTCATGACATCTTATCCTAACACAATCCTATTTCCTACCTCCAACTAACATGCAGGCGACTTACATGGTCTTCCATACAATGCCTTAAATGGAGCTATCCCAATACTGCTCTGGTAGCTATTATTATATAGAACTCTATGAAGATATTCTTCCCAAGATTCACCGAAGTCTAAAATACATGCTCTTAGAAAATCTTATAGGTTCTTGTTGACCCTCTCAGACTGCTTATTTTTCTGTGGATGGTACGCAGTACTCATGCACGGTTCAATACCTAATACCTTCTGCGACTTCTCCAAAATTCACTAGTGAACAACGAGTCTCGGTCACTAATAATAGTGCTTGGCACCCTGTGTCATTATCATCTTCACATATATTTCTGCTAATTTTGGCTCAGTTCTCTTAGCCTTCACTGGAATGAAATGGGAACGATTAATTAGTCTATAAACTACAACCCATATGCTTCATTCCCTGTCCTTTTCCTTGGTAATCCATCTATGAAGTCCATAGATATTGAATCCCATTTCTACACCTTAACTTCTAAAGACTACTGGAGCCCACTTGGCTTCTGATGTTCTGCCTTCACTTGCTGGCATGTACGACATCTTCTCACATACTCTCCTACATTTTTCTTCATTCCTTCTCAGAACAAACTTTTCTTCATATCTTAGTACATCTTCGTACCTCTAGGTTGTATGGTAAATTTTAAATGACGACATTCATCTAATACTTCCTTCTGAGTTCTCTGGTACTTGGAAGATACAACCTGCCATTCTTCAATGTGATTAGGAAGAAAAAAGGCTTCGATTGGAGTAAGGATTGTCAAAGTGCTTTTCAAGAACTAAAAGATCATTTGGAAAAGCTGTCGATTCTCTCTAGTCCTGTGAATGGATAAAGTCTTTATCTCTATATGGCAGTTTCTGAACATGAGGTTAGCTCAGTATTGATAAGACAAGAAAACGGAATTCAACTTCCTATATATTACACTGGTAAAATATTTAAAGATGCAGAGACTAGGTACCCAGTTATAGAGAAATTGGAATACTATTTAATGCTTACCGCGAGCAAGCTAAGAGCTTATTTGCAAGTACATCCAATCAAGGTCTTAACCAATTTCCCACTTGAGCAAATTTTTAGTAAACCAGAAGCTTTAGGAAGATCGGTTAAATGGGGAATTGAACTTAGCCAATCTGATATCGAATTCCTTCCCCGAACGTCAATCAAGGGGCAAGCACTAGCTGATTTTTTCAACAAATGTACTAGACTCATTAACGAGCAGTCAGAGAAAGAAAAAGACCTAAAGCCTAAATGGCAACTATTCATAGATGGGGCTTCGAATAAACAGAGAGCTGGAGATGGATATATGATTATAACTCTCGATGGACATCGCCTACACTATGCAATGAAATTAGGGTTTCCAACCACCAACAATGTAGCCAAATATGAATCTATGATAGTAGGACTTAACTTAGCTCTCCAGTTGAAAATCCCAAGAATTGAAATCTTCAGTGATTCATAATTGATGGTAAACCAACTAAACCAGAAATATCAGACAAAAGATCCCAAGTTGATATTATACGTCAAGAAGATATCAAAGATGTTGACTCAATTAAAAGACTTTTCAATACACCAAGTGCCAGAGATAAGAACTCTCAAGCTGATTATTTAGCTAAGTTTGCTAGTGCACGAGGAGCACCCGAAGCTCAAATTGTACCATTATGATATTAGCAAAATCCTAGCATTAAGGAGAATAAAACTAACTCAAAAAATGAAATCTTAGTATTGATTAGGTTAAAGGTTCTAGCACATACAGAGAGGGGAGGTGATACTAGGGTTCCTTAAAAAGAACCCCCTCGATTAGGGGCCAATGATCAATACGAGGACAATTGGATGACTCCTATTGTCGAGTATTTAATAAAGGAAAAACTATCGCAGACAAAAAAGAAGCAAGATGGATAAAACTCCAGGCTCCAACCTTTATCATGACAAACGGAATACTATATAAAAAGGGATACTCACTTCCTTATTTGAGATGTGTTAGTCCAGAAGTAGGAGCCAAATTACTAAAGGAAGCTCATGAAGGATTTTGTGGAGACCACTCTAATGGAGTAAAACTGGCTAAGAAGGTTATGAGGCAAGGCTTCTATTGGCCTTAGATGACTAGCCAAGCTATCGACTATGTGAGAAGTTATGATAAGTATCAATTTTTTTCTAAAATCCCTCATCTACCTCCAAGCAAATTGACTTCTATATCGAGTCCATGGCCCTTCGATATGTGGAGATTGACTTAATAGGACCACTGCATGTATCTAAAAGAGTTGATAAATACACGGTGGGAGCCATCGATTATTTTACAAAGTGGGTGGAAGCTGAACCACTCCTAAATATCATATTAGGAAAAGTTCTCAAGTTTGTAATAAAAAACATCGTCACTTGATTTGGAATCCCGTATAAGATAATATCCGACAACGGAACTCAATTCAAAAGTGAGGAATTCACACGATTCTGCGACAAAAATGGAATTATAAAAGGTTTTTCATTAGTTTCCCATCCCAAAGAAAACAGAGCTGTTGAAGTAGCTAACAGAACCGCAAAGACTATTTTGAAGAAATAGTTGGACAAAGCAAAAGGGAATTGAGTAGAGGAGCTTCCCATGTTCTGTGGGCATATATGACTTCTACCAAAACGGCAATATGACATACCCCTTATTCCCTTACATACGGATGTGAAGCCATACTCCCAGTTGAAGTTGATGTTCCTTCTCATTGGAGAATCGCATATGCATTTGACCCAAATCAAGAGCAAAGGAAAGAGTCCTTAAACCTAATCAATGAGCTAAGAGATGAAGCAATTGTCTGAAACGTTGAGTACCAACGAAGAATAACCAAATATTATAACTTAAGAGTAAGAGAATGTGCATTTCAAAAAGGAAATCTAATGTTACGAAGCATCATGGAAAATACCAAAAATCCAGCGGATGGATTGTTGGGGCCAAACTAGGTAGGACCCTTAATAGTGCACAAAGTATTCCCATTAGAAACTTATAAACTTTGCCACCCTGATGGCAATGCCATAGCAAGAACAAGGAATTCCGAACATTTGCAGCCATACTTTACAACAATGGATGAAAAAAAGAATTTGTTGAAAATGAGTAAGATCCTCCCAAAGCAGTTAAAGGCTCATCATCGCAAAAGGTCCCTGGCCATCAAAGGCCCCTGCCATTAAAGGCTCATGACCGCAATAGGTTCCTGACATCAAAGGCCCCAGCCATCAAAGGCTCATGACCGCAAGTGGTCCCTAGCCATCAAAGGCCCCAGCCATCAAAGCCTCATGACTGCAAGAGGTCCTTGGCAATTAAAGGCCCTGACCATAAGAGGTCACTTATAAAATCATTATTTCTAAATAGTTTTCTAATCCTGATCCTATGTGATTTTTTCCAACAAAATTGCTGCCAAATAGATTTTTGGTCTTTCATGTAAATCTATAGATTCCAAAAGTAACATTGAGTTACAAATAGAAGACCATTTATGATCTTATCAAAATCCTAAATTTTTTTTGCCCATAATCAAAATTAAAAAGTCGATAATGAAAAATCATGACTTGCTTTGTAGGAAAACTGTATTAGAAGGAAAGCCTCGTGAAAAATCAGCGATGCAAAGGAAATTTTGGTTTTACCCTAAAGAGTAAAAAGCTTCTCTCATACAAAGTGTAGGGGGCTAAATGTTATCCATATAATTTCCCAAGGATACAAGCTAAGAAATTAATGCCGAAGATGAAGACTTATGTTGAGCTTCAAGGCTTCGGATGCTAAGACAGGGAAATAGTTGAAGGTCATGATAAAAAACTGCACCTCTCTTAAGGATTAAGGGCATTCCACAAATAACATCAAAGATGAATGTCAACGTCAAGGTCCCCGCCAATGTCGGAGACATATATCATGTCGACGCCACACCAACAGTTCATACCAAAAGTATGAAGATAAGCAACACCGAAAGAATAAATGAGAACCAACATCGAAGACCGTAAGATCATGTTAAATAAAACAATAACGCTCCTTAACTATGCCGGACTCTTGCTCCTCAACTATGTCGCATTCCATCAAAACCGCTCTCCGTCGATGCCGCCATCTATGGATATTGTACACCATGATGTCGTATGTCATCGAGATAGGAATGGAGAACGAGAATTTGATGTCATCAACGTCACTCCTCCTTAATGTTTCTTTACCAATGATGTCATACATCATCAGTTCTGCTTCCAACCAATATTGCTTCTTCAATGGCCCTGAATCTCTTCAAAATAAGTTATTATCGATGTTTTACTTTGGGAATATCATCACAAATCTATCTTTGCGACGTCGATAATGAATACCGCCGATGTCCACAAAGGCCATCAAAACAAATGGAATGATAATCGATGCCACATTCCATTGACACTACATTTCATCCACATTGCACTTCATCGATGTCGATGTTGCGCTTCGTCAACATGATAACAAGAATGCCACATATTGAAAGATGTTAATCAGTGCCGTATTTCATGCTTGTCAAAGTTGCACAACATCTATGCTATAGGATGACGAAGATCATGCAAAGAAAGGAGGATAAGATCATTTACAAGAGCCATTTCAAGAGGTTTTAGTGCATCTTCCTTCATAAAACTTCAAAAGCCTTCACATTCCAGTACATGCTATGTGGCACCAAAAGTCCTACATCGCCAATTTGAGCAAGCCTACCTCCTTCCAACCACTATATATAAATAAAGATGCACCCCCTCATGGAAAGGGGACCTTAACTTCTTTTCCTCTCTTAATTTTTAGATTAGAACTTTTCTAAGCTCTCTTAAGAGATTAAGAACTATTGTAATGGCATATGCCCAACGAAGAAGGAGGACTTATGACTTTTGAATATAAGGACTTAAACAATTGCATATTTGCACTTTTGTACCATATTCATGATTGAATAAAAGGACATGACTTGCCTATTTTACCTATTGACTTATGCACTTGCATTTGTGACTTATGGACTTGCAAATGTGACATATGGACTTACATATGTGACTCATGGACTTGCATACATATTTGACTATTTGACTTACCTATTCTATCTTATGAACTTATGGACTACGGTTTAAACGAACTTGCGATTTACCACAAGACCAAGGGGTATTTTTGGAACTTATTTGAATATGCCACTTTGTACAACCTTTTGGGTGTTGGCGAATTTATTCCTTAACAAATATTTTAACAATTTTATTGTTTGCAAAAATTTATCGATGTAGATTATTTAAACTTTATATAGCAAATGTTCTTACAATATTAGAAAGGTTAAATGTTACTATTTCATTTTTTAATAAGGTTTCAATTAGATTTTTATATTTCCAAAAAATCTAAGAAAAACGTAGAAATCTTTTAATTTCTCTAGTGGGTATTAGGACTCACTTGTCTTGGGATTCTGCCCTTGAGGAAAGCTTAACAAATCATTAGCTCGCAACGAATGGATAACACCTTATCGGTTGTATTATATACAATCCTATGTAATACCCCCAACATTGTGTATATAACTAAAATAATGATAATAAATAATAATGAATAAATTTGAAACTGAATTGGAGGGTATTTTGGCAAATTTCAACAGAAGGGCAAAATGGTAATTTTTTACTGATAGTTGAATTTGATGCGAGGGTCGCACCATTGCATAGCCCTCATTATTCTAGTCAAGATAGAGTATTTATTTGTCTAGCTTGGACATCATAGGAGTGAGATATCTTAGATTTAATTGAGTGGATTAAAACCGTGCACGACCAACTGGTCGGTTCAGGCTGATTTGGGCAGGTTCAACTTTTGAATTTTAAAAATCAGATACCATTTCAGTTTTCTCTCCTAAATCCATTTTAAAAGTACATACATTTTCATTTTTCTATTTTCTTTTTCTCATTTTTTGAAACCATAGATCCTAACTTCCTCTTCAATCGGCCTACCACCAAATCCCTAATTCTCAACAAAAATTTACGAGATGAAGTGAATTGGAACTAAAACAGGGCTCTCCATTATTTAGACTCGGGATGGAAGGCTAATTCAAAGGATTTAATTTCTATAAATTCTAGACAATGGGCGAATTTGGGTTCTTTTGGCTTGAACTGGTGAGTGTGGCTTCTCTGATTCATGTATAATGCTGTGATGATGATATAGGATGCTTTAAGACTAATCAAGGATTAAACTATGAAGTAAAATCTGTATAAATAATGGTATCTGAATTTAAGAAATAAAAGCATGTACTCTTCTTTTAGAAACTTTACAAAACCTAAATTTACACTAATTCGAACTGGAACCTAAAGAAATACCAAATTTTATGTTTGTAAATATGTTAGGACCTTAAAAACTTTGTAAGCATTGTATATATATGATATGAAACAATAGGAACCAAAGAATGAAATATTAATTGAAATCTAGAATAAGGAAACAAAAATAAATTTAAAAATCACGTTTTTGAGTTGTGCACCGGTGATGCACACTGGTCCACCGGTGTACAACCCGGTTTTGGGTTAATTAGGCTTTTAAATGTCCTTTCAACATGTGGTGATCTGACTTTCTATGTGATAATCTCTTGCAACGCTATGGTGATATTTTGATGGGTATGGCTGCTGTTTGAGTGTATATATTGATGAGAGTGATGATGTATGTGTGTAGTATATGCAGCTTTAGAACAATAATTGAATACATGAAGCATATATGGGTGTGTATGCGTTTTTGGACAAATGGGTGAGTATGTGAAACCTTGATGGGAATGGTGATACATAAACATAGTGCATATGACTTTGAATATCTTAGTTTGACTATGTAGTGCACATGGCTATAGACAGTTAGTGGGTACCTGAATCATGTAGTGCACGCGATAGGTCCTTGATTCATGGTATTGACGAGCATTTTCTTGTAGAGCAATGAGGCTGGTTCATGAGGTTTTGGTATGGACAAAAGTCAACTTGTAGCGCACATGGCAGTACCAGGCATAATTCCAATTCACTTGGTCCTCATTAGCTTCTTTTTCTTCAACTGCTTGGGCGAGCCTGTTATGTAAGTCAACCATGGTAGCCTTAAGTTTTTCACCATTTAATCAAAGATCAGAAGCTTCTTTCACCTTGACTTGTAGTTTATCAACTTCATATTTAAGCTGGTCTTCATTGGTAGCAACGAGCTAGGCATTGGTGGTATCAATGCTGGTTTTTAGTTCTTCAATTTGCTTGGCTAGATTGTCATTTCTAATGTGAGCTTGTGCAAGCTGTTTTCTACCAACTTCACCTTAGACTCGAGATCTTTGATCTCCTTTAGTTCTATCAACTTCTTTGTTGAGGATATCCATAGAATTTTTATCACTGGAAGAATTCGCTTCAGCCTCTTCGAGGAGGAGGCAATTTTTTAAGTGAAATTACTCAGTTTTTTCACTAGCTACCTCCAAGAGTGATACCTGTCAAGTAGGGTATTGTAAGTTATGCTGACCTTCTAGATAGGTGCTTCTAGAATATCGTCGACATTTTAATCAAATAAACCCTCGGTAAGGTCCATGCATGGGTATTTTTGTTAGAGAGATGATGGAGCAGATAGGAGAGAGCAATAGCTATGGTAGTAGGGGTAGTGGTCTTTATACTGAGCCATTGCTGAGGATCAAAAGAGGATGTAGACAATGGAGCATGAGATGTTTTTAGGTACTGGTAAACTGCAGCTGGAGTGGAAACATGAATCGACTTGCCCATTGAAGTTGGTACAAGTATTACAAAAGTGGTAGGCATGGAACAGGAGATTAGATCATGGCTGGAAGCTAGAGCAAAGGTGTAACATTCCCCATTTCGAGACCCGAAATAAACGCAATGATGCTGCAGCCATCGCCAGAATCATTTTCAAGCAACAAAGTGAGTTCTGTATTTTTTCCACAACATTAAGTAAACAGAGCAGCTAAATAGATTTCATTACATCAAATTGGTTTTACGTCATTCATTACGTCAACATCAACCCTTCTTGTTCCCTCGCAATTGCAAATATAACAAAATATAAATAAGGTGTCATGCCCGACATATGAAGAAGTTGATATGGACATTTAACTAGTTATAAACTCTAGTTTTACATAGCAGAAAAAAATAATTTTTGTTTGCAAAGTAAAGCATTTGCGTCGTCTTCGAAGTCTTTATTCATCTTATTCGAAAGATACTTATGTAAACCATAAACTCAACCTACTTGAATGAGTACCCGTGAGTATATGTGAAATAATAAAAATACAGGCCAGACATAAAGTCCAGTATGAGTAATACTTTACCCTAAGTAAACAAACATATTGTAAGACCACACCGCTAAAGCATGAAATGGGTTTTCCTCTCACTATTCCAATCACCTACAATTACATCATACTATGCAATAACATCATACCATGATCAACATAAATCATCAATTCATCATAAGTGTGAGATATCCTTTGTAATAACCCGTTGTCATGAGGCAACAAATTAATAATTCAATAATGATTATTAATGAAATTAAATGTGATTTGAATTAGTTAATATGGAATTATGGAACTTATTTGGAAAATTTCATGAGAATCAATTTATTAAAGTGATAAGAATTGAATATGAAAAGAAAAGGATTTAATAATTTATTTGGTTATTTTTGAAATTTGAAAAATAAAAATAAATAATTTGGAATAAAATGTTAAAATTAAATTTTTATAAATTCAAGATTTATTTTGATGAAAGAAAGTATTTTATTAAAGATGCTTGAATTTAATTAGTAAATTGTTTAATAAAATAATTTAATTAAGTAAATAAATTATGGAAAATAATTTTATGAGATAATTAATAATATGATTTGTTAGTAAGGGAATTTAGTGTAATATAATTGTTTTTGTTTGTGGGCTTGAAGTTGAATTTATCTCATGAACTAAACAAACGAAATGAAAATGAGTTGGTTTATAAAGCAAAGCTCAATCTACCAAGCCCAAACCCAGATCATTGTTTCGTGTTGTTTCTAAGCCTAGAGATTTGTTTCTCCACACATTTCATCTCTACTTATAAATATAACCTAAACGTATACTTATTTTACCTTAGAAATTTCAAAACCTGACTATACTTCATCACTTTAAAATTCAAATATAATCAAAATTAATCCCATAAATTCCTATAAGCAAGTCTAAGCTCCTTAATGCACTAGTACACAAAAATATAAAGCTTAAATTCAAGAGTTTAGCATCAAATAAAATGGGGAAATCATATAGTAAAGAGGAAGAAGTAAAGTAAGGAGAAACCCAAGAAGAGTTAGCTAAGTAATTGTGTTCTTCATCTTAAGGTGAGTGAATTTCACTTACAAATCTATGCTATATTGCTATGAATTTGTATGTATGCATCTTTGTTAATTGTGGTTGCTTGGTTTTGGTTTACTATAAAACCTTGAATACTCCCCCCTCATTACTGTCGATAAAATATACCTCATTATGCTTTGATTTTATGTTGTTATGACATGTGTTCGATTAAATAAATGTATGCTTGGATGTTTACTACTGTTGGGTTCAATGGGGAAATGAATTAGTGAAATCAATGATCATTATAGAGGGGCAAACCTGGAGTTCACGCTCCAGGTTTCACCCTAGAGGTCGACCCCTCTCTTGAAGAGGTCGACCGCTCAATGAAAGAGGTCGACACCTTGAGGTCGACCCCTTCCACCCCTTAACTTGATAATACATACTTACATACATACCAAAAGAAAATTTAATAAAAATATGTTTGGACAGTGAAAGTTTGATGAATTGTAAATATGAAATTACTTTTACGAAATTTTTTTATTTTAATATTAATTACTTAATTTAGATATTGATTATTTAAGGAAAAAAATCTTATAAAAGCATAAGAATTTATGAAATTATTTCTTATTGATATTGAATAACTTTCAAAGTATATTTCACATCATTTTAAATATAATTAAATTTTTGAAAAATATATTTTATTAATTTAGATCTTACAAAGTCTGTTTAAAAATAGTATTTAGCTATAGCAAAATTATGGAATATTTCTAAGCATAATATTTGCTTTACAAACTATTTTTCTGGTTTCAAAGGGAAGAAATGAGTTTTCTAATGTTACTAATAAGCATTAAATTACTATTAGATTTTATAAAAGATTGATAAATTAGTTATTTATTGTAAAGAATAAATTATATTTGAGATAGATAATTATCTAGTTAATTCTGGAATATATATTTATTATTCATTTCTAAGTATTTATTTTTTTACAAAAGATTATAAGTTGTAAATGATTCATTATCAAATATTGATTTGTTTGTTGTTATATATATATATATTTGAATAATCTGTTTTATTTTACTATTTTGATCGTTTTTTTCTTGTTTAGTGAAATTGGATTATATGAATGATCGCCGTTGACATTAATTTTGTTCAGTGATTTGGGATGATGCGGTGATGACACCCTTTTATGATTTTGTGATAATTCCAATTCTGTGTGACATGGAATTAGAATAAATGGAGTTATAATACCGTATGGTATTGGACTTTCAGTAATATTTACCCATTTATTCTTTGGACTTGTTATGTAAAGTTTTGAAGGAGCGAGTGTGATTTATGAGCACTGAATAAACGGATTAGTAACACGCAGTGGTATAGGATGTCGTTGTGTTATTTATTCAGTTATCCTTTTGCTCATGGACGACACTCATATGGGGATTTATTATGTATGATGTGGGTCGCTGTGGTAAGTTACGTATATATAGCCATGTGTCGGCATAGGTATCGTGATGTGTGTCGGCATGAGTATGTAGCTGTGTGCCAGTTATTATATATATTTAGTATTCGTCTATGCACTGTCCGACTCCTCTTATGGTGTGGGAGTGAACTAGATTGGCTAGTATCCATTCCAACAGCCTGATCGCAGTGGTCATGCCCTATATTTATGACACCTTATAGTCGTGGTCAGCAATGTTCTAGTCGTGTATCGATTATATTTATAGCCATGTGTCGGCAATTATAGAGCCTTGTGTCGACGATGTGTAGCCACTATTGTGTCACCTAGGCCAGCAGCATGTTACCGTTTGGGGGCATGTATAGGGTCGTGACCGAGTTCTCACATAGTCGAGCACGCTATTGGATATGTGTCACGATGTCCATCGAGGTAACCAAGATTGTAGGAGCCGTGTTAGTCGAATCCATGTGTCATGTTTGCCAATTACATATGCAGTCTCCTGGAGCAGGTGTGTTAGTTAGTCTCACGTCTGGTTTTGGTGCGTATGATATAAATAGACACTTATACATCTATTGAGTTGATGAGCTATGATTATACCTGAGACTTTGTCCAGAGTATGATCAATCACGTATCCTTCTTTGGCATCTGTTGCCTATTATCCTTCTTTGGCGTGTGTCACCTATTACCTTCTCAGGTGTGTGTCACCAAATATCTTTCTCATTGGGGTGTGTCGCCAACTACTATTCAATGGCATGTGTTGCCAATTATATCTCTTGTCCTTGATATACTTTATAGATGTGTGTCGCCAACTATATTTTTGTAAGCGTGTGTCGCCAATTATATCTCCTTTTGGCGTGCGTCGCCATTTCCATGTTTTGACTTTTGGAATGACTATTTATATTGATATTATGGATATTTTATTTATTAAGATTGAGTTATATATTTGGGCTAAGTTGTGTGCAAGCCTGAATATACGTAGTTATATCTTTTTATAGATATTTTCTAGATTTGGATAGTGATTTCTAGATATGGATGATTTACCCATTCGATGTTGATTTTGTGATTTTTGATTTAATATGTTTTTTAGATGGGTGATGACTTTTATATATGGTTTTGTGATTTCTGATTCGATATATTTCAATAAGAGTAATGATATCTTTATGACTGGTCTATATGATATTTATAACACTTTTGAGATTATCTATGATATTTTAATTATACTCATACATACATACCATATATTTATTGATGTTATAGATGTTATCATATGATTATACCCTGCATGTGTTGAGTTACTTATGTATTACTCCTTTATTTAGACATAGTCTGACTCGTGTGTTATTTATATAATACTCAGGTTGGTTTGAGACTTTTCAGGTATAGGGACAGTATAACCAGTTTGTGTTTTCTGGGCATAAAGGTGGCTAGTATTCTATATAGTTGTTTACCAG
The DNA here is from genome assembly GCA_030737815.1 of Allium fistulosum. Lineage (NCBI taxonomy): Eukaryota > Viridiplantae > Streptophyta > Magnoliopsida > Asparagales > Amaryllidaceae > Allium > Allium fistulosum. The sequence goes on along the minus strand of CM060904.1, from coordinate 968,839,917 downwards.
CATGTATTGTATGAACTCTTATTTGTATATTCATGTGATGTATATTAGACATACTTTGTATATTTTGTATTATATATTATCGCTCGATTCTGACTCTGTATTCTCTGTTATTTATTGTATATTGTGTATTGTTTTATCCTAGAGGGACACATACTTATTGCTTTGTGCTGATACTGAGTACATATAGGTGAAATATTTATTAGATATTTTAATATGTACCAGTGTTAGCCCACGGGAATATTCACGTGTGTACCCCATATTGCCTCATTCTCCATATTATCCGACAGTGATATATGTAATACTCTTGGATAGTTTGGATATAGAGGTGGGGGTGTTTACATCCTTCACACATTTTCCATTAGTTTCTACAGTCAATTCATTTTAAATCGCCATTCAGGCCCTACTCTTACCAAGTTGATAATGATTCTTGACACTTAAAGTCATCAGTTAGTTGTTTTATCTTACTTTCTCTCAGTTTTATCCTAAATAGATAATTAGATTGCTACAAAGTCCCCATACACTCGCCCTCGTATATTATCGTGAATAGACACTAAGATGCTACAAAAGCCTTATAACCCCATTCTCATATATTGTCGTGAACAGAAATAGGTTGTTATTAAGGCCTTCTGCTAATATTGTGAAATATAATGTCAGGCTTAGGCATTTAGTAGCCATTAAGACCTTCCATCAAAATTTTCAAATATAATGTCATATTTGGACAAATGGTTTCCACATAAGCCTTACACTACCAATCATCAAATGTAATGTCATGTTTAGATAAATGGTTACCACATAGACCTTACACCTCCAATCATCAAATAAAATATTGTGTTTAGACAGACATTTGCCACTAGGGCCGTATATTTAGATTTTCATTATTTCTAATGATTCGGCTTATCATCATATAGCTTATAGCTAAGTATCAATTTTCTTTCTTTAAATAAGTTATTACATTTTAACCTTTTGTTCTCTATGGTCTTTACATCTCCATAGAATTCTCATCCATCACTTTGGAAGATGGCTTCCAAGGTGCTAAAAGAAGTTCATTCTTTATTTAGAATTTCTTAGCATTTTTAGTTATCTCATATTTACGTTACACGCCATCGCATGTTGACATTACCTAAGCTATCGCAAGTTGGGTTTACTTTAGCTATCATCGGTTATACACCCTAGCTGTCGCAATTTATACACTCAAGGGCTATCACAAGTTGATATACTCTAGGGCTATCACAAGTTGATCTTTGATTAGTTATCGCATGTTGAACCTTTGACTAGCTATCGCAAGTCAACATTAGCTATCGCGGGTTGACCTCATATTAGCTATCGCATGTTGGACCTTTAATAGTTATTGCGAGTTGATATTAGCTATCGTAGGTTGATCTCATATTAGCTATTGCATGTTGACCTCCTAGAGCTATCGCAAGTTAGTACACCCTACCTATCGTAGGTTGATGGTTACAAGAGTTGTCACATGTTGACTTCGACATAGCTATCGCATGTTGACATCTCAATTAGCTATTGTAGGTTGAGTTTTCATCAGTTATCGCAGGTTGAAATGTCATTAGCTGTCGCAAGTTGATCTTATATTAGCTATCGCGGGTTGATCGTGGCAATTTAGTAATTAACTTGAAAACTATTTATTTATCACTAAAAGAAATTGCTTTTCACCAAATCTGGTTACATGTCAAATTACTATTGGCGCTTCTAGGCTTTTGCGGTTTTCTTTTTGGAAATTGTTAATTACCACTTTGCTTAATTAATTAAATTTCCATTTGCAATTAACTTTTCCCTTGCTAAATAATTCATATAAATTTGAAAATTC